>OY821520.1:172044385-172644385 GCA_963682025.1 Cordilura impudica | reverse complement strand
CTAAAGCGCTATTTAAATGTTTTGTTATTATTTTTGGGATCTAAATCGATGAAAAACATAGAAAGTGGCTCTTTTGTTATACGACTCTTAACGTTGACTACAGGCCTCACATCATGTCTTAATAATAAAAGTTCTGACTTAATATCTTCAATTGGTGTAGAGGGATGAAGCCCTTTAATCACAATTTTAAATGACCGTTCTTGTTTGAGTTGATATGTGTGGAAATTAATTTTTTCACTTTCCAAATAGTTAACTACTTTTCGGTATGAATCTACAGTCTTAACCATTAAACGCACTTGACCATCCCTTAGAGACTTATAATTAAATTCATTATTGGATACAACATTTATTAATTTTTTTTCATTTGACTAATATTAAGCACATTTGGTATATAAATTGGTGGTGGTTTTGGTATTGATTCATTATTATCATTTATTTCTACTTCAGCATCATTATCAAGAACAGCAAATTTGTTGGTAGATGAAGTGTTAGGAAGATTTTGCAAATTTCTTCTTTTTAGTTGATAAATTTTTGGCGATTCTGCTTGCTTACGCTTTGTTGGTATACTTTGCCAGATTGGCTCAGCATCGTCACTGCTTACTTCACTTAAATTTACATTGTCAGTAATCATGCTGATAATGTAGCACTGTTATTGTAAAACATTAGTATAGTTATACTAATATTTAACAAAACCCAGTGCTTCTAATGCACTACTCCTTTGTTTTTATTTTTGAGACTGGTTTTATTGTTCTTAACAGAACAATTTTGTTGTTTTCTGTTATTATTTTTTTTTTTTTATATTTGTTTAAAGAAAGAATAATTATCACAATACACGTCTATTTGCTTTCGCTGTCGAACCAAGACTGAGATCGCAAATATGAATTTGGTATATGTGCTTTTATCGGCCATGGGATGAACGCTATTGAAACTGGTGAGAATCGGTCCAAGTTTAGACCTAGCCCCCATACAAATGACCCCAATGAAATCGACATAAATTGCCATAAGATTCAAATTGTCATATAGATCTTACTCAAATTGGGTCTATATGCGTTCATTACATCCATTAATGAGTAGTCCAAAAATGATACCTTTGAAACAACTCTCAGTCATAGGCCCCGATCTTCCCGATCTTCACTTAAATCTATCAAAAAACAAAAATATTGCACTGATTCTTCTCAAATATATATTTTTATAAAATACAAGAGACTTTACCAAACATGCCCAGGATCGGTCCATTTTTTGGGCCTAGTCCCCATATAGATATAGCATCCGATATGAACTTTTCCATATCTGCAGCCAAAAAAATTAATAAAAATCCCACTCAAATTTGGTTTATGCTGATTTTCTATATCCAGTTTGTTGGGTCTAAGAGATAGGATCTCTAAACGCATGGTATATGGTATCGTATAGTTGGCCTAGACCGACTTTAATTTTCTTACTTGTTATTTATCATTTTAAGACATTTGTTTTGTATAATTTGTTTTAGGTGACAGTTGGCAGCGTCACTTCAAATAGGACACGCGTATTTTAACATCGGCCTTATAAAACTTTTGAAGATTAGATTTTTGTTTTTGTGGTTTAGAAATGACCTCCTATTTAGTAGTGGCCATAATGCTTTAAATGATTTTATAGCTTTTTGGCACGTAGATTTAATATGTTGTTTAAAAGTAAGCTTTTTGTCCAAGAAAACTCCGAGATATTTGACATGATTAAGTACATTTATGGTATTATTTCCAATAAGAAGATGACGTCTTGGCAGTCTTTTGGGAGATTTCTTGAATTTCCATTTGTGAAAATATTTACTGCAATTTACATGTTTTTTCTTCAGGAGTGCACTTGTAAGTTTGTTTGAAGAAATTAACGCAGTATCATCTGCGTACTAAGTAATTTTCATATATTTCGGGACTTTAAATTCGGATGTATATATCTAGTAAAGCAATGGCGGCAAGACTCATCCTTGAGGTAGCCCTGTGGTAATGGTGTTTGGAGATGATGTTTCATTATTAATCGCAACTTTAAAGCTTCTGCCGTGAATGAAATCTGAAATAAGTTTGCATAAATATTTTTGTATGTTTGCATCAAGAAGTTTAAATACTAGGCCATTATGCCAAACGGTGTCAAACCGTGTCAAACGCTTTTCCAATATCCAACAACATTATACCCGTTGAACATTTATTGTTTTTATTGGTGATTGTTTGATTTTTAATTGTTTATTTGGTGAGTATTGCTACGTTCTTTTTTAAATCCAAATTTTTCTTTAGCAACAATAGAATTGGTCGCTACAATTTCACTAAGATGAGAATGTAGTATTTTTATACCACTATACCACTATGTGATTTGGGTATAATGACTTTGTGCTGCTGTTTGTAACTACCAAAAATATTTGACCTAGACCCATCTTTTATTATACCGATCGAATCAGAATCACTATCTGATTCGATTTAACGATGTCCGTCCATCCGTCCGTCCGTCCGTCCGTCTGTGTGTCCATGTAAATCTTGTAATCAAACTGCAGGTCGCAAAGTCTCTTGTATTTTGCAAAAATATATACAAACAAAATTTGAGAAGAATCAGTGCAATAGTTTTGTTTTTTGATAGATTTAAGTGAAGATCAGGAAGCAGCTCTATATGGGGCATATGACTAAGAATTGTCCAGTAGGGATCATTTTTGAACTACTGATTAATGGATGTATTAAATACATACAAACGCAATTTGACTAAGGTTTATATGATAATTTGGATCTTATGGCAATTTATGTTGATTTCATAGGGGTCATTTATATGGGGGCTAGGTCTGAACATGAACCGATTCTCAGCAATTTTAACAGGGTTCATTTTATGGCCGATAAAAGCTTATATACCAAATTTCATTAAAATATATTCATATTTGCGACCTGAAATTTGATTACAAGCTTTACATGGACACACAGACGGACGGACGGATATAGTTAAATCGATTCAAAAAGTGATTCCGATTCGTGTGCGACAGATTTATGAATAAAGAGAGCTACTCCTCCTCCCCTTGCATCTGTTCTGTCACCTCTAAATAATAATTTTTAAAATAGGGTCTATGATTTTCTGAAAAAAATGTTTCACTCAAAGACGCTATTTTAATATTTTCTCGTTCAATTAGTATAGAAAAATTTGAAATGCCATTAGCATTCAAGTGAAGCATTTTGAATTCTTTTAAATTAGTATAATCCATGGGCCTATTTTACCATTGACATTACAACTTTGATTTGTTGTACTTTTGAAGTGCACCTATGCAAAGCTGTAGTGAAAATATCAAAAAGCTCATCGATGCTAAATAAATCGTTGTTTGTTTTCAGCTGGTTAGCATATGTAGCTTTGCTGTTATTACTGATGCTATTGTTACAATTTGTGTTGTTGTTTCTTAAATTCGGGAAATCTCCCACTTTAAATTGAAATGATTTATTTTGTTGTTGTTCTGACTTTTAGAAGTAACTCTTGTTCTAGTTTCCAAATAGAGAGAACATAACGGAGAGTTGATATCGTTTGCAGAGTGATCAGTTCTCTCTTTTTCTTGGTTTTTGGAATTAAAGCATGTAAAAACAGCTGGTCTTTTTTCATTTGTGTTTAACAAACGGACACACACTTGTTTGATGTTGTTCTGCACATATCATACACGCAGTACTTCGATGGCAATGTTCACCGCCATGGCCATACATTAAGCAGTTCCAGCATTGAGTTGGTTTGTTCCTGGATTTCAATTTGTATTTTTTCCAAGAAATTATAATATTGGAAATTATTCGTACATTTTTTAAGGCAGTTGGGTTAAAATTTTTACGAACAAATTGAACTTTGTACACTGAATTATTGTTTGAACTGAATTTGGTGACTATATCAGTTACGGAAGAAGGGGATAGTTTGTAGTTTTTTAGCTCCTTGTAGATTTCCTCATAGTTTATGGGGGGTAAACCGTGTAAGAAGGTGGTGTATAACCTATTTTCTTTGGAGCCATAAGAATGAAACTCCATCTTACTCTCTTTAAGAATTTGCTTGTAGCATTCGTACATTTCTTTACTTGGAGCAAAAATTTTGGTACCAATTGAAGTACGTTTGAAAATACAATCCTAACCAAGCAGCTTTTGCATATCTGTAAATGAGGCGTTAGCTTCTACAACAATAGGTGGAGGTTTGTGTTCCTTAACATTGTTAATATTTGATACGGGATATACGTCCATATCATTGAGGCCAGCAAGCAGGCTAAATCTGTTGCTTGAAGTTGACACAATGTTCGGGTTAACAAAATCCGGAGGAAGTTTTGTCATCTTCTTGTTCGAAAGGAGCTTTCTTTTGATGAAGATTTGGCCCCTCGGGCCATCGCTAAATTCTTATTCTTGTTTTATGCTGGAATGTCTACCACGTGAGTTCAACTGAGATCAAGAATAGGTAATTGCAAAAACAAAAATATACACTTATTTTTAACTTTAAATAGTTGTACTCTAAGCACTTTAATTATTTTCACGATTCGATTAGATTCGAACTTGGAGATGGCCGTAAGCAAAAGAGTATTTGTGAGAAATGTTCTATGAATAAATCCATAATTTCAATTTGTGGCGCAGGCCCCATAACTAGGTTCAAAGACAGGTCATTAACAATCTGAAAGTAAAACCATGTGCTGGAACAATTGCGCGATGAGCAGTTGAGTCTGATCTTGGTTGTTATCGTGCTTTGAGGATACCACTGATATCAGATAAAAATCATCTGGCTAGCATTAATATTGCCAAAGAACATACGAATTAGAATTAGAATACTATTGGCGAATACTGTTGGCAACAAAATTAAATATTTAGAAGGCCATAAAATTTGCCTATACCAACACAGGACCAAATGCTTTGGGGATTTATTATAATAGCCTAATAAAATCGTTCGGTATAAAAATCATCCTCCCCCAATACCACGACCATCATCATACCACAGTGTTATTGTATAGCAAAGGTTGCCATTGTTTTGTCAACAGCATAAAAATGAGTACTTTTAAGTTTTGTTATTTTTTTTAAAGTTATGTTAATATTTCTTCTTTTTAAATAAGTGAAACATACAAACGCTTAAATTAATAAAAGAGTTTTTAATTTTATGATAAAATTTTTTGGTATTGACCGTCCAAGTCGTCAAAAATATATTTTGTTAAAAGTTTTCATCGTATTGTCACTTACACTATGTTGCTTATTGTTTTAAAATATTATTGTGTTTTACATAATTAATATAACATTTACGCTAACAACATAGCGGGTATACTGCTAGTATAATATAATCAAATAATATTATAGAGGTAGCTGTCATTCTTATCTTATATATTAAAAAAATTCATGAAAACTAAAGTCAGTCCGTATGGCCTTTCTATCCGGCCGATTTCTTTCATTTTTTTTAATGAATGGTATTTAGACACAGATATGTCATCAATCATTGAAATTTACTCAACTCCCAACTTACTCAAGTTCTACTCAAACGTTATTCTTCCCTGTACATTTCTTATGGGACACATTCACTCAAGCAATTCGAATTCTCATAGCTCCTCTTCTAATGAATGTATCTTGATCGTTTCACTTTCAGAACACTCAGTGGATCAAGCTCTTTTTTCTGAGCTATTAACTGTTTGAGTTTGAGGAAAGTTATGCGTGCACAATCAACTTTACTTTATGAAACACGCAAGTTAACGTACAGATTAACTGTTTAAATTCGTTGAGTTTGAGGAAAGTTATGCGTGTACAATCAACTTTACATTATGCAACACGAAAGTTAACGTACTGATTTCATTACAATAATTGCATAACACATACCCTGTATTGAATTGTAAATTGTCAAAAATTTGAATACCTTTAGGTGGCATACAATTTGGTCTTTGTCTCTGTGTGTTCAACAAATATTTATAATGAAATAAAATTAATGAATTAAATAGATTAAAAAACATTGAAAGAAATAGATTGAATGATAAAATAAAATTTCCTAGAATTTGCACTTGAATTTCGAGGGCTGCGCTCTGCTAGTATGTTACGATACAATTCGTGTTCGACCATTATTATTTGTTTTTGTATGTTCCTTCACATATTTAACCCAAAAACATACATATATAAAGTTAATTTGAGAAAGATCAGTTTAATATTTTAGTTTTTTTGATAGAACTACGACTTGCAATGATCTTACAGGGTTTATTTTTGACTACTTATTTATGTACGTAATGAACATGTACAAACCAAATTTGACAAACAGCTTTGTATATAATAATCTGTATCTTATGGCAATTTAAGTCGATCTCATAAGGCTTATTTGTATGGGGGCTAGTTCTTAACACGGACGAATTCTAACCAATTTCAATAGCTATAATGCTATGGCCGACGAAAGTGTATATACCAAGTTTCATCAAAATATTTTTATATTTGCGACTTTTAATTTGATGAAAAGGTTTACATGGAAACATATGAGTCGATCGGTATAGTCAAATGGGGGCTTAGGTAAAAAATTTCCTTAGTTACAAACATCAAAACAAACTCATTATACTCTCCTCACATAGTGATGTAAAATGCTTTCGGCCCAAACTCACTTTCCAAATCAGTTTCCAACGTTCGACCAGGAAAATGTTCCACACAATACAGCTTCAGGACTCAATATATCTCAGTAACTGTGCTGTTACAACTATCAACATCACTGTAGTTCGCTTAAATAAATGCCATTAATGTAAAAAAAATTATTTTTTCATTAGCATAAGCTATTCCATCATACTCTTTGTAAAAAATATTATCTTTTCAAGGATTTATAAAAAAAAAAGTTTGCCTGTTATGTGTGGTTTTAATATTATTATATTTTTAATTATTTAGTATAACACTAACCTGTAACCATTATATTAAAATTTAATAAACAAGCAGCAGATATTTTTCACAAAGACATGCAATATTTTTAATGCGACCATTCAATTATGTTATATTAGTTATGAACATTAGCGATATAACTTTTTAATGTATTTAATTTTTATGAAAATTTAAATATTGTTACAACTTTTACGAAATTATTCTTAGAAAAGAGGTTGAATTAACCATTGCACAGTGCTACAGTGAAATTTATTTGAAAACGACTTTTATGGAGTATATAAAAACAAGTCTTAAATATTTCAGAAAGCCCCTCGGGATAACGTCAACTAATTAAAACCGCGAGTGTTGACATTTATGAGCTGGTTGACGTTTATGAATGTGCAAAGTTAAGATCAAAATATTTTTGATACTGTAGTTTTAAGCGTTTTTATTGTTTATAAATTAAATTCAATCAAAAAGCAATGTCAAAGTAAAACAAAAAAGGTTTGCAACATAAAGAAAAGGAACAAAAATATTTTACATGAGATCATGGCATACATACCTAATAGGGCTGGTCGATTTAAAAATCGACCAAGTGACATAAGAAACTTTGCCCGAGGAACCGTATCTCTAAAACGAATTCTGATGTCGCGACTTTTGGCATGTCTATCTGTCTGTCTCACTTTGAGCTATTTAGAGCGCCCCAATCGAGTCCAAATGTATGATCGACCCTCACTAACTTTGGAGGCCCTGGTTCCCCATACAAATATTTCAAAAAATCACCATTTTTGGCACTTTACACGAAAAAATCAGCGAAATGGTTTTGCTTTTTATACCCTATACCACTATGTGGTTTGGGTATAATGACTTTGTGCTGCTGTTTGTAACAACCAAAAATATTTGACCTAGACCCATCTTTAATTATACCAATCGAATCAGAATCACTTTCTGAGTTGATTTAACAATGTCCGTCCGTCCGTCCGTCCGTCCGTCCGTCTGTGTGTCCATGTAAAGCTTGTAATCAAACTGCAGGTCGCAAATACGAATATATTTTGATGCAATTTGGTATATAAGCCTTTATCGGCCATGAGATGAACGCTATTGAAATTGGTGAGAATCGGTCCATGTTCAGACCTAGCCCCCATACAAATATGAAATCGACATAGATTGCCATAAGATCCAAATTGTCATATAGATCTTACTCAAATTGGGTTTGTATGCGTTCATTACATCCACTAATGAGGAGTCCAAAAATGATCCCTTTGATCCCATATAGAGCTGCTTCCCGATCTTCAGTTAAATCTATTAAAAAACAAAAATATTGCATTGATTCTTCTCAAATTTTGTTTGTACATATTTTTGCAAAATACAAGAGACTTTACCAAACATGATCAGGATCGGTCCATTTTTGGACCTAGTCCCTTTATAGATATAGCATCCGATATGAACTTTTTCATATCTGCAGCCAAAAAAATTAATAAAAATCGCACTCAAATTTGGTTTATGCTTATTTTCTATATCGAAGTAGTTGGACCGAAAGATAGGGTCTCTAAACCATCGTATAGGGTATCATATAGTCGGTCTAGACCGACTATAATTTTCTTACTTGTTTCTTTTTGGAGTTTATTTCTCTCTTTAAAAATTTATTTAGTCAGAACATATGTAAATGAAAAAATGAATTTAACTTAGTAATAGAAAAGAAACTAAAAAAATTACTGCTTGAAGTCTTTTTTGCTTTCAAGTCTGGGCAATTTCGCACGGCTCTCTAATGTCGTCGCCATAACAGCCTCTACATTTTCCGGTATAACTCGTTTGGAAACGCTAGCTAGCAACTGAACGTGTCGTTCCGTTCCTTGTATGTGTGATGGAATTTTTGGATCATTAAACGGTGGATCATCTTGATTTAAATATTCTTCCAATGTATCGTACGGAATGCTTGGCGTGAATGGTGGTTCAAATACGTTATTTATATCATTCAAATTGATAATTTCCGTGCAACTTGTGCAATTAAAGTTTATATCTAGTTTTTTATAAACTCTAAGTTCCATTGGGTCGTCAACATCGGTTCGATAGCGTAGAATTTTCTTTGTAGCACAGTCGCGCTTTTCTTTGCTATCATCAAACAACATTGATAATAAGATATTTTCCGAATGCGCATAATATGAGTTATCTGTAATTACTTGATTGACAATTCTACGTAAACGAGGTTCCAGAAATCGTGAGCAACTAATGAACTTGAAAAATAATGCACTACCGTACACGACAGAGCTGTAATACTTGATATTGAAGTACATTGGCACATAACATTTAATTATAAATTCAACCAGAATTCTTAAATTCTCATCTAGATTTTCCGTTGTCACATATAATCGTAATAATCTAGCTGCCTTGGTGAGCCATCGAGAATGTACAATTTTCCCTGATTTGATGTTAGCCAGATCCACCGAAACCACGCCGCCACTCAATTTTCTAAAAGCCGTTCACCACCTGAAAATATATAATAATAAAATAATTAAAAACGGTTGACAATTATAATAAATGATAACTTACCGGAAGAGTTCACAAGTTTCGATTTGACGGCTCAGTTTTCCGGTTGCCGATCTTGGACCAGTGCTGGTTGATTTATCCAAAGCTTCAAACAAATGCCGAAATGGAAGTTCGTTGAAGTGTAAAAGGCAAGCAAACGAACCAATGCAATGGTCTTTTTAACAGCATTTCGAACCATCGTGTACTTCCACCGTGTGGGCCAGTGTTTGTTGGCTCACCGTCAGTGCATATGCCAGTTAATGCATCCCGTGATATAATTTCATCGTTCAAAAAATCATTTATTTTTTTTGTTTTGTATTTAGCGGTTTCACGTTGCAGTCTTACATAACCAATAAATTCAGAATTCGGTTCTCTCAAAATAACAAGATGAGGTTCTTTTACCATCCTAGTATGATACTTCTCATCAATTTTATATTTTCATATTTCGTATTTTCTGCCATAGGATGAAAACGCTAAAAAATTGGTATCATCTAACTGTTTGCGAAGCACTTCTTGTCTGCATTTTTCTTGTTCTTTGCGAACTTTCCATTTATCCATGAAGAGAGGTTTGCCATGCTTATCTTTCATTTCAAAATCTTATGAAATTCTGAAGTGTCTTGTAAATACCTGTACTATTTCGCTTGTTAAACTATTCAATAGGTGCATCGCGTATGATGTAAATTAAACCGCATTTGGATACTGTACCAAATAAACATCCTTTTAATTTTTTCAAAATTTGCCTGATGCAGCATTAAAATTATTGAAAAAATGTTATTCATTCTTAAAGGGGAAATCCCTAACGCATTTTAAGAAATAAAAATCAATTGTATAAAATATACCTGATCCATTTGATTTTTTAAAATTGGCCATAATTCTATTCAATAGGTGCATCGCTTATGATGTAAACTAAAACGCATTTGGTTACTATACCAAATAAACATCCTTTTTATGTTCAAAAATTTGACTGTTGCAGCAATAATATTATTGAAAAACTTTCCAACGATGTTTTTAAAAATATATAAATAACTACCTGTGTAATCAACAACATGTTCTTCAGGGAAGTTGGTTTTTCATCTCTTCGTGACGGTACGTGACTATGTATATCAAAGTTAATCTTTTTTCACAGCAAGTGTACGGACCAAGTTTCAGATCGATCGGATGAGGGTAAATAACTTTTAGATCACTACGTGACTATGCGTGACTATGCGTGACTATGCGCGACTATGCGTGACTATGCGTGACTCTGCGTGATTACCCCAAAATTAATCTCCGTGACTATGCGTGACTATACGCGACTATGCGTGACTATGCGTAGTCAGCTAGTTATTTATATGGGCCAAGTTTCAGATCAATTGCATGAGGGGGAATGGGGTTGCCCCATGGGGCAGACAGACAGACAGACAGACAGGTCAAAAGTCGGGACATCAGAATTCGTTTTAGAGGTATGGTTCCTTGGGCAAAGTTTCCTATTTTGATCCATAGAATATGATGTCACTTGAGCGATTTTTTTGCTTCCCTTCAAATCGACCCGCCCTAATACCTATACATGTCTTAAAATAAATCTGTTATTTTTTCCCGCTGTTTTTTCTCTCCAATAATTGACATACAGCTTTCTCCCTAATGTCTTAATACATTTCGAGCACTTTGCACAACATTCTCGCATCTGGCCCAATCCAAAGCCCGGTTAATGATTTGGCTTGCTTGGTTTTATTATTTGCACATTTTTATCCACAACGTAATCGTCATCATCGGTCACTTCTAACTGCTTATTTTCAGACGACCCAGTAACGTTATCCAGCAAAATATCTTCATTCCACTCTTGAATGGATGACACAGTATAGTCAACCTTAAGACAAAATTAAAAATATGACTGGTAGAACTTTGGGAAAGCGACAAACCTGAGGATTTAGTTCACTAAGCACATCAACTGCGCGCGCCATTTTTTGTTGAAGTTCCGAATCTATATTATCTTTCAGCATGCTTAATGGAATATTTTCCTCCGGATCTTCCTCATGTTCCGTGAAACTCAAAAGATTTATTCCAGCATTTTGTATATTTACTGACTCTATCCCATGCGATCTCTAGAAGCGTAACAGCACCTTCAATGTTACAGTTTTGAATCAACTTGTTCTAAATTTTTTGCCACTATCATGGCCAAAAGGGTGTTTCTATAGTACAGCTTCGTTATCTTAATAGCGTTTTAATTTATTGGTTGGATAAGTGGGTCACATTAGGAGGTAATAACATTGCAATTATGTTTCCATTTTCTGTTTTAAGCTCTACTTCACTTGGATGAGATGGAGCATTGTCTATTAGAAGAAGTGCTTTAATTGGCAAATTATGTTTTGAATGAAACTCTGTTGCCTAAAATTAGAGAATTTTAGCTATTAAAAATAATATATATTTTCCAACATAAAAATATTTACCTGCGGCACAAATGATTTATGAAACTAATCAAAGAAAATAGTTGATGTTAATCATGAGGATTTTGAACTTATGTATTCAGTTGGGCAGTAAAAATTTTTAAAAACGCGAGGATTTTTGATTTTGCAATTACTGGCAATTTATGTTTATGATTTCCAGGTACATTAGCGCAACATAAGGAAGTGATTCGTTGTTTTTCCGTCTTCATGCCCGGCACTGAATACATAAGACTTTTCTGGCAAAATTTTCCAGAACAAGCCAGACTCGTCAGCATTGTACAATTGATCGTGAAACAGACCCATTTCTTCCATTTTTGCTTTCAGTTTGAGTTTAAATGGATTCACAAGCTGAGGCTGTTAAGAAAGCTTCTCTCCGGTTATTTTAAGAAGACGAACGCCAAATCTTTTTTTAAATCCTTGTAGCCATCCATCACTTGCGTTATAAGCAGTATCTTTTTCTTTTAATTTTAGATGCATTTCTTTAGCCTTTTCCTTCAGCGCTAATGAATTTATTAGATAATTCCTTTCTCTCTGCTTAATAAACCAACGGTACAGATATAGTTCCATTATTGGAAGCTCTGATGCTCCTAGTGTCTTCCTTTTCTCCAGGTCCAGAAAATGTGTTATTAACCCATTCCAAAATAGCTTTTATTATTAATTTTTTTGTGGCACCATTTTGTCGCATTTGCACCCTTTTGTAATAAATCCAAAATATTAGCTTTTTCTTGCAATTGAAGCACTTTCGGTTTTTTGAGCTCATTTTATACGCGTGTCTTTTCCGAGATCAAGACAGCAACAGAAAAGAACAATAACTACATCTCTATACCTATAAGGGGAACCCCCAAATTCGGAACTCCATAATTACATACAATGAATGTAAATATATTTGTACATATATATTTAAATTGTTACTAAACCTAAAATTCTGCTTTATTTAGAGTTGACGTTTTAGAGCTTAACAACGTAATTGACAAGCAGTTGCAAATTTTCTGATGACTTAAGGGTACTTTCGTAAACTCTGAGTAGACGATTAGCAGAGGTAAGCTATCTCGAGTGTGTAATTTTTCCAGGTTTACGGTTTGCCAGCTCAGGGCTACAACAACCAGTTTGTACAGCTTTACATATCTCATAAAGATATTTTTGATTCGTACTTAGTTCATTGACCGCATTTTTCGGCAAGTCAGGCAAATTACCAGCCACTGCACAACAAGGCACCGTAGTTTCGTTATCACAAGTAGCTAATTGTTTTCCAATAAGTCCAGAATATTCTCTAGGTCCCGAAGTGCAACCATCTAAAGTCAAGAATAAATGACGAAGGGGTAACTCATTAGCATGGAGCATACAAACACACCATTGTAGCGGTCTCTTCAAATACTCCTCCAAATATTGGATAAGACCACCCTTCCAACTGGTATTAGTTGCAGTTCATCTAAATTCCAACCTTCATTTCCTAATAAAATTGTGATCGAAGTTAGAATGCTCTTTGCAGTGCACAAATTGGCATTGTGTGACCCAAATAAATTGATTCCGGTTCTGCTAAAATTGAGATGTGTTCTTCTAAAATTTCTTTGCAATGATAACGATCCCCTATTTTCTCACTTATCAGAGTCATGTCTTTTCATTCATTAAAGTAAATGATCTTAATAACAATACCTCTAATGTCTTTTGAAATTTCTTTCCGGACTTTAGATACAGCTCTATGTATTTTGCTTTTATCGATTACCAGAGTTAAATTTTCGGTAGAAATTAAGCCGAAGTCAGTCAAAACTGCAGAAGTAACAGCAGCAGCAGAGTGAGTCGATAAACCATATCTATCACAGACCTTAGCAACTGTTGGCAATGGCAATGTATTCCGATTCGTCGTTGAAGTCGAAGGTGTATCTGTCGAAATTGTGTTAGTGGGAGATGCCTCCGTTATCGGGTACGTTTCTAGGGAAGATTCACACAGTGAAACTTCATCTCAATTTTCTGGGATAGAATCGGTTTCTTGAGTAGAACGCACCTTTTTGCTGCCCTTATGGAATGTTCAGTTTGTCTCTGCTTTCGTTTTATTAATCGAGCTGTTTCTTATTTATCAACTCCACATATAACCATTTTTATGCAATTTTTTTGATCCAACAAAAAACTTCTTTCATTGATTGGAACTTTCTTAGGTTTTAGACAAGAACAAAATTCAAATGAAGTGCATTTGCAAGCAGCAACGTCGAAAAGCTTCCTAGATGACTCCAAAAAACACTTTAGTCGGTTTTCGAAACCATTTTTTCATTTGCTTTTGGGGTATCTTTTCAAATTGGGGTACTTTTTGAAATAAGATTTGTGTAACTGAATAATTCCTTCCTTTGTTACGATTGGAATCGAAGCTTTGGTTCAAAAATTGTCAATCTCTTCAGAAACAATCGCTGAGTTTGATGGATCTTTTCCATTATACTTCAATTTCATGTTATACTTGATAAATAAAATATATTTAATGACGTTTCTTATAGTTGGTAGCTGCCGATCATCAAGTTCCTTATATAGTCCTAATATAACACAAGTTGTCTCACTACTCCGCGAACTCATTTTTTTAAAATCATAAGCACCGTTCTTAGTACTGTAACTATAGCAACTGACTTATGTATTAGAAATTAGTTTAGTTTTTGTTTTTTTAGTTTTCATTTTGGGGAAAACCCAATTTACGTATTTTGGTATTATAAAATACTAACAGATTCCAGCGCTCGAAATTCGAGTGCAATTTCTAGGCAACTTTATTTTTCAACTTAACAAATTCAAAAACCATCACTTTTATGGTTTATTATTATTGTGAATGAAGATACCGAACTCATTAAAAAACACATTAACGAATTTAATAAAACACACATAGCATATGTATTACTTTATGTACATATGTGTTAGTAGCAATTTTAAATGCAATTTACTCAAAATAAAGGAAAAAAAATTATAATCTGTAAATCTGCAAAACGGCTAGAAAGAAATAGCTTTCACATAATATAAGTATGCTTGGTCAAAATCGGGATAAAACGGTAGAACAAAACATCGGTCACAAGAAATCGCCTAGCCTATTAATATTATATTATTTCATGTTCAAGGCTTGCAATATTTTAGGGAGTAAGCTGTAACTATAAAATGAACTTAAAAACTGGTCGTAATAAACAAGAGTTCGCTATAAACGTAATAATTGTTATATAATTTGAAAGTGAATGTTTTGTGTCCGGAAAAAAAATATTTTCCGGAAATTTTTTTTGTAAAAATTTCGTTATAAACGAACTCCACTGTGTCAGCAAATTCATAGTCTCCGGTAAAGTGTTGTTGTTATATATAGTCGTGGCATATTTAGTTTAGATTATGAAATTAAGGATAGCGAAATATAATCATGAAAATAACTACTTTTCAAAACTTTGAAGATCGGTAGAACCCTAAAGATATAGTTTCGTTTTATCTTTTTAAAAACATTTTGGTAATCTACGATCAATTTCGCAAATTTGAGGAGGTCTTGCGTTAGGAAAATCAAAAAAAAAAATTTCGGGACACCCTATTGTTCAGTATTGAGCCGATTTTAAAGAATGCCAGACTTGCTAAGAAGAAAAAAGTTTCCTCCAAAATAAATATACAAATATATGTATGTATATGACTTAATAGAAAAACTAATAGTGAAAATTATCCAGTCGAAAAAAATATAAAGTTTTTTAATATTCAAAAGGAAATCACTACCAATATTTTTGCTTAGATGGAACTTACGAAAGGTTTAGTTGTCCAATGAACTGGCACGCTGTGCTTCCTTTTAAACCTTTATGATAACTATACTGTGGCATATTATCATAGATTCATGCTTGAACAACACTAACAAATTATCAAAAATTGCTTCGAAAATTAGTCATCGATTCCCTCAACTGATAGACGATGTTTTATCGCAAAATTGTGATTAGCGATGACGGTCATTTGTGGCTTAACGGGTTTGTAATGAACAAAATTGAGTGAGACCAATCCACAACAGATCCTACAGACTTAACTATATCCAGAAAAATGCACCGCTTGGTGCGGTTAACACCCCGGTGACATCATCGGACCCTATTTCTTCAGAATTGAAGGCGGAACTCGCGGTATGCTCAATGACGATCGTTTCCGTGCCATGATCAATAATTTTTTGTTTGAAAATATGGATGACATTGATCCGGGCGAGATGCGGTTTCAACCGGATGGCGCTTCGTGCAGTACGGCGACATCAACGATCGACTTAGTGAAATCAAAATTTGGCAATAAGTTGGCCTCCGAGGTCGTGCGATTTGACACCTCTTCTGTAGGGCTACGTGAAGCCACTTATGCTTATGCTGCTAAACCAACAAAAATTAACGTCTTGGAGGCCAGCATTGTTCGTATTATTCGCGAAAACCGTCCAGCAATGCTTGAAAAAGTGGCTCTAAATTGAACGGCCAGAATACGCTTCGTCAATAACAGCCGCGGTGGCCATTTGCCGGTAATTATTTTCAAGTGTTATTGTCATGTACTGATCCTTCGAATATTAAAAAAAAAAATAAATTGTTTATGTTGTTCACATTTCATTGCATTTCGGGCTTTCATGCTACTATTTTTTTTTTTTTTTGTTTTCTATAGAATAAACTTTTCTACAGAAAAAATTTTATTTGTACAAAATATTTAAAATACATTTCAATTTCGGCGTCAGCACCGTAAGGCATTATTGAGGTAAGTTGGCAAATTAATTCATTGTCAAAAGTACAAATAAAAGATTAGATTATTAAATTACAAAAAATAAGTATAAAAACTGTTTTACAAAAAAAAATTACAAAAGCGTTTCAAAGTTGTTAAATAAGTGTTGTTTAAAAGACGATTTAAATAGTGAAATTCGATTAATTGATTTCAAATCTGCATGTAAATTATTGAATTTTACAGCACCCACGTAATCAATGCGTTGCTTGGTAGTTTCTAGTCTACATCGAGGAATTCTTAAATTTTTTCTGTTTCGTGTGTTAAAACTAAATTGCTGTTGAGGAAATGTTATGCTTTGGTGACTAATATAGTTAATGAATTTAAAAACAAACATTAACACCTGATACTCATGCAATCCATAAATTGGTAAAATTGTTTTGCTTATATCTTTGTAAAATGTGACAGTTGAATACAGTATTGGTAGTATGTAAATAATTTTTAATGCTTGGTTTTGCATGCATTGAAGCGATTTAAGTGAAATGTTATTTTTATTGTAGGCATATATAATTGCTAAGAAATTCAAATGCGATTGAAATATCATCATCTTTGATTTAACATCCAGTTTATTTTTTAATTTATATAAAATTCCAATTGCTGGAGATATTTTCCTTTTGAAATCGGTTATATGTAAATCCCGTGACAAGTTATTTTGCAATATGATTCCCCAATACTTAAAGGAATGGGTTTCATAAACAGCTTTTCCATTAATAAAAACGTTGAAATCACTATTTATACTTAAAGCATGTGGTCTAAAGCGTATTAATTTGGTTTTATCAGGGTTAAGAACTAATCGGTTTAATCGCGCAAATTCAAATATCAAAGCAGCATCTCTCTCAATTCTTGTTTTAAGTGATAAATCGTACTTGTAGGGGTAAAACAAGCACACATCGTCTGCAAACATAAAAAGTTGCCCATCTAAATTTAGATTTTTTAAATCATTTAAATATATAGAAAACAAAAGAGGGCCCAATCCACTACCCTGCGGTACACCAAAATCAACAGAACCAAGAAAACTGTCCGTGTTGTTTCTATTAACATATTGTTTTCTATTAACGAAATAATTTTTAAACAATAAAAGTTCTCGTCCCTGAACATTATTTCATGATCTACTAAATCAAAAGCTTTAGTAAAAAAAAAAATATTCCAGCAACTCCACTAGAACCTCCATCAAGCCCACTACAAATGAACTGCACTACATTCAACACAGCATCTACAGTACTACAACCCCTTCGAAATCCAAATTGATAATTGTATAAAAAAGGATTTTCCTCCATATAAAATAGAAGTTTATCATAAAGAATCTTCTCAAAAATTTTATCAATTGTAGAAAGAACAGCAATAGGTCTATATTTGTTGCATTAACTTCTTTCGGAATTAAAACTATTTTGTGCACTTTTAAGATGTCAGGGTACACTGAATTGTTAACGATTTTATTAAAAATATCTTTTAATATCGGGATTATAATATCTCTACATTCTTTTACAAATTTAGGCGAAATACCATCATAGCCTGGACTTTTATTATCTTTCAAATTTTAGATTATTTCAAACATATCAATATCATTAACATTACAAAGTGTAAAACGATGAGGTGACTGTGAAAGAGTCCGTAAAGAATTGAACCCATCACTAGGATAAATTTCAATTTCCCTTTTAAGATTTTCCACACTCGTAATAAAATAATTATTAAGGCAATTCACTTTCTCTTGGTCACATATTATTGGTTGCCCTTGAGAATCCTTAAGGTTAATGACGTTACTCTTTGTTCGACCAAGAGTACTATTTATAAATTTCCACGATTTCTTAGGATCATTAACTGCCTTCAATAAATTTCAAGCGTAATAATCATCTCTACACTTTTTTGTATAAATTTTTATAACTTTGCTGATTCGCTTTAAAATATCAATAACGTTCTGTTTGTTTTTCGATTTATGACTTTTCCTTAAAAGTTTTTCTTTAAATAAAATTAAATCTTGAAGATTCTTGTTAATCCATGGAGTTAGCTCAAAACGTAACGGTTTTTTACATTTAGTTACTACAGTTGGATTATTTATAGCACCTTTAATACAATGCACCAAGACGTTAGTTAATTCTGAAGAATTAAATGATTCATAGTTGTCAGGTAAATTATTAAGCAAGTATTCACTAGCCTTTTCATAGTCATAGTGTGTCTTTTCAATCTCAACATAGTCATTTTTCATTACCTCTTTCTTAATTTTACAGCAAATTATATTGTGATCAGATAAATTACATTCAACTGAATCAACATAAATTTCTTCCGGAAAATTGCTAAAAACATGATCAATACACGTTCTACTGACGTGTTATTAAATTATGAGCACTGTCACAATCATAATTTTGAAAAACGGTCAACAAATTAATAAAATGAGGATTTTGAATGAGATCAATGTTAGAATCTCCAACAATAATTATTGGACTCCGAGCATGTTCCCTTAAAATACTGTCAAAAATATTAATAAAGTCATTTACACTTCTACACTTCTACGATCGATAAAATGACACTATCTTCAAAGGTTTGCTTTCAACTTTAACACTGTTCAAGGTCAAAACTATAAGCTCAACAAAATTAAAACTCTTGCATACTTCAACACTAAATTGTATGTTTTTATTAATACATATAGTCGTACCACCATAACCATCTTCTCTACAACAATGTATATTATTAAAACTTGGAAGTTTGTAAATTTGTGTAATGTCCTTCTGAAACCAGGTTTCTTGGACAACTATTATATCCGGTAACTTGGGAAAGCTTGCTATCAACGATTTAAATTTATTAAATTTATCAACAGACGAAACGCTTCTGATATTTATACTGATAATATTAAGAAATCTTAAATTCAAATTACAAAAATAAGTTTTAAAACTTGCAAATTGTTGAAAATACGGTTTTTTAATCATAAAAAAAATGGAAAAATTATAAAAAATTATACAAATGAAATATATACATTCCTTTTTCAGGGGACACGTAAGCAGCACCATCATCGCCATCATCACTTAAATTTGCATCATCAACTCTTCTGCTATTTATCATAGATCTCCTCTTCTAATGTTTATTAGTAGTTGCTTCCAATAACATATTATCAACATCATCTTCATCTCTGATAAGCTGTTGTTTAGCAATATCACTTTTTCTACAATAGACTCTACCATTTCTAACGTAAATATGTTGATAACTAATAGTTTTTAATAATTTGGCATAATAAAATAAGTTCATAGTTTCCTTGCTATGAAAATCATTTACAAACACCTCACTTGTACTTTCATTTTCCTTCAGTTTTGATTTAGAAGCCATCAGTCGTTCCTTATGAAATTTGGAAGAAAATTTAACCACAACAGTTTTTTTCCCATCCTCAGATTCTTTTTTAGTTCTAAGAAAATATGCAGCATTAACAGCATTCGGTTCAAAATCAACACCAACATCCTTAGAAAGATTATCTACAGCATCCATTGCATTATCTTTGGCACCAACTTTCAATCCTCTTATGACTCGATAATCATTCAGTATTTTTACAGATGTTTTTAAAGTTTTTATTTCAGTTTTCAATTTTTTATTTTCCTTTTGTACTTCTGCCATCTTCTTCTTATTTTCTGCAACAGCTTTAAATACTTCATCGAACTTTGCTGACATGAAGTTTATCGACTCAGTCAGCTGATCCAATTTTTCTAACTTCTCTAGTTTTCTCAGCTCAGTTTTAATTGTATTTAGCTCTTTCCTTATTTCTCCATCTCCTTCTTTACATAAATGACAGTTGAAAGTTTCTTTTTCATTTTTTAATAGACTCTCAAACTCTCTTTTACTCAATTGAATGCATTGAAAATGAAATTTTTTCCCGCACTTGTCACACTCTATAAAAGCGTCGGATTCCTCATCTTCGCAATGATTACAAAGCATTATTTTTTTATTTGCCAAACTACGACGAGCTTTATTTTTAGGCATATTTTATTTTTTTCAAACACCTTATGATTTCTTTTATATGTTTATAAACTTTGTTAAATATATAGCACAGTTTTTAATACAAAATTTTAATATTTTTCAAGAACGATTAAGCACTGACAAAAAAAGTACGTCTTATTCCTAAATGTATACAATTGGAAAACTATATTCTTCTTCTTTGCAAAAACATTTAAAAAATAAAAATCGATTAAAGAACTGAGATAATCATTCAGACTTTTTTTTTTATTAGTCAACGTTTTAATTTACAATATATTTAATAATATAAAAAGATAAAATAAATCAAAAAGCTACTCCATAGTGGAGCTTCGAGCAACGCAAAGTTTATTTACAAATTCACACCAACTCTGTTTATTTTGTGCCAAAAGCTTAACTTGTGGCCACGTCACCCTCATCCTATCACACTCCTCATCAATGGACCTACGCCAAGTCAACTTTGGGCGGCCCCTTTTGCGGGTTCCTTGTGGGTTCCATTCAAAGCTTTTACGGGCTATGGCCGTTACGTCCTTACGAAGTGTGTGGCCCAACCACGACCATTTTCTTCGGCATACTTCAGTTGATATTTGCTCGGTATTACATAGGGAAAGAAGTGCTACATTTGATATCCTTTGGGGCCAAAATATGCGCAATATACGACGTAAGCATTTATTGACAAATGTTTGAAGTCTCTTACGATGACAAATTTCAAGCTTGCGTTAAAAATATGAATCTTGTGCTTGCTTGATATACGTGAATTCTGCTAGACTTTCCTTAAGGCAGCAAAAGCATGTCTCGCCTTGTTTATTCGATTCAATACATCGTCATCTGCTCCGACATCCACAGCTCTTATGCTGCCAAGGTAACAGAATTTTTGTACTTCTATTCTGGTCTAGTACATTCACCCTGACTTAGAATTTCTCACCCACACAATAATAACCCCGAAAATGTTCCGCAGTGTTATTAGAAAATACTTTATATAATAGTATTCTGGGACCGAGCATACCCCTAATGTAAATATGTTTAATATTGAACATGTAGCCTTTGTGCGGTTGCTCTTTACACTTCAAAGGATTACTGCAGTATTGGAAAGCTACTACATAGTCATATTTAAATCGATCATACAATATGCAACTGTATCTTTGATGGAATAGGCAAACTTATTTGTAATCATTTTCAGTAGTTTAAAAATTCAGTGTTTATAGCAAAACTTGATGGCTTATTCATTAATTTTTTCAAATAAAATGAATAATTCTAACCGTAAGCTTATTATTATTTCATTTTCGGACTTAGTTCTGAAAACGTGTTTTTCCGATAAACAGCCCATTAGAAAGTTTACCGACAACGATTTATTTAAAATTTTACGACTGGTTTACTGTAGCACAATAAATTCAAACATTTTCTTACTTTTTCCGAAAAATTTCAGTTCTTAGGCATTCCTTGTTTAAATACTCCTTTGTAAAGTGTGCACGTTTTTTTCTATTGACATCGAAAATTAATGGCTTTTTATGTGCCACACATTCATGACGGACAAATTTTTTTAATATTTTGCGAAAGGTATCTTCATGGATCTATAACTAATTTGGTGTTACTCACACCAAAATAGTTCGCTCTCCGCGTTCATTTAGTTTGGAGGGGCGACCAGATCGAGGCTTTAACAAAATTGATTTGGTGAATTTTTATTGGCGAGAACATATTACGAGAACAGGTAACCTCATTTGTAAGCTTTAGGATAATTTTTCTCTCGTGAGCATCTATTTTTTGATTTTGGGTCTGATCTCTAAATTTAGTTTCCAAAAAAAAAAAATAAATAAATAAATAAATAAAATAAAAAATAATAATAAAGCCAAATCAACTTTATTTGTCTTCCACTAACACTAAGTCGATGCAACAGACCTGTAGATCATTGTAGAATTCTTTTTTTTAGCGTTGTAAACGATAAAATTTAAGTAGAGACATTCCTGAAGTTTTTTGAAAAACTAATACAATATCCAAGGTGTCAATGGTAAAAAGTTCGTAATGTAAAATATTTGATTAAAATTTTTATTAATATTTAAAATTTTCATCTTCAAGTTACTATACTTTTCCGAAAATCATGCTATAAGTCATAGAAAGGGCGGTTTAGATCGTCCATAAATTCCGTACTTGTTTTATTTACATTAAATAAAGTTAATTAAAACTTAAATTATAATAGAAAAAAAAGTTGTTTAAGAACTATAATCGTATAAAAACCAAATATCTGTTATGAATGATTAACGTAATTAACATATTATAAATTTTAAATAAAATTTAAATAAATTTTAAATAAAATTAAAATAAGAAGCTATTATTCAATGAAAAACTTATTTACAAACCTAGTGTATCATTAACAGTCTAAAGCTAATATCGAGAATTGAAACTGGACAAAGAAAGTTACGTAACGTAGTTTTTTAACATTAAGGTCCTATTAATTTGCAATTCCTAAAAACTTTTTGTACGGAACACGTCCATGACAGGAAAATAATTTATAGTGCGATAATTTTAACTACTACTGCTAAGATAATTTTAAATTCAAAAGCAAGACAACATTTAGAAAAAACATGTCATGTTGTTGTCATAAACTAGATATATATATATATATATATATATATATATATATATATATATATATATATATATATATATATATATCACTAGTACGAGTATGTCCTGTCGTGCTACGCTACGATTTTCCGAGACTTATTGACATGTATGTTTTCAAATTCAAATTTTCATCCAAAGTTTGTATTGTGCAATTAAAACATTTCAATTAATTTAATTTATATATATATATTTATATCCTATACCAATATGTGCTTTGGGTATAATGATTTCGTGCTGTTGTTTGTAACTGCCAAAAATATTTGACCTAGACCCATCTTTTATTATACCGATCGACTCAGAATCACTTTCTGAGTCGATTTAGCGATGTCCGTCTGTCCGTCTGTGCGTCTGTCCGTCTGTGTGTCCATGTAAACCTTGTAATCAAACTACAGATGGCAAATATTTTAATAAAATTTGGTATATAAGCTTTTGTCAGCCATATGATGAATGCTATCGAAATTGGTGATATTCGGTCCATGCTGACCCCTATGAAATCGACTTAAATTGCCATAAGATCCAAATTATCTTATAGATCTCGGTCAAATTGGGGTTGTGTGTATTTTTTACACCCATTTATCAGTAAGTTTACCAAATATGATCAAGATTGGTTAATTTTTCGACCTTGTCCCTATATAGATATAGCATCCGTTATGAACTTTTTCATATCTGCAGCCAAAAAATTAATAACAATGCCATTCAAATTTGGTTTATGCTTATTTTCTATATCCACATAGTTGGACCGAAGAGGTAGTGCTGAATCATGGTATAGGGTATCGTACAGTCGGTCTAGACCGACTATAATTTTCTTACCTTTTTTTTTACTTTAATTCTTTCTGATATACAATATTTTTTTGTTTTTTCATTCGGAGTTGCCACGCCCACTAATCCCGTCTTATCCAATTTTTATCGGACTGCTCACATTAATATCTGATGGAATCGTGCACAATTTCGAGGCGTTCCCTTTTATAGTACACCAATTATATGATATTATATATTAAATTTGTATGGGAGGTGCCATGCCCATTAGTCCGTTTCCGCCCATTTTTTGTCCGACTACTCACATTAATAATAGATGATCATAGACAAATTTGCAAAGCTCTCTCTGCCATTGTACTCCAGATATATAATATTAAATTATCACTTTGTATGGAAGGTGCCACGCCCATTTATCCGATCCCGCCCATTTTCGGCATGGCTACTAAAAAAAATGATAGGTGACATCACACATATTTGCAAAGCTCTCTCTGTGATATATATGATATTACAAGATCACTTTATGTGAGACGTGCCACGCTCACTAAATATATCAAAATATTTATAGTCTATATATCCATCCATTCTAAATACTGTAACCAGAGTTCTTAAAATCAGATGACTAGTTACGGAGATTACCTTCTACAAACAAACAAGCAAGCACACATTATATCTTAATCATATTAGTATAGATTTGAAAATACGTAAAAGCTACACATATTTTAATAGGAAATACAGCAAAAAATTATTAAAGTTAAGCAGAAATGAATGCAAAATCTTCATTAGTTTAAAAAATTTCTCTGAAGAAAGTACTTAACTTAATCTAAACATTAAAAATTCAATTCAATTTATTTTCAAATGATGCAGCATTTAAACTTTGTGACCGTAAATACATACGTTGTACTTTCAAACATTAAAAAAATGTTTAGTTTGTGTGAGAAACACCAAATAAAAACGTGTCTTTATATACAAAATAAAGAAAAGTCGAAGAAAAAACAATTAAACTTCTTATTTTATCACCGCTAAGCCATACAACGAAAAACCAACCAACCACCCAGCTAACAATTTTTCATATCCCTCAGATGCAGTATAATAATTTTATGCAATGAATAAAAAATATGCAGCAGGAAAAAAGTGTTCATCCACAAAAATGTACGTGCAATCTTTTCAAGACGAGTCGTAAATGAGTTGAAAGAAGCCAAAGTAGTTAAGAAATATTAAGAGAATACTTTGCTGAAGGAATTAAAATAAAGTTTGTTAAGGGAGTTGCAGAAAACTGAAGGATTTAATGAGACTATAAAGTTCTCTAATGATGTATAACTGTAATGGAAATATTGCATAAAGAACGTGACCAACGGTTTAAGTAAAAATATATGTAAATAGTTTACCAAAAAATTTTGAATAAATTAACTAAATTAAAACTTAGTGGGGAGAACATATTCTTTGCCTTTAAAAATGCACTAGTAATTAAATATTTAATAAACATTCACAAACATTAATTACAATTCAGTTTAGAAAACTCGTAAGCTTGAACATATAAATTTAATAAATTTAATAATTAAGACTGTTGGTTGCATTATCTATAACTCTTGTATGAGTTAATTGTTTATTAAAACTTCTCAGAAGTCTTTTCTGTTTTTTTTCCAACTATAAAATTATATTTATTTTTCAATTAGGCTTGTACAAATATGATTTGTCCTTGTCTTGTTCATTTAAGATGTACGGCTGACTACAGACACGCATTATACTAATTAAATATTGAGTAGACAATTTTCACACTTTCTTCGAAGTTATCGTAGTTTTATCATATAAGGATGAACTTTCTCTAATACAGCAACCTTTTACTAATGACCTATTAAATAGTTGAAAACTTTAGTGTCATAACAAAGATAAATGGTTGAGCAGACAGACAGACAGCCAGATAGATGGAGGAAGGGATGGCAGATTTAACAAGGAGATATCATTTAGAAGCAGGCATAGAAATGTTTAATATGCATTGGATTACCAGCGTTAATTTATTACATTTCCAATTTACGTAAAACAAGCAAATTTGCACATTTACACACACTCATACTCTAATTCTTGAATAGAAACGACAATGAAAGACAATCAAAACCACAAAGACATGAGACACTTACAAAATATTCAAGTTGTTACACAAAATATTCATTTTACGATCTTAGTACACCATCGCTGCTGTTGATAGAAAGTATTTGTAGTCGTGTTAAATCCATTTCCGGGTTTTGTTAGTATAACACTCATATACTGACATACAATTATGACAACTTGGTGTCTCTTTATATCACACAGACCAAATGAGTCTTATTTGTGAAAGGGACAACATCACGTCAACAAAAGTTGAAAACATTGTACGTGACACACGCATCTTAATCTAATGGCTGTGGACCACGCAAGCACTCAAGGGAGTGTTATCAAGAATATAACTTGATTTTCCAGGGGAAATATTAACACTTTCTTTTTGTTAATGGAACACGTAGCTAGATCATGAACCAAAAGTAACACAACTATAAAATTAAATTTCAATAAAAGTAATGCATCTTAGAAATTAAAAGAATGTGAGGCTTTAATGTATTGTACCATAAAATTTAGATTCAATACATTATTATTGGGCTTTAATTGTGGCAAAACTTTTGATAATCACAAACATCTGTTTCAGAACTGTGGATTTCGGTGACTGTATACATACACAGAAAAAGAATTGGTTGGAATACGTTAATAACAATTTTTTCTTGTAATTTTTTGATATTTAAAAATGTAAAAGTGTTTCTTCGCTAACTTAATTCTTATATAATTATAATATTTACAAAAGCACATTTGGTTTCGTTAACCAATCAACAAATTATTAAACTAACTCAATTAAGGCAACTATATTAATGGAAGTATAAATTACTACAATCATAAATATTGTAAATTATATTATAACAACATATTTTAAACAAAAGATATATAAACAGATATTGTTATAAATTGTTGGTGAATATTTTATTATTATTATTAATATGATACAATCATATTTGTATTTGAAAGTAAACGATCATAAATCAGAAATTTATAGTGTTAAAAGCTTAAATAAAACTCTACCTAATAATAATTTTTATTTTAGTTTTTATCATTATCATATATTTTCTTTTTCATATCAAATTTAGAAAATGTTTCTTTGATCATTTTAAAATATTCTCAGTTTAGTGCTTACAACTCAGCCATGCTCCTTCACTCACGTTCTCGTGAAGCATCTGAAATTATATATTATTAATATTAATATTAATATATGTACATGCTTTTATTTTTTAATAACAAGGTAAAACAAGGTAAAAAAATATTCATTATCATATATACTTTCATATTATTTAATCATCACACATATCCGTATTATATAACTTAATTATTTCTGAGGAAGTTATTTCTTCATATGGTCTCTGTGAACTATTTGAACCTGGCATATCCTTTATAACATACCTATCATTGCCCAAATATTTTACAATCTGATAAGGGCTATTATATTTTGGAAGAAGTTTTCGATTCCCCTCAACTAATTTAGTTATTCGTACTAGTACTAACTGCCCCTTTATATAAATGTCACTTGGTTTTCCCCATTGCCCATATTTTTGTTTTTATACCCTATACCACTATGTGGTTTGGGTATAATGACTTTGTGCTGCTGTTTGTAACAACCAAAAATATTTGACCTAGACCCAACTTTAATTATACCGATCGAATCAGAATCACTTTCTGAGTTGATTTAACAATGTCCGTCTGTCCGTCCGTCCGTCCGTCCGTCCGTCCGTCCGTCTGTGTGTCCATGTAAAGCTTGTAATCAAACTGCAGGTCGCAAATATGAATATATTTTGATGAAATTTGGTATATAAGCTTTTATCGGCCATGGGATGAACGCTATTGAAATTGGTGAGAATCGGTCCATGTTCAGACCTAGCCCCCATACAAATTACCCATATGAAATCGACATAAATTGCCATAAGATCCAAATTGTCATATAGATCTTACTCAAATTGGGTTTGTATGCGTTCATTACATCCACTAATGAATAGTCCAAAAATGATCCCTGTGACCCCATATAGAGCTGCTTCCCGATCTTCACTTAAATCTATTAAAAAACAAAAATATTGCACTGATTCTTCTCAAATTTTGTTTGTACATATTTTTGCAAAATACAAGAGACTTTACCAAACATGATCAGGATCGGTCCATTTTTGGACCAAGTCCCTATATAGATATAGCATCCGATATGAACTTTTTCATATCTGCAGCCAAAAAAATTAATAAAAATCCAACTCAAATTTGGTTTTTGCTTATTTTCAATGTCCAGTTAGTTTGGCCTAAGAGATAGGGTTTCTAAACGCATGGTATAGGGTATCGTATAGTCGGTCTAGACCGACTATAATTTTCTTACTTGTTAATATTGTTATCAATGAGTTTGCCCGCCTTCAAGCATTTATAACATCTGTAGTTTTAATTTCATAGACTTCACTTCTTAAATATGAATCATATTTTCTCCTTGGTAAAAACTCAAACAAAAGCTCATTTGGTATTTTCCCTATCGATTTGTTAACAGTAAAATTTAGTCCACATTGAATATTATCACTAGACTCATCCAACTTTTTATACCCTATACCACTATGTGGTTTGGTATAATGACTTTGTGCTGATGTTTGTAACAACCAAAAATACTTGACCTACACCCATCTTTAATTATACCGATCGAATCAGAATCACTATCTGATTCGATTTAACGATGTCCGTCCGTCCGTCCGTCCGTCTGTGTGTCCATGTAAAGCTTGTAATCAAACTGCAGGTCGCAAATATGCATATATTTTGAAAAACTTTGGTATTTGGTCCTTTGTCGGCCATGGGATGAACGCTGTTGAAATTGGTGAGAATCGGTCCATGTTTAGACCTATCCCCCATACAAATGACCGCTATGAAATCAACACATATTGCCATAAGATCCAAATCATATCATACAAATCTTAGTCAAATTGGCTTTGTATGTATATATTACATTAATTAATCAGTAGTCCAAAAATTATCCTTATTGGACAAGTCTTAGTCATAGGCCCCATATAGAGCTGCTTCCCGATCTTCACTTAAATCTATCAAGAAACAAAAATATTGCACTGATTCTTCTCAAATTTTGTTTGTATATATTTTTGCAAAATACAAGAGACTTCACCAAACATGGTCAGGATCGGTCCATTTTTGGGCCTAGTCCCCATATAGATATAGTATCCGATATGAACTTTTTCATATCTGCAGCTGAAAAAATTAATAAAAATCCCACTCAAATTTGGTTTATGCTAATTTTCTATATCCAGTTACTTGGGCCTGAGAGATAGGGTCTCTAAACGCATGGTATAGGGTATCGTATAGTCGGTCTAGACCGACTATAATTTTCTTACTTGTTTAATTTTCTATAGATGTTACCAAGGCCGATAAAATCATTCTATTATATCTTTCTGTTCGTCTATTAGCCCGTGGAGTTGCGGTCACCTTTTGTATTACTAGTATAGCCCAGCGCTTGAAATTCGAGTGCAAATTCTAGGAAATATTATTTTTTCCATTAAATTTTTGTCTTCCAATGTTTTTTTAATCTATTTACAAAATACAAAAATTTATGAATATTTAAATGAGCTTAAATGTATGTTAATCAATTTTAGCAATTCACAACTCAACACAGAGCATCTGATATATAATTTAAATCATTCGCATTAACAGGTTGTAACGAATTATTATAAATATTTTAGTTTATTTAATTTAAAATTTTTTTAAGACAGATTAAACCTAAATTTTATTGTTCTCAGCTTCTCTTCCATATGCCAATTTCCACATTCCTCCGTGCTCGCATATTGCTTAAAAAGGCAACTCAAAATTTACCTTCACTTATTAATATATTAGATTTTCATTCCATACTCTTTGCCATATATCATAAATGTATCTATCACAAATAATTCTTCAGGGAACTCCAAAAATTCTCATAAATTCACCTAAAAATTTGATAAAAGGTTCTACTTTTGTACTCTGAACTGCTTTTAATGTAACATACTTCGTAAAGCCATCTACCAAAACAATAAGATACATATCTATAATATTAATAGGCTAGGCAATTTTTTGTGACCGATGTTTTGTTCTACCATTTTATCCCGATTTTGACCAAACGTGTCTTATATATTAAAAGAATTTATGAATTAGCTTTGCATTCTAGATTTTTTTCAATATATTTCTTCTCTCAAACCTCTATAACTAGAGTTCTAATTAACGTAGGCTGTTGACATAGGTCCAAGAACACTCAGTGGATCAAGCTCCTTCTTTTGAGCTATTAACTGCTTAAATTCGTTTGAGGTTTGAGGAAAGTTATGCGTGGAGAATCAACTTTACTTTTACTGTACGTTAACTTATCTTGGCATATTTTGGCATTACTGTACGTTAACTTCTCTTGGCAAATTCGTTGGGTTTGAGGAAAGTTATGCGTGGACAGTCAACTTTACTTTTACTGTACGTTAACTTCTCTTGGCATTATTTGGCATTACTAAACGCTAACTTCTCTTGGCAAATTTTTGTATTATATTATAAAAATGAACATAATATAATATAATGCTGCGGAGCAGCAGGGGTCCTCTAGTATTATTTGAAAGGTATTTTTTTTTAGCCGTTTTGCAGATTTACAGATTTTTAAATTTTTCCTTTATTTTGAGTAAATTGCATTTAAAGTTGCTATTAGCACATACATACATACATACATACATTATGCAATGCTATGTCTGTGTTTGTTAAATTTGTTAATGGGTTTGTAATAAAAATGAGTTTGTTTTTTGTGTTGATTAGTGAATTGGCTATAATTGATTAGCATATCTTTAGGGTCTTTATTTAATGAAAAATAAAATTTCCTAGAATTTGCACTCGAATTTCGAATTTCGGCTGGAATCTGCTAGTAATATTTATTTTGCTTAAAATTAGTTTTGAAACTTTTTTCTGCTTGATGTTTGTGAATGAATTGTGTTATCTTTTGCTATGCGTTAGCCCAACAGTAAATGTGTGGCTTTCGCAGTTGAACGCTTAACTGGTTGTGCAAATGTAATTGTGTGTTGTCTATTTGAGAAATTTTCGATTTATGGCAGTTAAATATGCTCGTTATACATGCCACCGCATATCACATGTGTAAACATTGGTCGGAACTAGCCAACCCATAGCATTACGTACATTCATGTATATAACGTATATATGTAAACACTTCCATACATCAGGCATATGTATCATAATTCTATAACGGGCTTAAAAATATCAGCACTAACATTTTATCATCGTTGCACACATTAAAATGATAACTACTCGCATGTTTTTTTGGTCTTAAAATCACTATTTTAGAACTAGTTCTATAAGCTCACTTACGGTCATCAAGCATTACTCAATGTAAACGATATATATTAGAAAATAATTTTCATAAATTTAATATAATTTTTGAGTAAAGCTGTTAAATTCGGTTGTTATAAAATAATAAAATTTGTTAAAATTTATAGAATAGTTACTATCTCCCTAAACGATATCTGAACAAGTAAGAAAATTATAGTCGGTCTAGACCGACTATACGATACCCTATACCATGTCCTATCTCTTAGGCCCAACTAACTGGACATAGAAAATAAGCAAAAACCAAATTTGAGTCTGATTTTGATTAATTTTTTTGGCTGCAGATATGAAAAAGATCATATCGGATGCTATATCTGTATAGGGACTAGGTCCAAAAATGGACCGATCCTGATCATGTTTGGTAAAGTCTCTTGTATTTTGCAAAAATATATACAAACAAAATCTGAGAAGAATCAATGCAATATTTTTGTTTTTTAATAGATTTAAGTGAACATCGGGAAGCAGCTCTATATGGGGCCAAAGGGACAATTTTTGGACTACTCATTAATGGACGTAATGAACGCATACAAAACCCAATTTGAGTAAGATCTATATGACAATTTGGATCTTATGGCAATTTATGTCGATTTCATAGGGGTAATTTGTATGGGGGCTAGGTCTGAACATGGACCGATTCTCACCAATTTCAACAGCTTTCATCCCATGGCCGATAGAAGCATATATTCCAAATTTCGTCAAAACATATTCATATTTGCGACCTGCAGTTTGATTACAAGCTTTACATGGACACACAGACGGACGGACGGACGGACGGACGGACATTGTTAAATCAACTCAGAAAGTGATTCTGATTCGATCGGTATAATTAAAGATGGGTCTAGGTCAAATATTTTTGGTTGTTACAAACAGCAGCACAAAGTCATTATACCCAAACCACATAGTGGTATAGGGTATAAAAAGGGTCAATGAATTTTAATATCCTTATTATTAATTTTTAGTTTAATTTTTATATATAATAATACACCCATTAGCTATAGGATTAACATTATAAATCTAAACTACTTCAATTTGTTTAATATCAAGATTAATAGCAAAATATTTGATTTTCTTTTATCCTATTCTTAGTATTTTTAGGAGGTATATTAGTTTTATTTATTTATGTAACTTCATTGGGCTAAGTTGGAATATACAGTAATATATGGTTTTATATCCCACACAACTGTGTGTTCAATGTTATATAATCAGTTTGTGCTGGTGGCTGCGACTACTAACAATAATTGATTTATATCGACCACTTATTATGCCACTGAGAATCATTTTCTAAGTCGATTTTGGAAGTGTCCGTCCGTATGCAGATGTTTAACTTATAATGAAACCACAGTTCGAAATTTTAAATATATTTTTATGGGTTTGGTGAAATTGGTGTAATCGGTCAATTTTAGCCGTAGTCCATGTATAGTATTTACAGTCGATATACAGTCTTGTTCGTGAAACTTTGTAATGTAATTTGCCTTTGACTTGGCTTATTTTAATCGTAAGTTAAACTGCATGGTAAACCGTAGATTAAGGTGTTCAAAAGAATCTTTTGGAGGAGGACTGCGTGAGCCATTGAGCTACTAGCTTCAGTCGGTTGGGGGGTTCGGGTCCTGTTCCATAAAGAATTTATATCTCACTACAAAAATTATTGTAGACTCCCTATTTTTTTTTTTATATATAAAATGAGTATTAAATGGACCAGATGACTACAACATTACTTCCTAAAGTAAACCCCATTGTAGCCTGTTTAATTTAATATGAAATGATTCAAAGGTAACAATCGAATTTGCATTAGTTTTGGATCTACTCATAGATATCTTTTAGAGTTTGGCGCTTCTTTACCCTCCCTTACAAATGTCCTACAAGCGCGAGATGATTGTAAGTAGGACCCCAGAACATATATCACCCTATCACAACATTAATACATTGTTCGTAAGAAAACACTTCTATTGATTTAGAGATTCATATTCGAAAAATTCATGATTTATTCAACCCATAGATTACTACACTAAGCAATGATATCGTATATTTTCATAAAATTTTAAATTGTTATATAAAACATAGTTAAATCATATTTAGAACAAAGATAGAAAAGTTTTTAAATCAAGCAATAGCACACATGTGCTATTATTATACAAAAATATTTAATATTTAATTGTTGGGAAATGAAAATGCATTATCATATTACGATTCCGAATGTTTAGACGGTTTCAAAACGGAAAACGATTTCGGTTTACAGAATTTTTAAATTACGGAAGTTTACTGAACTTTATAGAAACAAGCAAAAACTAACAGAAACTACATGATCAAAGAAGAAATCAAAAAAAGATATTTTATTCCTAAAAAAAAAACGTAATTATGAGGTAAATGAGACTTATCTCTCAATTGCCATCAAGTAGTGGAATAGTTTTTGCTTGTTTATAAAAAAAAATGCAATTTATACAATGACTAATTAAATGCAAGAGACAATATTAAATGTTAACGTTGTAAATCATTTGAACTCACCCAAATAACGAAGTTCGATGAAGGCCTCCAAGAAGTTCGATGCTTTGGTTGCAATGCTGATGATATTGCTGTTTAAATGGTAATTAATAGTGTTCTTGCATGATTATGACTAAGGTGATGCTTTAGGTACAGTCGGGTCACAAGTAAAGACCCAAAATTTGTCATAAAATTTTAAGTATTTAAATTTTCTTTAAGTTGTTGATATAGATTTCTAGGTTACTTTACGCGATCGTTATTTTATTTTATGAAATTTAAATGCATATTAAATTATTTTTAATATTAGTTTATAAGTAGTTACTTAATTTATATTATTTAAGTAAACCGTTTTGAAAAATGTAATGCACTTTCTTTTGAATTGTTTTAGTATATTAGAGATTTTAAGAAATTTATTCTAAGGAGCTTACACTGTAATATTAATTTCATTCTAGAAATGTGGTACTAAGTAATTTAAGTAAATGACATAGGTGACTTTAGCTAATGCTATTCTTTTACCATGTCAAGTAAAATTATAAAAGTTTGTTTAATTTTTTTACATAAAACTATTCACTTTTATACACAATTTTCCGGAATTTTGCAGGTTGAACCACTTAATCCTATTTTGTATTGTTTACGAATTTTAATATTTTTTAACTATTGAGAAAAATTTTTGTATTTTAGGAGGTAAATATTTTAACTGTTCTCTGTTAGAATTCTGTAATTTTATGATCAATTCCGTTGCCTTCATTAAGACTCTATTTTGTGTGTAACTTTCTTTTCTGTCTTTTTCTTGTATGATGGCGGAGTATTTTTTTATATGATATTGTTTTTGCAGTTCGATATGAAAGCAACACCAGGTTGCCTATACGAATGATGAAGAGGTTATGTGGAGAGTCACAACAAGTATTTTTTCTGGTTTCTTTCGTTTCGGGGAAAGGTAACTAAGGTAAGACACTTTACCATCAAATTGGAGTTGATTCCTTTTGTGTCTTTGACCACAGACAAATCTTTGATTAGATAAAATTATTTATACCCATAAATGAATTAGAATATTTCTCAAAAATTACTTGTTTAAGAAAACTTTACCTGATGTTAGTATTATATATATGTCTTATGTTATCCAATATTCATATCTGCTTTGTGGATAATACCATCGGAATACGAGTTTAATAAAATTTTGTCTTGGGGATTTCAGAGGTCTGCACTTTCCAACGTGTTGAAGAAAAAGGAAGTAAAATATAGATTGTCATCTTAAGGTTACCTTCGTACATCGCAAAAACGTTGTTAACTCATGCAAAAAGGTATAATAACATTGAAACGAGGTAACATTGGTAAGAAGAAGTTATCGTTTGGGTATCGATTTCTTCAAGCACACATAAAAAAAATTAAGTAAATGTTAATTGGAACATTTTACTACTTTAGTATGAAGTATAGATTCGTTACCGATATTTATACCGCACAATCTATTTTATTCCATGTTTTATTTATAATTTACTTGTGGGTTTTTTATATGCAAGAACATGTTACCAACACTAGATTTAGCAAAGACGTAAACCTGCATTACATGTAAAACGTAAATATAATCCAATATGAAGTTAACCCACAAACGATTAAACAAAAATTAAAAAAAAAAAAACAAAATTGGAATTTAAGATACAAATTATTATTTTGGTAAAAAAAAAGAAAATATTTAAAAAAAATGGTATCTTTCAAAATACTTCATTACAAAACCGAGTAATATTAACCCTTTTGGTAATAATATTAATTGGAAAAACTATCAAGGCCGGATATCTTTGGCATGGTACGTGCCAACTACTTTGCTATTCATATCCTCAAGGATATAGTAATTATTGCCGACTTTTTCTTTTACTTTGGATTTTATAAAAAGAGGGGATAATTTTGCGTTGTAATGTTTTAATTTTGAACTTTGAGAAAAATTTCTCCTAAATACTTCCTGACCGATATCAAACGACACGGGGCGAGCCCTGAGGTTGTATTGGTTTTGATTACGAGTGTACGCATCTGATATATGTTTACGAAGGTCACTACGAAGTAACTTTAAGTTATCGTCACGAGAAAGACCATAAGATGGTTCGTCTAAAAGTTTAATTTTTCTAAGAAGGTCATATGATTCACCATGTGTAATCATATCAAATCCGAATAGCGCGCGATATGGGGAGCAATTAATGGCTTGATGGGTTGAATTCCTAAGAGCACAGCTGATGTACGTGAGATTTTCGTCCCACAATCGTTGATCGTCTTTCAAAAATGAGCGGATGCCACTAATAATTGAACGATTAACACGTTCGGAAGCGTTAGATTGTGGGGAGTAGATCGCGGTATAAGTATGAGAAATTCCTAAGGATGTCAAAAATGCGTTAAATTCATTAGCTCGAAATTGTGATCCATTGTCGCTTACGAGCGTTTCAGGTACTTCATAGACGTGAAATATTTGTTTTAACAAAAATTCTTGTATCACCGATGAAGTAAATTTACGAAGGGGGCATAACCAATGAAATTTTGATAAGTGATCCAGTACTATTAAAAGCCCAATGTTTCCGTGTTTACTTCTTGGGTATGGACCTAGTATATCAATATACAAACGTTGAAAAGGGCGTACAGATATAGCAGGTTTACCCATTTCGGGTTTCATAATAAAATTAGGTGATTTTGTGGTCTTACAAGTCTCACAGATCCTAATATAATCTCTTACATCCCTAATCATTCCTGGCCAAAAGAAATTTCTTCGTATAAGGTCTAAAGTTTTCAACATACCACTGTGGCAAACGACTTTGGAGTCATGAAAACGAGAAATTAAAGTCTTACGAAGCTGGAGTGGAATCCATAGTTTCCAAGTTTGTTCATCTTCGTCTGGATTGCCACTATAATGTTCGGTTCTTATATAAACGAAATCATCTAAAATTTTGACATCCGGATATTTTTCAGGGTGATTTGTTATTTGTTCTTTAAGGTTTGTATAATCAGAATCAAAAAAATGTGGTGAATTAAGGTCTACCTCTGGTTCTGCCAATTCTATAGATGAAATTTCCTCAGCGTGAATTCTAGATAAAGCATCAGGCACTGTATGGTTTTTACCCATACGGTGGCTTATCGTAAATTTGTATGCCTGAAGTTTAAAGACCCAACGAGCAAGTCTTCCACTTAAATCAGGTTGCCTCATCAACCAAACCAAACTCGAGTGGTCGGTGATAACTTCAAATTCTTGAAGCTCTAAGTAACAACGAAACTTTTTTATTGCTTCTAATGCCGCTAAGCACTCCCTCTCCGTTACACTGTAATTCCGTTGGGCGGAATTCAGCTTCCTCGACATATACGCTATTGGTTTTTCCGCGCCATCGTCATCCATCTGCACTAACACCGCTCCAATTCCATAGTCACTGGCATCACAGTGGAGGTAGAATTTTTTGGAAAAATCTGGGTTGCTAAGAATAGGGGCAGATGTGAGAAGTTGTTTAACCTTTTCGAATGATTGTTGTGCATCTGATGTCCAATTAAATTTTCTTTTCGTAGATATACACTCAGTAATGGGAAAAACGACGGACGAAAAATTTTCAATAAAGCGACGATACCAACCTGCTAAGCCCAAGAATCCTCGAACTTGTTTAATGTTTTTAGGAACTGGCCAAGATAGGATTGCATCTATCTTTTCGGGATCGGTTTTTATTCCGCCATGTCCTATCACGTATCCTAAATATCTAACTTCGGTTACACAAAATTTACTTTTTGATATGTTGAGGGTTAAATTAGCTCTTTTAAACTGTTCAGCAATTCTAACCAAAATAGTCAAATGGGTAGCAAAATCTTCTGAGACAATTACGAGATCATCAAGATAACCGAAAACACAGTGTCTGAGATCCGCAGGAATTAATTCATCCATTAATCTACACATAGTTTGCGGAGCGTTGCACAGTCCGAATGGCATGACTACAAATTGGTATAATGGCCTTCCCGGGACTGTAAACGCTGTGAGAGGTTTTGCCTCATCGGCTAGGCCGATCTGCCAATATGCATCTTTCAAATCAAGTTTTGATATTAGGTTAGCTTTGGGGAGTCGTGAAAAAATACCCTCGATACTAGGTAGCGGGTAAGCATCTTTTTTGGTCACCAAATTAACCTTTCTGGCATCTAGACACAGGCGGACCTTATTTGGTTTAATTACCAAACGCATGGGAGAGCTCCATGGGGAAGTTGAAGGTTCTATTACACCTAATGTCAACATTCGATCTATCTCTTCAAACATCAATTTCTCCACAGCCGGAGAAACTGGATAAAACCTTTGTTTTATTGGCTTGGTTTCACCAACGTCAATTTCATGATGAATCATGGCGGTTTTCCCCAACCCATGTTTTTCGAAATTTGGGAATAAAGCTACAATAGCTTCTAATTGTTGAAGTTGACATGATGTTAAGGGATATCTTTCATTATCTAAATCAAGAGCTTTAGATTGTTCATTATTATCAGACAGGACATCGGAATTTTTATATTCGAACAGTTCACAAAGGGCATTTGTGCTTTTGTTAGACACAATTACTGACTCAAAAATATCAGGAGCTAACTTGAATTCTTTCCAGAAATCCAAGCCTAAGATCAACCTTTGAGACAAAGATGGGACAATTAATACTCTTAGACGTTTAACCTGATTCTTAAAAGCTAACTCAACATCTAAATAACCTAAAACTTTTTGAAGCCTGCCGTCAGCTGTTTTGACACCAGCCTTTAATTCACAAAACTCTTTAAAATTTGAAAAATCATACATCGCTAAATCAGAACCAATACATGTCACGTTCGCTCCGGTATCTAAGAGACCGAGTTCTTTAAAATTTAAAAATGACACTTTTGCATAGTACCTATTATCGAGTGAATGAGAAACTATTGAAGAAATAATATATTTGGAAGCAAGCTTACGTGATTTATAAAAACGACGAAGTCGTATAGTAGACCTTTTAGTTTTTTTATGTTTATTAAAAGACACCGATGCAATATCAAAAATTTCAGCTCTTTTAGAGCGATATTCAGCCCATCGTTGATGGTAAGGACGAATAGGAAGTATAATTTTCTTGTCGTTTTCTTTTCGAGAAATAGGATTATTATATCGCTTTAAAATTGTTATTGGTTTTACTTTCTGGTTTTTAATCATTGTCAAATCTGGTTTTGTTGAAATATCATCTAGTATAATTTTAGAATCTACGGACGGTCCTTTGAAGGATTCGCAAGGTAGTTTTTTGAATGATTACAACGCTTTTCCTGACATTTTTTGCAATTAGGTTTGTAAAGATTTTTGGTTCCACAGCCGTAGCAAAATATGGTTTTATCATTCAAACAATCTTCCCAGTGATGACCGGATTCATCACAGTTCCAACATATAGCTACATAGGGGGCTTTTTGAATAGCATCAACAGCAAAATCAGTGCAAAGAGGAACTTCTGGTTTGTCATTTTCATTGAAATCAAGTTCTGCTACATTCCTTCGAGGAACAAATTGGTTAAGAGGCTTGGACTGAACTGAACGACGGAAATGATCTTCCATGAACAATTGTTCTCTTTTCTGTACAAGTTTACGAAGATGTGCTAAAGATACGATCGGGACATATAATAACTTACGTCTAATATCGGGATGAAGGTTTCTGGTTAAAATTTCGATAAGTTCTTGTTCTGGCATGGGTGTACCTAACCGTTCATGTATATTAGAGATTGATTCGAAAAATAACTCAAAGTTTTCACCTGGTTTTTGTTTCCTGTTGCGAATTTCCTCCCGAATATAATAATCCGATTTAAAATCTTTATACTGGTAGCGGATGGCATCACAAAAATCGGACCAAACCACTGTTGGGACTTTCTTATGATAACTCCAAAACCAGTTTCGGGCTTTACCCGTTAGGAGTATGTGTAAATTACTACATACAAGGTTAAAATCATTGCCGAAATTGTCAGCTGTTAAAGATCTAACTCGATATAAAAATTCATCCACATTGAGACCATTTATGGACCCATCAAATTTCAAATTCCAATTTTGAATAATGGAAGTAATTTTATCAGCTCTAAGAACTGAAGAATTGTCAAAGCTACGTGGAGAATTATTTTGTGGAATTTGTTGTTGATAATTATTGTTTATCAATAGTGGTGGCCTTTGTGGCTGTTGCGGTGGTGGTAAATGAGATAAGTTATTTGTATTTCTATTTAAATTCGGATTTGTATTTAAATTCAAACTTCTTAAAAATCTAGATAGATGAGACTCGATCATTTGATTGATTTGGACATAATCAATAATGGTTGCAGTTTCAGCCCTTTGTGTTGAATTAGCATAAGGAGAATTTGGAAACGTATTTACCTTCGTAGACGCCTGTATAATTGGAGTTGGCAGTCCTTGTGATTCTTGTGGTAAACCAATTTGATTATGAGTACTTCCATCAACTAATTGAGTTTGATTATTATCATTAAATAAATTCCTACTTGTACTTCTAGTATTATACTGCTTAGATAATGCTCCTCGTCCTCGACCTCGACCTCGATTTAATTTGGCTCCCTGTGCCGACTTTTGTTGCTGGTGCAGTGGACCTAGAGGATTATCTGCCTGCTCGTATTGGATTTGAGCACTCGGTATATGGCTTGCTTCAAATTGACATTGCCAATTTACTTTACGTAACTGAGATAACTCACAGGGACGTTTGCATGTCGGACATTCAGAAGATTGTGACAAATAATGTTCAATACAGTTTCTGTGAAAAGAATGACTGCATTGAGAAATAATCAGACAATTATCATTTTCGCTTAGGTTTTCATTACACAGAGTACAATTATTAATGGATTCACGACAAGCCTCATCATTTCTATCGGCTGTAGCCATTTTATAAGAGTTTGCGAATAATTCAGAAATTTAGAATTCAGAAATAAATTCAGACAAACGATTTGAATTTGATTGCATACAAGTAAATAATATAAACCCTTAAAACTGTTTTCAGGAATAAAACAAAACTTAAACTGCTAACGTATTTATGTTAATTAATTCAATATATCTTAAAACATTTATATTGTAGGAAAATTATAAAAAAAATTAATCCAGAAGAGAAAAAAAAAAAATGTTGTCGTTGCAAAACAAAAGTATTAACTACTCTGGTATATGAGATGCCAATTGGGAAAAAAATTTTAATATTTCAATTTTATTTAACAAACTTTTATTAAATTTGAAAATGTTATGCTCTGAAGCAAAAAAAAAAAATTTTATATTTTTAAACAAAATTTTAATTAGTGTTTTCTTACAAAATGTTCATTGTTGTGTAGGATTGGAAAATAATGCTTGTATTCGACTGCTACTGTTTTTCAAAACCAGGTTATGAAAATTCTTAATTGTAAAGAATAGAAAAATTTTTATTAATTAACCAATTCATCTTGAACCTTACTGGATATTTAAATGCATTCAGCAGCTTAAATATTTTCCTAGAAAAAATCCAATGCTGAAACCAAAGTTTAGAAATATGTTAACTTTTATATTCTTACAAAAAAAAATTGCAGTTATATATGGACAAATTTTAAACTCTAAACGATCATAACGAAAGTCACACCAGATGACAAAACGGTCAAATTACCCGAACCTTTAGACCTCAGGTAATTGAAATATCCAGAAAAGCTCTGACATGTATTCATTATAAATGTTTCAAAATTAAAACAACCCCTAATTAACAGCAGTATATGAAATCTATAAAAATATCAAAATTTGAGCGATAATAAGAGCCGAAAAAAAAACAACACAGTTGTACTCCTTCGGGCCCCACGTTGGGCGCCATTTTGTAATGTAATTTGCCTTTGACTTGGCTTATTTTAATCGTAAGTTAAACTGCATGGTAAACCGTAGATTAAGGTGTTCAAAAGAATCTTTTGGAGGAGGACTGCGGGAGCCATTGAGCTACTAGCTTCAGTCGGTTGGGGGGTTCGGGTCCTGTTCCATAAAGAATTTATATCTCACTACAAAAATTATTGTAGACTCCCTATTTTTTTTTTATATATAAAATGAGTATTAAATGGACCAGATGACTACAACATTACTTCCTAAAGTAAACCCCATTGTAGCCTGTTTAATTTAATATGAAATGATTCAAAGGTAACAATCGAATTTGCATTAGTTTTGGATCTACTCATAGATATCTTTTAGAGTTTGGCGCTTCTTTACCCTCCCTTACAAATGTCCTACAAGCGCGAGATGATTGTAAGTAGGACCCCAGAACATATATCACCCTATCACAACATTAATACATTGTTCGTAAGAAAACACTTCTATTGATTTAGAGATTCATATTCGAAAAATTCATGATTTATTCAACCCATAGATTACTACACTAAGCAATGATATCGTATATTTTCATAAAATTTTAAATTGTTATATAAAACATAGTTAAATCATATTTAGAACAAAGATAGAAAAGTTTTTAAATCAAGCAATAGCACACATGTGCTATTATTATACAAAAATATTTAATATTTAATTGTTGGGAAATGAAAATGCATTATCATATTACGATTCCGAATGTTTAGACGGTTTCAAAACGGAAAACGATTTCGGTTTACAGAATTTTTAAATTACGGAAGTTTACTGAACTTTATAGAAACAAGCAAAAACTAACAGAAACTACATGATCAAAGAAGAAATCAAAAAAAGATATTTTATTCCTAAAAAAAAAAACGTAATTATGAGGTAAATGAGACTTATCTCTCAATTGCCATCAAGTAGTGGAATAGTTTTTGCTTGTTTATAAAAAAAAATGCAATTTATACAATGACTAATTAAATGCAAGAGACAATATTAAATGTTAACGTTGTAAATCATTTGAACTCACCCAAATAACGAAGTTCGATGAAGGCCTCCAAGAAGTTCGATGCTTTGGTTGCAATGCTGATGATATTGCTGTTTAAATGGTAATTAATAGTGTTCTTGCATGATTATGACTAAGGTGATGCTTTAGGTACAGTCGGGTCACAAGTAAAGACCCAAAATTTGTCATAAAATTTTAAGTATTTAAATTTTCTTTAAGTTGTTGATATAGATTTCTAGGTTACTTTACGCGATCGTTATTTTATTTTATGAAATTTAAATGCATATTAAATTATTTTTAATATTAGTTTATAAGTAGTTACTTAATTTATATTATTTAAGTAAACCGTTTTGAAAAATGTAATGCACTTTCTTTTGAATTGTTTTAGTATATTAGAGATTTTAAGAAATTTATTCTAAGGAGCTTACACTGTAATATTAATTTCATTCTAGAAATGTGGTACTAAGTAATTTAAGTAAATGACATAGGTGACTTTAGCTAATGATATTCTTTTACCATGTCAAGTAAAATTATAAAAGTTTGTTTAATTTTTTTACATAAAACTATTCACTTTTATACACAATTTTCCGGAATTTTGCAGGTTGAACCACTTAATCCTATTTTGTATTGTTTACGAATTTTAATATTTTTTAACTATTGAGAAAAATTTTTGTATTTTAGGAGGTAAATATTTTAACTGTTCTCTGTTAGAATTCTGTAATTTTATGATCAATTCCGTTGCCTTCATTAAGACTCTATTTTGTGTGTAACTTTCTTTTCTGTCTTTTTCTTGTATGATGGCGGAGTATTTTTTTATATGATATTGTTTTTGCAGTTCGATATGAAAGCAACACCAGGTTGCCTATACGAATGATGAAGAGGTTATGTGGAGAGTCACAACAAGTATTTTTTCTGGTTTCTTTCGTTTCGGGGAAAGGTAACTAAGGTAAGACACTTTACCATCAAATTGGAGTTGATTCCTTTTGTGTCTTTGACCACAGACAAATCTTTGATTAGATAAAATTATTTATACCCATAAATGAATTAGAATATTTCTCAAAAATTACTTGTTTAAGAAAACTTTACCTGATGTTAGTATTATATATATGTCTTATGTTATCCAATATTCATATCTGCTTTGTGGATAATACCATCGGAATACGAGTTTAATAAAATTTTGTCTTGGGGATTTCAGAGGTCTGCACTTTCCAACGTGTTGAAGAAAAAGGAAGTAAAATATAGATTGTCATCTTAAGGTTACCTTCGTACATCGCAAAAACGTTGTTAACTCATGCAAAAAGGTATAATAACATTGAAACGAGGTAACATTGGTAAGAAGAAGTTATCGTTTGGGTATCGATTTCTTCAAGCACACATAAAAAAAATTAAGTAAATGTTAATTGGAACATTTTACTACTTTAGTATGAAGTATAGATTCGTTACCGATATTTATACCGCACAATCTATTTTATTCCATGTTTTATTTATAATTTACTTGTGGGTTTTTTATATGCAAGAACATGTTACCAACACTAGATTTAGCAAAGACGTAAACCTGCATTACATGTAAAACGTAAATATAATCCAATATGAAGTTAACCCACAAACGATTAAACAAAAATTAAAAAAAAAAAAACAAAATTGGAATTTAAGATACAAATTATTATTTTGGTAAAAAAAAAGAAAATATTTAAAAAAAATGGTATCTTTCAAAATACTTCATTACAACTTTGTTATTTGAATAAGAATGAATTTGAAATAAAATGAAATTGAAATTTTGGGTTTCTTGAAAACACAAATTTTATATATTCGAAGTATTTTTCGAAATCATATTTTTTATTGTCAAATGACATGAAGCATATGCTTTAGCTACAGAACCATATGTTATCTAGAAACCGAGGTGCCGTATGGTTCTTTAGTCACTTTCACAAAAAAACCTTAAGTAATTTTTGCATGTTTTTCCTTAAGATTATAAAGAAAGTAAAAAAAAAATATTTTCTTTTAAAATAACATTTTACTTGCTTATTTAATTGTTTTTGTTCTTCAATTTCATTCAATTAAGAATGATTTCTCTTTTTGAATTAATTTAGGCATCACCAAAGAAAATTCGAAATTCAAATAAATTGGATTTGACTGGCATCACTACTGTTTCGAACATAAGCAAAGTTGTGGCAGTCACATGCAAAAAAAAAAAAAAAAATAAAAAAGTGTGATTTGAGTGAAATATTATTTTAAATTCCTTTATTCGTAATAATTAGTGAATAAAGAATCTATGTTATAATTGAAAAAATTATAAGGAAAATTGATTGTGTAAATAAAAAGTTTGTATTATAGTTATAGAACAACATCATCTCCAAAAGTGTGTGTTATTAACATCGACCACTGATTACGAGTTTCTTTTTAAATCAATGCAAAATGTAGACGTTTTTAAAATATTTTTTTTCATAAAATCAATGTCTAATTTTTTAAAATAATGACAAGGTTCAATAAAAAACATGTTAGAGTTTAAATATCAATTATTTTTTTTTATCTCTTAAGTAGAAAAAGGGCATTTGTGTTGATTATACGAAACCTTTTCTATGTGAATTAAAACAAGAAAAAATATTTTTATTGATTTAAGAATTTTTTCATTTACGAGTTTTTTTTTTTTGTGATGGTGATTTCAAGAACTGGTGTGATAATGTAATATGCAACTAAGATATACGTAATATTGAGAGCATCTAAAATATTTATCATACGTGGTGTATGATTAAAATTAAGAAAACTTATCCAAAAATAAAATAGATTATAACTTTTTGGGTAAATTTTTTACAAAATTTATTTATCAGATATCCCTGATCCTCCAAAGGGAGAAAATATTATATCTTTAATATATAAGGATGGCATTTTAATTGCTGCTTCAATTTCGAATTAAACGAGCCAATCAATAAATTGGCTTTTTACATCGTTGAATTAAAAAAATTGTATGAAATTTAATATCAATAAGAGTTTTTGTTCAATTACACTGTTCTACAGTATTATTATTTTGTTTAAATTCTAATACCACTTTTAACTTAAAGTTAAGCGCTCTTCTTTTTTAAGCTCTTTCTTTTAACAGAGAGTATGTCTGTCTGTCTGTCTGTCATGGGGCAACCCCATTCCCCTTATCCAATTGATCTGAAACTTGGCCCATAGTCTTGTTGTGGCTACAGATTAATTTTGGGGTAGTCACGCACAGTTACGCATGGTCACGCACAGTCACGGAGAGATTTAAAGCGAATTTCCCCTCATCCAATCAATCTGAAACTTAGTCGGTATACTTACTGTAAAGAAAGATTAACTTCGATATAGCCACGCACAATCACACATAGTCACGCACAGTCACGAAGTGATTTAAAATCCTATTCTTCTTATCCGATCGATCTGAAACTTGCTCGATAGACTTGCTATGAAAAAAGATTTACGTTGACATAGTCATGCATAGTCACGCACAGTCACGGAGAGATTAAACCTCACATAGACTTGTGGTGGCTAAAGATTAATTTTAATATAGTCAAGCAAAGTCACGCACAGTCACGGAGAGATTCAAAACTCATGTGCATATGGCAAAAAAGAGTTTTAATAAAACCTTTGTTTTTATGGGTTAGGTTATTATTTATTGTATTTTTAAAAAATTAATCATAGTTTTTTTTATAGAAACAATTTATTTCAATTTGAAAAATGAAATTTTCGAATTGTTTTTTAGTAAGGGTAAAAGAAATATTTGTTTCCAAGTGCTTTGTAATTAAGATGAATTATTTTCATATGTTGATAAATTTATATATTTAAGAGTTATTTTTCAAGAATCGTTTACTTTTTATAGAAATATTGATTACATTTTAGATATAGAACAAAAAGCTTATTTTTCTTGCTATAGCTCTGTTAGCTGAAATAAAATGTTTAAGGCCAATATAAAATTAAATTTTTATTAACAAGTTATTCATATGATTTTCTAATTTGGTTGTTACTTTCGTATCTCTAAATGGACAGATTGAGAATTTTTGAACGTAAAATTTAAAAAATATTTTTTGGCTTAAAAATATAAAGCTTTCTTATAGTTCCATTAAAACCGTTTCAATTAGAAGTAATTATAAAAAATGGAAAATGGAATATCTAAATAATATCTACTTAATGTATATTAATTCTACCGAAACATTACTGTGTCCGAAAAAAGGTGACTCTTAAATTTGAACTTCATTGGTTTATGGAATTGAGCAAATAACTTTTTTGCACGTTGATTGTTTTTTTTAAACTTCTGCAAAATTTCATGTCAATATCTTTCTCAATTTCAATAAATAAACAAATGTGATTTTGGCGGTTTTACAAATGTCTCACCTTACTTACAGACTGAAATTTCGGAAAGTGATACTTCGAAGGCGATAAAAGTGAAATTTAATTTTATCAAAAAGTCATATTTTATCATTTGAATACAATATTGTACAATATTACTTAGCAAATATCCCTGATATTATATCTATAATATATACAGACGACATTTTAATTGCTGCTTCCGAAAATTAAACGGACGAATATAATTAAAAATTTTTACACTGTTTAATTAACACGAAATATTTAAAAATCTAAATTAAAATTAAATATCATTAATTATTTAAAATTCTTTTCCCCTAAGTTTTGTTTTTTGATGTGTAAACATCTATGCGCTCAGGGGGGAGGTAAAATCCTATTTCACAATACAATCACAAAAACAGCGTAAGGGAAAAACGGTGTGTGGTATATGTAAGTGTATTGGTGTATTTAGTAAGCAGAATCGCCGAGTTCGCTGTCTGTTTAGCAAAATCACAAATCTTTTTCGTCAGTTGTAAATATACAAGCTATGGACCGCTAGGTGTGCTGTGAGCTTAACATGTTCACAAACTTGTACGCAGAACCGCTAGGTGTGCTGTGAGTTTAAAAAGCTAAATACTAGGAAAAATTTGAAGAAGTCGAAAATAATTTAGGTGTTTTTTTAATTACTTAACCTTTTCCAATTGTATTATAGAAAACATCAATTGATTTTCAGAAAGTATCCATTGAATTTTAGAAAATATCAATTGAACCTCAGAAAATATCAATTCTGTTTCAGAAAACATTTATTGATTTTCAGAAAATTTCAATTGTATTTCAGAAAGTATCATTTGCATTTCAGAAAACATCAATTGATTTTCAGAAAGTATCAATTGAATTTTAGAAAACATCAATTGATTTTCAGTAATAATCAATTGTATTTCAGAAAGTATCAATTGCATTTCAGAAAACATCAACTGATTTTCAGAAAGTGTTAATTGAATTTTAGACAACATAAATTGAATTTCAGAAAATATCAATTGTGTTTCAGAAAGTATCAATTGTACTTCAGAAAACATCAATTGACTTTCAGAAAGTATTAATTGAATTTCAGAAAACATCAATTGATTTTCAGCAATAATCAATTGTATTTCAAAAAATCTCAATTGAATTTCAGAAAGTATCAATTGTGTTTCAGAAAATATTAAATGTATTTCAGAAACCATCAAATGTATTTCGGAAAATTTTAAATATATTTCAGAAAACGGCCAACGAATTTCAGCAATTATCTAATGTTTTTCAGAAAACATCAATTTCTGAAATTATCAAATGTATTTCAGGAAATATCAAATGTATTTCAAAAAACATCAACTGAGTCTCTGAAAAATAGACAGAACGCTATATAAAAATATATTTTTTTAAGTATTACACTGGGTTTGTAATATTTCTTGAAAACTACATATCGTCACCTAAAATGCAAAAGGCCGTAACTAATATTTTTATTTTTTACAGGAGAAGCAAAAAACATCATAAAATATAAAGTTTAATATACCCAAATTTTAGAATCAAGCTGAAAAATAAAGATGGGTTTTTATTTATGAAAACAAATTTATGGTAAAATATTAGTTTTTAAGTAAAAGGCGTAACTACAATACAAAAAGTCAATTTTGAACTCTTTGTTAGTTATGGCCTCTTGCATTTTAGGTGGCGCTATAAACTTATTTTTTAAAATGATGGCTTAAAATCGATCAAAATTCTATCATGCTGTTTATATATTGTAGCTGATTAACAAATGAAGTCCTCATCTTCCTTCGATTAAAAAGCCACCCTTGATAGTTTATTTTCCAGTGCATAACAAATAAGTCCAAATATTGCTAAACATTTTCTGCGATTCCAAATCACTAATAGAAACAATAATAACTTTTCGGTATTGTACCCTACAACTGCTACTACTTTTTAATTCCGAATTTCAATAGATATTTTCTGAAATTCAATTGATATTTCTGAAATACATTTGATAATTTCTGAAATACATTTGATGGTTTTCTGAAATATATTTGGTACTTTCTGAAATACATTTGATGTTTTCTGAAATACATTTGATACTTTCTGAAATACAATTGGAAAAGGTATAGGATGTTTACACATCTCTCCTGTGATCGGACTCACATTAATTTTTTTTTTACTTTTTATAAGATAACAGGCTGACTCTTTAGATTGAATTAATTCGGGCATTCACGATGACATATACATTATGTATTCTCTGTAGTGTGTTAATGTATTTTGTGGTGTTAATATATTAACACTCATTGCTGATGTTGGATTGTAATTTAGTCCGTTTACAATTTCACCACAAATGACGTCATTTCGATACAGTCGTTATACATTTTGATGTATTGAAAGAAATGGTTCGAATTAGGAGATTCACCATAAAGCAGCGTGCGCAATGGCACTGGTGGTGAAGGAAACTCTGGAAATTTTACCTTGCCGCCCACGCAACATATTCCCGGCTGTTATTTCTGAAATTTAACAATGCCGACAATGCCAAACATCTGACCTAATTGAACTGAAATGTGCGTACTGTATGGAATGTTCAGCCCATATTGAAATTCTGCACGTTCAATGTTCGTCAGAATAATTTTTTGTTGCCGATATCGTCGTTCAATATTTTCACATTGTGATCTGGCTTCGTCACTTTACCGAGCGCGAACTTCTCTTCTTATCAATCGTTCTTACTCATTGAAAGCTTTGTTGATCTCTTCTAATTGTCGCGCGTGATTTTTAGTCATCTGATTTGAGCTGATTCCCTTTCAATGGAACCCTCCAATTCCGTTCGATGTGCTGCGAGACTTCGGTGTCACGATGCATTCTGAGAACGTTACCACGACCTCTTCTCGGAAATGTAACAAATATCAAACCGCAAATGAACATCACGTTGTATAAATCGCACATAAAGTTTCACTAATCAATAACTTACTTTTGAAATAGCCAAAATAAAGAAAGAAATTTAGAAAACAACTTGAAAAACAAATCAAATCGATTAATGATCTATTCCAATGTAAACGCACTTAGGTTTTCACCGACAAAAAAAAAAAAAACAAAATTCTTTTTATGTGATCGAATATCAAGTATATTGCTCAGAATGATACATTTCGTATACATGTTATTAATTTTTTTTTGGCTGCGGATATGAAAAAGTTCATATCGGGTGCTACATTTATATGTGGACTAGGTCAAAAAATGGACCGATCCTGACCATGTTTGGTAAAGTCACTTATATTTTGAAAACCAAATTTGAGAAAAATCTGTGCAATATTTTTGTTTTTTGATAGATATAAGTGAAGATCGGGAAGCAGCTCTATGTGGGGCCTATGACTAAGAATTGTCCAATAGAGATTATTTGTGGACTACTGATTAATGGATACATAGGGCTCATTTGTAAGGGGACTAGGTCTGAACATGGACCGATTTTCACCTTTTTCAATAGCGTTCATCCTATGGCCGATAAAAGCTTATGTACTAAATTTCATCAAAATATATTCATATTTGCGACCTGTAGTTTGATTACAAAGTTTACATGGACACAAAGACAGACGGACGGACGGACGGACATCGCTACAACGACTCAGAAAGTGCTTCTGAGCTGATCTGTATAATAAAAGATTGGTCTAGGTCCAATATTTTTGGAAGTTACAAACAGCAGCAAACAGTCATTATACCCTATACCACTATGTGGTTTGGGTATAATGACAAAGTCATTTATACGTGACCATACAGCTTAAAATTATCAAATCAGAAAGACGCTGTTTTGCTGTCAAAGGGAATGATGGCCTACAGCGCGATTCTTTCTTGTGGAAAGATGATGGAAGCGAAATATAATCAGAAAGAAAACTTGAACTTCTGTCTTATTTTTTATGTCAATTTATAATGGTTCGACCTAAGACCATTTTTCACAGTTCATACATATAACGTATCATATAGTCGGTACTTACGTACTATCATTTTCTTACTTGAGCTATTTTAATATACTTGAAAACCTTAACACGAGAAGCCAGAGATTATAGTTTAATTAGAAAATTGTCTGCAAAGACTTCCCGATTAACGAATTAATTCAATTAACATTATTAAGCAGCAACCTATGAATTTTGATCTGGCCATATAAATTCGATAATAATCTTTATGGGATTCGATTGTCGTAACCGACTTATTCAGCTGCCACAAAAGTAAAATTCGTTTGCACTTCAAATTAGTAATTTGGAACTAAAATTTGATTTCAATATGACGCATTTAAACTACGTAAAGTTTGATTATTTAGTTTACTAAAATTTCTAATGAAATGCTTTCGAAAAATTTGCTTAAAAAATGTGCAAGTTACAGTATAAAAGTAATATCCACCTGTTCATTGTTAAATTAATGTTAATAAAAATTAAAATTAACTACAAACAGACGCATATGTGTATGCGGATTCCTGTTGATAGCAAAAAGCAATTTTTGCATTTTTATATAAAAGCGAAATTTTGATAGCAACAACGCTTTGTCATTCCCATTAATCTCGTCATTAAATGTGTTATTTTTGTTTGTTGGTATTTTGATGCAATTAAGCTAATCAGTCAGATGAGAACGAATTTCAAATAAGCACATACATACATAACTGCATACTTACAGGCGAACACATACTAGTAACTCGATATTGTTATACCCTATACCACTATGTGGTTTGGGTATAATGACTTTGTGCTGCTGTTTGTAACTACCAAAAATATTTGACCTAGACCCATCTTTTATTATACCGATCGACTCAGAATCACTTTCTGAATTGATTTAGCGATATCCGTCCGTCCGTCCGTCCGTCCGTCCGTCTGTGTGTCCATGTAAAGCTTGTAATCGAACTGCAGGGCGCAAATATGAATATATTTCTATGAAATTTGGCAGATAAGCCTTTATCGGCCATAGGATAAACGCTATTGAAATTGGTGGGAATGGGTCCATGTTCAGACCTAGTCCCCATACAAATGACCCCTATGAAATCAACATAAATTGCCATAAGATCCAAACTGTCACATGGATCTTAGTCAAATTGGGTTGGTATGTGTTTATTGTATCCATTAATCAGCAGTCCAAAAAAAATCCCTATAGGGCAATTCTTAGTCATAGGCCCCATATAGAGCTGCTTCCCGATCTTCACTTACATCTATCAAAAAACAAAAATATTGCACAGATTTTTCTCAAATTAGGTTTGTATATATTTTTTCAAAATATAAGTGACTTTACCAAGTATGGTCAGGCTCGGTGCATTTTTCGACCTAGTCCCCATATAAATATAGCACCCGATATGAACTTTTTCATATCTGCAGCCAAAAAAATTAATAAGAGTGGCACTCAAATTTGGTTTATGCTTATTTTCTATATCCAATTAGTTGGACCGAAGAGATAGGGTCTCTAAACCATGGTATAGGGTATCGTATAGTCGGTCTAGACCGACTATAATATCTTACTTGTTTACTATTGCTAACCTATGGATGTGTATATGTATAAGTGTATAAGTATGCCTGTATAAATTCCTAATGTCTGAGTGTATTACAAAAATTGTCCATTTGTTTAGACCGCTTTCAATTAAATACACACTGTGATCAAAAGATATCAAGATTTTTATATCAAGAATATAATATTTATTAATTACAACTTATACGTCTTGCTATTCATTGCAAAACAAAATTAAATAAAGTAGAATAAAATAAAATAAAACAAAATAAAAAAATAAATTAAATAAAATGAAATATAATAAAATAAAACATAATAAAATAAAATAAAATAAAATAAAATAAAATAAAATAAAATAAAATAAAATAAAATAAAATAAAATAAAATAAAATAAAATAAAATAAAATAAAATAAAATAAAATAAAATAAAATAAAATAAAATAAAATAAAATAAAATAAAATAAAATTAAATAAAATAAAATAAAATAAAATAAAATAAAATAAAATAAAATAAAATAAAATAAAATAAAATAAAATAAAATAAAATAAAATAAAATAATATAAATAAAATAAAATAAAATAAAATAAAATAAAATAAAATAAAATAAAATAAAATAAAATAAAATAAAATAAAATAAAATAAAATAAAATAAAATAAAATAAAACAAAATAAAATATAATAAAATAAAATAAAATTATATAAAATAAAAAAAGATAAAATAAAATAAAAAAATATAATAAGATAAAATAAAAAGATAAAATAAAATAAAGTAAAACAAAATAATATTAAATAAAATAAAACAAATAAAATAAAATAACATAAAATAAAATAAAATAAAATAAAATAAAATAAAACACAAATAAAGTAGGATAATATAAAATTAAATTAATTAAAATAAAATGAATTAAAATAAATGACTACAAAAAAAAGAAGTAAGATTTATGAATATAAAATAAAATTAATAATCATAAAAATTTCTTGTATAAAAAGCAACGTGGCGAAACGGTTAAAATTTGTATGAAAAAAATTTTGGTTTTTAATATATAACAAATAATCCATAAACTAATTAATAGTAGCTGGACCCTGATGTGGATATTAAGAACAGGTCCGAATACTTTATGAGTATGGTCTTTCGTATCAATTTTGACATTTAACTGTTTATTCATTTTCAAAATGTTATTGCATGTTGATGACTCACTCAAACATAAACAAGCCTTCGAATTGGAGTGCTTATCAGCACAAGACCATATAATAGGGTCATGGATGCAACTGATATGGGCTTAAATATACTACAGTTGGTTGTCCATTAAAGGATAATTTTTTGTTAAAATTATTTTCAATAGCCAACTACTAACACATACAACGATTTAAATATGTATGTGGTAAATGTTTTTAAATACGTGTTCACGTTGCACACTGCGTCGCACTTAAATTTCTATTTGAATTTACGAAGTTTTGCATATATTTTTTGAAAATTATTAACAAAACAATGAACTTTTCCCTCATGATAAGGCAACATGTACTGTACCAAACTAATAGATATGCTCCAGTTGGTTCAATGACAACAATGATTGATTGACCAAACCAAAGCAGAAGAGGAAGTTTAAAAAAGGGTGAAAAAAGAAGTACTAACAATGACTTAATGTAGATGAATTTAATGCATTAAATTTAAGCAATAATATGTTTGTTTTATATTATTCTAAATTTTTTGAAATTTAATTTAGTAGAATTGTTTAATTGAAATAACTTTTCCTATAGATAAATAACCCAATTGCTGTCTTATTTCACTGTAGAATGGAGTCTATTTTGTAGCCAAAACTTAAAGATTGACTTCTAAAATTTTGGTGTATTTGAAGAGTCTCTTAACTTCTCTTATACAAAAAAGTAAGATAACTATAGTCGGTCTTGGCCGATTATACTATACCATGAGTTGCGAGGAGGGACCAATTACCTTGAAGATGGATATATATTGGATATAGAAACTAAGCACTAACCAAATTTGAGTGGCAATATTATGAGTTTGTGGCCAACTGTTGTTTTGCACGAGTCCATCAGATATTAATGTGAGTAGTCCAATATATGCCGCAAAAAACTCTGCAAATGTGAAATTATATCTAATCGATTACAACTCCTGAAGTTAAAAACCTTAAATTATTAGGTCTAATTATCAACAAAAGGTACGAATGGAAAGATCATATTGAAAATCTAGTTCAATCATTGCAGCAGCATCTGAATATTATCAAATGCTTCTCCAGTCCTAAGTTCAACTGAAAGACATATACCTTAATTCAAATCACTAAAGCGCTTATCCTATCTAAAGTCAATTATGGCCTACATGTATTTGGTAACGTTTCAAGATCGCTGTTTGCGAAATTAAATAAACACATTAACTCTGCCATCAGATGCTCACTAGCTGCCTTCCGCACTTCCCGGATACATAACCTTTACGCTGAGGCTTATATTCATCCTCCGGAAATTCAAAGAGACATCCTCATCACAAAATTATATAAGTCCTTCTATGACACCACAACTCCTCTTAAAAAAATAATCGATAGAGTAAAAAAATCAAAAAAAAAAAAAAAATGCCAGAGTACAGTCTACAATTACAAAAATTACACATAAATGAGACGAACTTAACATACCGATCACCTCATATCCAACCAGACGCAAAAACTTTCCCCCTTGGTCACTCGAACAAAACAGCGATATATCACCAAACCAATTTACAAAAACCGATCATAATCGTCAGCAATTTCGCTCTCTTTTTATATACACGGATTTGTCAAAAAATGAGAACAACATTGGATTTAGCATTACAACAGAAAATAACGTCATCTATGTAGGAAACTTACCACAACACAGCTCTATACTGACTGCAGAATTAATAGCTTTAACCAATGCTATGGAATATGTTGGAAATAAAAATGGCAAATACGCTACCTGTGGCGACTCTCTTTCATCTCTGAAGTCCATTTTCAACATCTCTAACAACAACATATATGCCTCGAAAATCCGTGACATCATAATTAGAAAATATCCCAACATCAAATTAATATGGATACCCAGCCAATGCAATATATCTGGGAACGTCTATGCTGACACTGTAGCTAAATACGCCTTAAGAGCGCCTCTAATTACAACTGAAAACCTCAACACTAAAGATTTATCCAGATACATAATATCTCATCATAAACATAAGGATACAACCTATCAACGAACATCTTTCTGGTATAAAATGTAAATATTAATGATCGCGGAATTTCAAAAACCATCAACAAAAACCTAAACTCAAATATAGACCGATTGGACTTAACAAAATTCATACTGCTAGGACACACAAAAGTCACGCATGGCTGTATTTTAAAACTCCCAATTACATACCCGTGTAGGTGCAACCTAATCTATCCAACCAATCCTTCACATCTCCTAGCAGAATGTCCCAAATTCTACACTCAAAGATCCCGGTGCTTCAACAATAAAGATCTGATGGAACTACTTGCCGATCCAACTGATGAGAATATTTTAACAATTATCAATTACTTAAAATGAACAAACATTTTTAACTGCATTTAATTATACATATATATTAACAATTATCACTATTTTGTTATATAGCTTTGAGCTGAATGCCTCAGTTACTATTGCTCCTATACGCAATTACCTTATAATTTTAATTGTAAGTTAATTTCTAATTTATATATATAAAATTCATTTTCTGTTTGTTTGTTTGTTTGACCGCTATACAAATTTTTATTTTTCAACGGATTTCTCTGAAATTTGCTACGCACGATCTCTGTACTCCAGGGAGGTCGCCATATAATTCTTGCCGGCCACGCCTACTTTTACGCCCACCTTTCATACAAAATTAATTTTCTATTTTTTGGTATATTTGATGTCGCTGAAATTTGGTATACACGATCTCTATACTCCAGGGAAGGTCACAAAATTATTCCTACAGGCCACGCCTACTTTGCGCCCATTTTTATGTAGATAAACTTAATTTTTTTCCTTTTATTTATTTCTTTGTTTGATTGCTATACAAACTTTAATTTTTCAATGGCTTTTTTGAAATTTGGAAAACGTGATCTCTCTACTCCAGCGAAGGTCGCATTATATATCTTTCTTGCTACGCCTACCTATACGCCCACATTTTTTAAAATTAATTTTTTGTTTTTTGGCATATTTGTTCGCTATAGTAATATGTATCTTTCAACGGCTTTCTCCGAAATTTAGTAAATATTCGAAGGATGGTCGCCATATGATTTTTACCGACCACACCTACTTTTACGCACACTTTTCATATAAAATTAATTTTTTGTTGTGTGATATATTTCTTCCATATTCCAAATTCCCCAAATTTAAAAAAGGTCCCCAAAACATATGAACAAATTCCCCATTTTTTTAAAAAACGGAATGAAAGAATGAAATTACTTCTTAAATTAATTCTTAAATTTTTACATATTTTTATTTAATGAATTTTGTTAAATATTTATTTTAGTGAAAATTTCCATACTGCTCTCAATATATGTCCTACAATAAACGCATTTAAAATGAGTATTCTTTTAAATAGCATCATTTCCGTGCGCGGGAGCTACGCGCACGCGGAACACAGCTTAGCTACAATATCGGAATGATCTGAAAGATATGTTTTGGCAATTAAAATAAGTTGGCAACAACTGCGTGGCAGCACAGGTGCTGCTGTTTGTAACTACCAAAAATATTTGACTTAGACCCATCTTTTATTATACCGATCGAATCAGAATCACTAACTGAATCGATTTAACGATGTCCGTCCGTCCGTCCGTCCGTCTGTGTGTCCATGTAAACCTTGTAATCAAACTGCAGGTTGCAAATATGAATATATTTTGATGAAATTTGGTGTATAAGCTTTTATCGGCCATAGGATAAACGCTATTGAAATTGGCGGGAATCGGTTCATGTTCAGACCTAGCCCCCATACAAATGACCCCTATGAAATCTACATAAATTGCCATAAGATCCAAATTGTCGTATAGATCTTAGTCAAATTGGGTTTGTATGCGTTTATTACATCCATTAATGAGTAATATAAAAATTATCCCTATGGGACAACTCTTAGTCACAGGCCCCATATAGAGCTGCTTCCCAATCTTCTCTTAAAAAAACAAAAATATTGCACTGATTCTTCTCAAATTTTGTTTGTATATATTTTTGCAAAATACAGGAGACTTTGCCAAACATAGTCAGGATCGGTCCATTTTTTGGCCTAGTCCCCGTATAGATATGGCATCCGATATGAACTTTTTCATATCTGCAGCCAAAAAAAATAATAAAAATCCCACTCAAATTTGGTTTATGCTTATTTTCTATGACCAGTTAGATGGGCATATGAGATAGGGTTTCTAAACGCATAGTATAGGCTATCATATAGTCGGTCTAGACTGACTATAATTTTCTTACTTGTTTATTCTTTCTTTTTAAAAACTACTTACAAATGCTTTAATATAAAACAAAGATATTGAAACTTTTAAAAAATCGCCACGAAAAATGATTGGAATTAGCTATTAATTCCATATTTAAAAAAAATCACTTGAACGAATACATATTCATCAATTTATTTATTTGTATGGTAACCAATGAATTGGAAATTTTAAAAAAGCACAACCAATGAATTGGAAATTTTAAAAGCACATATATTCCCAGTAGAAAGAAAGGTCTACGTGATTTTGTAAGGCCAAGGCAATAGCATATTGAAAAGTGCAGGTTAGCTCAGAGCTGGGACTATTTGGTGAGAAAAAATAAGGCCAATGTAATTCAGAAAGCATAAAAAGCCCAAAAAATTCGAGACAGGAACGCTGCAAAGACTTTAGAGGTCAGAAGCAGAGCACGGAATTTAAAATCATATTTCATAAAAAATGCTACTGTTGTACTGGCAGATTTTTAACTGCATGCGGATCAAAATGCTCCAAAAAATAGTTCCTTGAGTGGCAAGCGGTATGCAGTTGAGGCAAAAGTAGTAAGTTTTTTGTTAAAACGGGTTCTATAAATACTGAAATTTATAATAAGGAGTGGTGCAAAAATGGCTCTTTCCTTTCACATTGTGCCCAAATATTTTTGATCTAAGTTGGCATCTTCTCAATTCGGCACGAAAGCTCTTGAAATCCTCCACGCTGTCCGGAGTTTAGGCCAGTGTAGAGATATTGGGCTCTTGTGAAAAGGGAATTTAAGAGTAAAAAAATGCCGCCCCAAAATGAAAAAGATTTCAAACGGAGATTGACTACCTGCTCCAAAAAAGTGAAAGAAACTACTATAAATCCGTAATGGAAGAGAATTCGGAACTGTAAAAATTATCGGCTTACTAAATTTGGTCAAGATCGCTCCATTTTTTGACTTAGTCCTGTTTTAAAAATTACATAAGATATGAAGTTTTTCATATGTGCATGCCACAAATTAATGACAATAGTTGATTTATATTGAAATAGCAGATCCCTTCCCATTCAAATGAAATTTTATAAAAGGATTTTGGCCAGGATGGGCATAATTAAAATAGAAATCAATTTTAACAAGTAAGAAAATTATAGTCGGTCTAGACCGACTATACGATACCCTATACCTTGCGTTTAGAAACCCTATCTCTTAGGCCCAACTAACTGGACATAGAAAATAAGCAAAAACCAAATTTGAGTGGGATTTTTATTAATTTTTTTGGCTGCAGATATGAAAAAGTTGATATCGGATGCTATATCTATATGGGGACTAGGTCCAAAAATGGACCGATCCTGATCATGTTTGGAAAAGTCTCTTGTATTTTGCAAAAATATATACAAACCAAATCTGAGAAGAATCAGTGCAATATTTTTGTTTTTTAATAGATTTAAGTGAAGATCGGGAAGCAGCCCTATATGGAGCCAAAGGGATCATTTTTGGACTACTCATTAATGGATGTAATGAACGCATATAAACCCAATTTGAGTAAGATCTATATGACAATTTGGATCTTATGGCAATTTATGTCGATTTCATAGGGGTAATTTGTATGGGGGCTAGGTCTGAACATGGACCGATTCTCACCAATTTCAATAGCGTTCATCCCATGGCCGATAAAAGCTTACATACCAAATTTCATCAAAATATATTCATATTTGCGACCTGCAGTTTGATTACAAGCTTTACATGGACACACAGACGGACGGACGGACGGACGGACGGACGGACGGACGGACATTGTTAAATCAACTCAAAAAATGATTCTGATTCGATCGGTATAATTAAAGATGGGTCTAGGTCAAATATTTTTGGTTGTTACAAACAGCAGCACAAAGTCATTATACCCAAACCACATAGTGGTATAGGGTATAAAAATAAAAAAAATTAAATTCAAAATCCCATTACGTTTCGTGAGCAAACTTTTTTAATAATACTATAACAATACTATACTATTTTCTTCATAATTTTTAATGGCCTATTTTAAAAGGTAATAGTCCTCGTGAAAAAAGTCATACAAGGAATTTATATATTCTTTAAAACCCCAAAAGGATTGGATCGGTAATAAAGAAATACAGGTCCACCCTCTATCACTTACAAATGCACTTTAATGAACAAAAGTGCTTAAATGAGATGTAAACTTTTAGTAAATGCAAATTCTCTTTCTATATATTTTTTAAATAAAATTTAGATTTTTTTTCAGAAATATTAGCAGTTTTACTCGTTGGTGGGTTACCTAAGTCAATTAACTGAAAAAAAAACTGTTACCTAGCATTAATAAAAATAAAATCCTTTTGTAAAGTATATTTAATTTATGTAATTAATTTGATAATGTTGTCTAATATGAATAAGTATTTACATACTAAGTACATATACATCTACATAACTACAAACATGCCTTACTCTAGTTTTGCATTCATTTAACATTCTCGTAAATACATTGTGACATTCCTAAATGCTTAAGTGGGTTGATGTTGTTTTCGTCTTGTTTTAGTTTTTGTTAATGTTCCAGTTAACTGAAAGGAAGCCAAAACAGCCAAGGTAGGCAACCTGGCAAATAAGAAACAATGATACACATAACATTACTTACGAGTAGTATGTCGTGCTCGTAGAATAAGCTGCAAACATAAGTTGAACATTGTGCACACAACAACAACAAGAAAACGAAAACAAGCATTTACATTATCATCAAGCAGCAAGCATTTTACATTATCATCAAGTTTGGATTTCTAGTTACTGCAGTGTAGTTAGTAAGTAGTTGAACAGGCATCACATCAGTATAGTTTGAAGTAACGAATTGTAAAGTTAATTAAGCACGCTGAAACTAGAACAAGAGAGCTTTGTTAAATAAATGTTCATTCTTTATGGCAAATAAAATATTATTGTTGTTTTCATCAAAGGGAATAAATAGAAGAAAATCAACAATTAACAAGGTTTGATGTTCATATGCGAGGATGGATAAAAAGAGTTTATTATGAAATCTGTTTAACATTTTTTAGAAATAACGGTAATTCAATTGAAAAATCTTTCCTAAGCTTACGCACTTTTTAAGACAATTAAGTAATTAAAAAAGGTCTTTTAAAGCTTTTACACTATTAATAGCTCTTTTTTTGGTGAATATTGCGATAAACAGAAACTCCTAGAATGGACTTCTTTATTCTTTAATAAATTAAATTCAAAGTAAGAAGAAAACAAAAATCCTAAAATATTTGAATTTAAAAAGACACTTGAAATCAATCCTTATACCCACTTACTACGGAGTAATGAAGGGGGAAATTTTTCTGTTCCGATTATGACCCATAAATGCAATGAATTAACTTATTCTTTAGAAAATCCACAAAATGTTATTGGATGATCGTTGGCTGAAGTTTCTTGAGCTAGCTGAAATGACCGATAATTTTCAGATGAGAAAGCTGTCCGCAAGATGGGTGCCCCGTTTGCTCACAATAGATCAAAAGCGGCGTGGGTCCACCACTTCACACATGAGACAAAAAACATTCAAAATAGTGGACTGAAATGGAAGAATCGTGTCCATCTGCAGGCAAGGTTGTGGTGTCTGTTTTTTGTGATGCTTGTGGGAAAATTTTTACTGATTATCTTCAAAAAGCTGTTTCTTCAGCGTTTAAGTGCTAAAATTAAGGAAAAGGGCACCATTTGGCGAAAAATAAAGTGTTTTTTCTTCAAAATAATGCACCAGTTCATATATTGCACTATTAGAACCATATTCGCCAGATTTAGGTTCCTCGGATTATTTTCTATTTTCAAATTTAAACAAATGTCTCGGTAGTAAAAGATTTGCCAACAATGAGGAGGTGGAGTCTGCGGTTGATGTCTAATGAAGGGCATATGATTGGGAAAAGTGTATCGAGTTAAAATGAGATTATATTGAGATATAGAGAAAGTTGTTCCTAAAGTTGTTGTGTTTTCTTTGCCAGATCGGGTTGTTGTGGGACTGCTTTCTCACCCCCCATTTTTTGGTCGACTACTCAATTTAATAATTATGGGAAATGCCAGCCTCTAGTGCGATATCGGCCATTTTTTTCCAGAACTTTAAGAACTTTTAAGGCTATCATTACCAAAGCTCTTCAGATATCTTGCCTTGTAATCACGCCAATTTCTAATTTGACTACCCACTTAAAGATTCACATAAAGCTTCAAGTCTCTCACTAACATCGTACTCCAGATAATTAATTTTTGTATAAGAGACCTAGAAACAATTGTGCGATCACGCCCTCTTGTTCGGTCATTCGACTGCTCACACTAATAATATGCTGACTCACACAATGGTTACTTTAAATATTATTTTTAAATTTCCAAACAAAATTTTTTGTAACGCTAAATGAGAGTATAGTGTGTGTCATTCAATAACGATGGAATGTTCAGTAAGCCTTTATCAAAAAATGTGAAATGTGGTACTTTTTCTTTTTTGAATTCATCTTTATTTATTGGACCTTCACATAAGTCTGTGAACTAACAATAAGTTTTTTAAATCTTATAACTTAAACTTAAATATTAAATCCAGCCAGTGCCAGACAAAAGTTCATTTATTCTATATACATTTGTAATCTAATGATAAAAAAAAATAATTGTCACCCTCCTTCTTAAGCGTTGGTGGATACGATTACACTGTGGAACAAACTCAGGTTAGCCAAAGTTAGGTCATTCTGAGTGAAAATACAGGCTAAATGAGAAGACCCGTATCGCGGCGTTTGTTTATATTAGTTCGAATTTTTTTTTTACTCGACTTTCGAACTTTGCAGTCAAATGCCGATTTTCAGCATATAGTTTATATGGTTTTTTGGCTATAACTCGTCGACTAATTAATATTTTTTCAATCTGTAAAAGCCAAATTATTGCTAGAGACCTGTGCAACAATTAAGGTTTTGAAAAAGAATTGATTTAGAAAATTTTTGTGGTGCTTATGAAGCAAAATGTTGGAAAATTATTTTTTTTCGTGCTTTTTGAAAATATTTTCCCAAAAACTAAGTCTTTTTTGCTTTCTGTTTGATCTATAATAAGCCTCTCAGTTTCTTCAATAGATTTCATTTGAAAAAAAATGGTCTTAGTCGATAATTTGCGTTAAAAATCCCAAAACCATTAAATCAATAGCGATTTAGGTAGAAGTAATTAAAAAGGGAAGTTCCAAGAATTAGGAATTAGTAAAACAACTTTTTTGTTTTCAACCACCGCACAGGTAGCGATTTTTTTTTATTTCGTACAAGCGAATTAACTTCAAAAATGAAGATTCAGTTAAGACTCGAAACTCAGCCGAAGCTGATGTCTTTTAATTTTCGCTAGGACCCAATCCTAGTCACACAAAACCAAATGGATGGAATTGTTGCAAATTTGTGTTTGACTCAGAAAAAATCAGCACTACTTGCGTCATTTTTGAAAGGAAATAATTTGCTGGCGAAAGGTACCCAAGTAACAGCATATCGAAAACGTCAAAAAGAGTTAGAAAAGTTCTTCAATGTGAATGATGCAAAAAATTCCGCTTATTGCAACGATATTAACAAGTTAATGGAGACGATAGGGTTAACCTATAAAAAAGATGATTGGCGTTTATTCATCGATAGTTCACTAATCAGCTTAAAAGTTGTGCTTTTGCACAAGACAAATAGAATGCCTTCTGTTCCGATTGCATATAGCACTGACACTAGTGAAAATTTCGATAATTTGAAACACATCCCGGAAGTAGTCAAATATAATGAACACCAGTGGCGCATTTGCTGCGACCTCAAAATAGTTGCATTGATTACAGGCTTAACAGCATCTGGCCGTCCAAAATATTCGTGTTTTTTGTGGGATTGGGATTCACGATACGGAGAAGGTATTAAAGGAAGAAACCAGTACAAACAGCATAACTGGAATAGTCGCATTGGACGGAAATGGCCTAAAGACAATAGGCTACACGAAAGTCTTGTTCCTGAAATGAAAATTTTGTTGCCGTTGCTCCACATTAAACTTGGCATTGCTAAAAATTTTTTGAAATGTATCGCAAAAAGACCAGCAGTATTCAACCGCTTAAAAGACATTTTTCCAAGACTAAGTAACGCCAAAATTCAGGAAGGGGTTGTTAATGGTCCCGACATACGGAAACTAATGAGTCGTCAAGATTTTGACCAAGGCAATCTGTTGCAAACATGTTGGCAGCTTTCGATGAAATTGTGGTTAATATGTCGTACAAAATTCATCTCTTGCATCAGCATCTTGATCAACTCGCTCAAGAGTTGCCTACTGAATCTGATGAGCAAGGCGAACGTTATCACCAAACTACGCTTCCATTTGAAATAAGGTATAGATAGAGTGTGCATATTTTGAATTCCTAGATTTTTCTAATATCTTTGTCAGAGTGCACAATTTAAACATGTTAACGATTGTTTCATGTACAGAGGAAAGAAATCTCCAGATGCAATCTCGCTGAAATTTGTTGGTGGTATAAAAACACCTTTGAAGAAGAGGAAGACGAGGAAAATGAGGAAGAAGGGGAAGACAAAGATGAATATCTGTTGGACGAAATTATCGACCTTTCTGACGATGATGACGATGACCAAGATATTAGAGAGAGCAGTGATGTTGATCCACAGCCGCCTGCTAAACGGCAACTGGCCAAATCATTAATTTAATTTTTTTACTTAAAACTTTTCATAACTAACATTTCAAAAATATATATTTTTTTCATATTTTTATAATTTCTTTTTCACTGTTTCTTCAAAACCAATACTGAACAAAATTGGTACATAAAAAATGAGAAGTAAATTAATATTAAGCTGGAAAACGCAAGTTTTGTATTATGATTGTATTCTTTTCAAATGAAATTTATTGAAAAAACTGAGAAGCATATTATAGTTCAAACAGAAAGCAAAAAAGACTTAGTTTTGTGGAAAATATTTTCAAAAAGCATGAAAAAAATAATTTTTCCAACATTTTGCTTCAAAGGCACCACAAAAATTTTCTAAATCAATTTTTTAAAAAATTTTGATTGTTGCACAAGTCCCTAGCAATAATTTGGCTTTTACAGGTTGAAAAAATATGCGCCTGTAGTTATTCTCAAAAGCTTATTTTGGCATCTTTGTATTATTTCTGTGTTTGAAACTGAGGCTGTTCCCCACAACTGAATACCATAGCACCAAATGGGTTTGAAAATCGAGATCAAAAGACTTAACTTTGAGTTCCTGCCGATTAGCCATGTGAATTGGACTAATATCAATTTTATTTTTTAGTCCGAGATATTTCACAGAGGAATGTTGATGTATAGGCTGGTTCCTAGTTCGAAATTGATGGCACGTTTCCCTTCTTAGGGTAAAAGTTACGTGGATACACTTTTATTCATTTACTTTCATCTTCCACATATCTAGCCAATCTTCCAGATGTTCAATATGGCTCTGTAAAAGAAGATATGCTGTTGAGGTGTTTTCGTGTATACTTAAAATTGCAGTGTCATCCGCAAAAGTCGACGTAAGTGTGTTTTCATTTGTTGGCATGTCTGATATGTAAAAGATGTATAGAAACGGGCCTTAGGTACTACCTTGTGTTACACCAGAATGAATTGGCTGTGGAGGGCTCACAAGGTTTTTCTCTTTTATAGAGAATTTTCTATTAATTATATAGCTCTCCATTAGCTTATGAGTGTTCGGGGGCAGCAACTTTATAGAGGAGTCCCTTGTGTCAAACTCGGTTGAAGGCTTGTGAGACGTCTATAAAAAGTCCAGATCAGTATTTTGCCCCGTCGAAAGCTCTTCTTATGGCACTTACAATTCTATGAACTTGCTCAGTGGTGCTTTTCGTTTGAAATCAAATTGATGTGGATATTATAAGTTTGTTTACCAAAATTTTCTCGAATAATTTTGACAAGTCGACAGTAAATTTGTTGGTCTATACGAATCGATCTTTGTGTGATCTTTACCTGGTTTAGGTATCATTGTAATGAGTGAAACTTTCCATTCTGGGGGAAAATGTTCAATGCGTCTTATAGCAGTAAAAATAAATATAATTATTCTTACTGCTATTCGGGGTAACTCCAAAAGCATTTTGTTACTGATTCCATCGATCCCCATTGCTTTTTTGGGGCTTAAATCAACAATAGCCTTTCCGACCTCTCGAATCTCAAAACGAAGAGACACTGATCTATGCTGTGGAGTAACAGGTGGCAACTCATCAATAGAACTAGTGGTTGTATTCGGAGTGAACATTTTCTTTCTGCGGTACTTGCGTTGACGAAACAATTTTTGCAGCATCAAAAACTAGGGAGTTGGCTGCAAGTTAATAGTGGAATGTAGAAAATGTAATCCTTTTGAAATATCATCTACTCCCAATATTAGTAATGTACGTGAAGTGAATCAGCATTTCATTTTCAACATGACAGTGTTGGGAATAGAATATATGTGGAATAAAAAGTTTTGTTGATTTCCCCAAGAACATATCAAAATATAAACAATGTAGCATGTAGGTGAGAAGAAATGAAGGGAAAAATGAGTAGATGAAATAAAAGGCTTAATCAAGACTTTACACGGAACATGGCAGAAAAGTACTGGCTATACGTGCAAAATCGTCGTAAAATATCACTTATTTTGTCCGAAAAAAGTTCGAGCTTTAAAACCGTTACTGTAAATTAGTTTTATTAGTAAATATTCAAGACTGGGGTAATTGGAAAACCCTGTTTATAGTATGGCCTTGATTAAGTCCCCATATTACGTTCCTTATATCAATTAAGGACATTCTAATGGAAGATCATTTAAATATTTCATATTCGAATATAAGTATTTAAAGTATATGGAGAGAATTCATTCTTAGAAAAGCTTGCAAAAAAATATTGAGCTTGATCGGACCTCCTTTGTAGGTTGTATAAGCTTTTAAGGCTGAAAATCGCATTTCTTTCAAAGTCAAAAATTTTGAAAACGGAAAAGCTAGAAATATGAAATTTTTTTTCCAATATTTGCGACTTGAATGTCTTTAGAAAAAAAATATTTTGAAAAAAAATTCAAAAATTTTAAAAGGTTTTTTAAAAAACGTTTTTTTTTTTTAAATACTTGGTCTAGCAAAAAATACCATTCTTCAAAAATTTTCCAAAAAATATGTATAAAAGCTGCGTCTTTCCTATAAACTTTTGAGGGGTGGAACAAGTTGATCGGGCAAAAAAACAGTGGAGTTATAGCCATTTTTGTAAGGCAACCTCTAAAATTGTTTAAAGGAACGAAACAAAAAAATTTTTTTTTTAATATCAAAGCACTGTAGAAAACGTAAATGTTTTTTGGATAAATAAAACCACATTTTCGGCTTGAGCAAAGTCGCTATTGAAGCTATTAAGCCAAATTTTTGCTTGTTTTTTGTTTTTTTACGGCAAACTAGTCCATAGTTTCGTTTTTCGTCTTTAACATTGCGTTCGAAATATATTACTTACTGCTCAAAAAGCTTAAATTACTTCAACAGTGTTTGAAGCAGTGATTAAATGTTCAATAAGTAAAGTAATCGAAAGTTCTGAACAAGTGCAGCAGCGAGCGTGTAAGGTGCTTTCGGAATTACTACAGACAATTTTTTAAGTGTGTTTTCAAAAGCTCGTTTTAAAGCTTCAATGATAAAATGAGCAGTTCAAGAAAGAAAATTTGCTGGAATCCTTTTGACGCTCGCAAAAAGAGTATGTGATTTTTTTTTCACTAGCTGAGCTATCTTCTTAACATTTTCATGCTTCAAAAGGTGTAACTGATTTGAGAGAAATCTCCGATGAAAACAAAAAAAGTTTAACTTCGTCCCGGAAGATGCAGTAGTGTGCCTCAACTGTCGAATGAAAATAGCCAAATATAACGATGATAAGGGAAGTAATGAAGAATTTAGCATTGATGATGAAAAAGAAAAGCTTAATGCGGCACTTATTCCTTTGAGTGAAAGTAAAGTCGACAACAGAAGGAACGCTTAATAGTAATTAATAATTCTTAGCGTCTTTTTAAGTCTTGTCATAATTCCCTGATTTGGACTTCATCTGAAAAAATATTTCATTGAAAAGGTCACAACTGCAAAATAGCGTGGCCCATAATAAAAGAAATGTGTTCAAACTCTCGGTCGCACCCCCTAGATATATGCGAATAGCAAAAAAAAGTCAGAAATACAAAGTTTTGGGCCAATCAAAAAACATTTAGAGGGTGCTCAACGCGATTGAAAAGTTCAAGTGTGATTATATGGGGAAAATATGACTTTTTTCTGATTTGACGAGAATTTCGTAATATAGTTTAATTTTTCAGACAAATTCGTAAATAATTCGGAATCAATATTAAATTATCTTTACAAAAAGCTATAAAACTTCAAAATCGAATGAAAACTCGCCAAGAAATTTTAAATGCCCCAGACCACTTTTGTGTCAAGAAAAACTAGATCATGAAATTTGATGGCATTTTTTTCAACTGTAATTAAAGCCGATATTTTGTTTTAGTCTCTATACCTATAAGTATTCAGATATGAAGTATTCTTTTATTACCACCTTGTCAACCTATTAAGCATTGAGACCGAAAATGGAAATTTTTTTTGTTAGATTTATCGTCATTTTTCAGACATATTGCAATTACTACTGTAATTAATATGCAATTTTTAATTTTTGTTTAAATGGTGCGTGGTAAAGAAGAAGAAAGCATATATTTCAAAAATTCATAACTGCACTGTACTCTTAATCGGACCGGTTTCTGGCATTTCAGCCTTCATCAGCGATTTATTGAACATTGTGATAATTGTTATGTTTTAATTGAATAGATTGTTTCTATATGAAAATTTTTTCTACTTAGGGCGGCCGTGAGGTTTTGAACCATGAACCTTCACATACACTCGTACTTGCACTTTTTGGTCAGCGCTTTAACACACTCGCACTGATAAAATTTTGAAAACTCCTTTTTCAAGTTTTCAAAAATTTTCTTAAACAAAATTTTAAAAAATTGATCTAGCTCTTTAAGATCTTGTTAGATGGATATTAGAGATCAACTGTGTGAACTTTCAGGTAAAGCCCTATGCCAGAATTTTTTTGACAAGGATTTTATTTTTGCGGATTTCGATAAAAATGGGATTTGTGTAAAATATTCTGTAAATGTACTATTTCTAAATACTTTGTATCAAAAATTCATCACTTGTCTACTTCTAAATGTTATACTTTATCTTAATAGTCCATAGTTTCGGAAATTTGTAATACGGCCCCATTAAATGACGAAGAAAAGGTCAATTGTTTTGATAAAATCGTGACAAAACTTGAAGAAAAATCAAGTCGAAAGGCACTTCACGGTAATTTTTCAAAGCTTAACGCATATGATAAGATTTAATAGTAGATATCTTTAATTTAGCGATGACAAATGCCGCATATTAACGTTATTGCCGAGTTCTTCGAATGTTTTGGAAGTAAAAGGCAGATTTGGTTGCTCAAATACCCTAATTAATAAATGTTTTGCTCTAAGAGGTGAAATGGGTATTTTGCCAGTTCCCGATGCAAAGCCTGGAAACAAAGTATCGGCTGAAGCTACTAAAGTAATAAAATAATTTTATTTGAGAGACGACAATTCCAGGGATATGCCTGGCATGAAAGATTTTGTCACTGTCAAAGTAAACGATAGCAAAAAGGAAAGGCTTCAGAAACAGCTCGTTTACTGTAATTTGCGCGAGCTTTTTGAATTGTTTAAATCCGAATTTCTTAATTTTAAAGTCGCCTTTTCGAAATTTGCTGAGCTTCACAATGCATTTTGGCGGGAGCATCTGGCACTCAGTGAATGTTAAAATAACTTCAAACAGCTTAAAAATAAAAGTCATAAAAATATAAATGTTAGATGGGTTCAGAAATTTTTTTGACATCGATTTACGATATCCAGGCAAATTCTGAAAATTACCTGGAAACAAAATTTCAGCTTAATAGCTTCTTAATATTATTTATTTATTTATTTAATAACTATGTAATATTAAATTATTACTATCGGTACAAAAAAGCTTCTTAATAGCTTTAAGTTTTTTTCTCCAGCGATTGTTTAGTTCATCAAAAAAAAAACAATTACGTTTTCTACAGTGCTTTGTTATTAAAAAAAAATTTTTTTTTTTTGCTTCGTTACTTTAAAAAATTTTAGAGGTTGCCTTACAAAAATGACTATAACTCCGGTGTAATTTGCTCGATCGATGTTCCACCCCTCAAAATTTTTAGAAAAGACGCAGCTTTAACAAATATGTTTTGGAAAATTTTTGAATAATGTTTTTTTTTGCTACACCAAGTTTTAAAAAAAAAAAATCGTTTTTAAAAAAAGTCTTTTAAAATTTTTGATTTTTTTTTTCAAAATATATATTGGAAAAAAAATTTCATATTTCTAGCTTTTATCGTTTTTTCAAACTTTTCTAAGCATGATGTCTCTCTCCACTAATTTTATCCGAATCGGAGATATTGTGCTCAAAGAGTATTTTTTTCACTTGGACTGCCCTATATATAAGGGGCTCAAAAGCGGTACCGTTTGGACCAGTGGGGAATTCCGTGCTCGCACCGAAGTTGGATATAGCTGTTTTATTGAGCTTCATTTATAGGGAAACGCAGCGAAGAGGCACTTTCACCACCTCTTTTGAACCTAGTGCTGAACTCAATGGTAGTTTTCTTGGAGAAACATGGCTGCAGTGTTATCGGTATTGAGGGGCCTTCCATATAGAGGTCTTCTTAAGCTATAAAAATGGGTAAGAAATTACCGTCTAAGAGTTAATCCAACTAAAGCATACGATTCCATTTCTCTCAGCGATACTGAAACTACCTTCTCTGAAACTACCCAAATCACAGAGCGCTTGTGCTTGATACTTCTACAATATGAGTATCACAAAACGATGGGGCTTTAATCAAGAAATTATATCAACTGGTTTCAACGTATACTACTTTATTACGTCATCGTATGTAGAAGCGTGCCATTGCACTTTGTTCTGGCATATCATTTTTCTTTGCCAAATTTTGTATTTTTATTCCGATAGCAAACACATCAAACCTACAATAAATATGTATATTTTATTATTGTAAATAGTAATTTGCCGTTAAACAGTACGCTTTCAAAATTAACGATTTTGCGTAAAATTGTAACAACTAGTGCAGTTAGTTTTTCCAAAAATTTTTTATTATTTTTCCTAAGTTCAAACAAAAAGTTTTAAAGTTATATATGGAGAATGACTCCGACGGTAAGTACTTTAATTATTTAATAATAAACTTAAAAAGAAATCAGCTGTTTCATTCAGCCTGGAAAATTTTCGTGTTTTCAAAAATTTGGGGAGTTTTTGTAAACTTGCTAATTTTGGCAGGATTTGGCGAGAATAAAACTAATAAATCTTAAATGGTAGGAATGTGGGCTGTTCTTTTCAGTATGTCCAGTTTTCCAATCTATATTTGTAGAAAATGGGTTTTTCTAGGCCGCTATTATTTTACTGATATTTTGCACATTTGGCTTAAAGGGAATACGAATAAAAGCAAGAATTAGCTAATTGAGAGAAAGAATCCGAAATGTTAAACTTTCCGATTTAAAAAAATTCGTAGCTTTTGCAAAAATTTAGATATTAATTGGGTGAAGTGCCATAGAAGGCTAAATTATCTTTAAAAAATCGTTAAAGTTTTTTTTACTTCTACAAAAATAATCGAATACCCAACAAAGCAAGCAAATCAAAAAGTACAAAAGATATGTCTGGAGAAATCATTTTATCAGGAACGAAAGGCCCTCGTCTCTCTTGTTCTGTAAAGAAAATGAAACTGATCTCTTCATACACGCTTGAATCTGGCGGCTTGAAAACAAGGAAATTTATATCTGGCAGTTATTCTTAAAAACACTGTGGAAAGTCCAACAAAGCCATCAAAAATTAGAAAATTGTGTAACCAAGGTGTCAAAACACCAACGCGCAGTGGACCATTTGACGAGAAGGCGGTCAAAAATCTATAACTTTTGATTGGATTGGAATATTGATATGCGGTTCTTTTTGTTTGGTAGGCGAGACTTTAGCCTTTAAGTTTTGCTATAAACGTAACTCGCGACCGAAATTACGGAGGGTTTAAAATACATTTTCATTTGTAGTTGAATTTTAGTACAAAAGTGAAGTGTTAAAAGGTAAAAAAAGGTTTTTTTTTTAATAAAATGTCTTATTTTTCAGTTAATTTTACAACTAATACTTTTTAACAATTTTTTAAGTTATTTTTTTTCAGAAAATGCCAAACTTTGGCCCCCGTAAAATTTTTAGTCCTAATGTGCACAAGGGCCAAATGTTGTTTTTTTTTTTGAAAGATCCCGAGTTAAAATATAATTTATTAAGCAGCGAACGTAAAAGTTACCTTATATTGGTTCAAGATAGAGAAGTTTCAATGAAAAACTCGTATGTTTTTGCTTCAGTTAAATTTTTTTTTATTGTCTTTTTAAATATTTCTATATCAATTTTTATGGTAAATTTATGAAATATAACAATTTTTATTGTAAATTTACAAAGTATATTAATTTTTAAATCAAGAAAATTTTTTAACTATATAAAAAAAAGTGTAAATTATTGTTAGTGTAATGAAAAAGTACTTTAAATCAACCAATTTTAGTAAAAATTTCTTCTAAATAGCCTTGATTTTCATCTTCTAGAAGTTGTTTAGCTTCTTCGTCTAATTCAATAGAGGTAGTTTTCCATTTTTGACGAATGTTGGACATATATGGATCTGAAGTGCACAACAAAATAGTGATAAGGTCTTTGTTAGTACAACATCTGGACATTTTCCTTGTGTTGTGCTCGCGAAAGAATCTGTAGTCTTTGTTCCTTTTTTCTTGCGCTTCTTCAGATAGATCTCCTATTGGTAGCATATTGTTTTGAATTTTTGTTCCCCATGGTACAAAATTTTATGAACTGTGGATGGCATATATCTCCAAGAGTATTTTTCATTTTAAAGTATAGCTGTATTGTTGGCGTACTCTCCAAATTTTTTTGCATTTATCTTTCTGCTGCATGCTAGAACTTGTAATATGATTTTGAATCGTCTTATTAATTCATGATCTACACCTGTGATAGATGCTGCAATTTCCGGATCGGAAAAAAATCTCCTTGCAGTATTTCCATAATTTGTGTTTCCTTCCCCTTGTTTTGGTTGGTCGATTACGAGGCCTAGCTGTAGATATTTTTGTTGAATTTGTTTTTTTTTTTGCTTTCTTTTTTCTTCATTTTCTTTGTTTTTTCTCACTGTTTCGCCTAACGGACCAAATTCCAAATCATATCCCAATTTAAGAATATGCTCCATGAAACGTATTCCAGCATGAAGAGGGGACATTTCAAATTCGTAGGTTTTCTTAAAACTATCATCTTCTGGTGGGGGTTGGCTTAATTGACTTGATGTCTTTTGGCATATAATGCAGCTTGACGTTGACTTTGTTGTTTTAACATGTACTTCAATGTCTTGGTCATCAAATTTAAATATTACTGGTTGAAGTTCCATAATTTGATCTTTTATTTTTTGAACTTCTTCAGTTATGACATCTGTGGTTTCCTTTTTTAATGCAAATTTTATTGGTCTGCAATACTTTGTTGAAGAAGGAATTTCGTTTTTCCATATATCAATTTCTGTTGCTCTACTAGTTGATGGCTCTAAGACGCTATACCTTTTTGTTAAGCGCAATGGAACGAAAGATACCATAAATAAATTAGCATCTGATGAATTTTCGGCATTAAATTGCTAATATTGTTTTTGACCAGAGGATCCTTCACATCCCCATTTTGAAATTAAAGTAATGCTGCCATTACCAATTTTTTTTAAATGATCAGTATCAAGCGTATTTAGCAATCGTTCTGCAGTATGTTCAAGGAGATCTTGCAATTTTAATTCTGCTGATGTTGAAGTGTCAATAATAGCAGATTGTGAAGGTAAGCATTCTTTTTTGGCAGAAACTAAATCTCGATACTCTGGAAAAATCCCACAATTCTTTTCATTGGTTCGCTTCCGCAATTCCTTATATTGATTTTTGGTCAATTTCAAATCCAAAAATAGGGCGAACGCTTCTTCCGGCGCAAATTTCTTATCTTCAACTGGTGTAGGAATGCTTTTCAAAATCCTCTTTGTGCGCATTGGGCTCGCTTCTACTTTTTTTTCAATTATTTCAATTTTATTTTTTTTATTTTGGGTTGGTGGAATTTGGTGCAATAATAATCCTTAATAATTCTTTGAGAAATTTCTTCATTGATATTCTCCAGCTTGCGCCTTCGAGATCTTTCAATACATCCGTCAATTGGTTTTGCTGGTCGACCCTATTTTCCACTTTCGTTGGTAGTTGTAGATGCACTCTCAAAAATAAGTTCCTTTATTAACCAGTCTTGGTAACGTTTGTACATCTTTGCCTTGCTATGAGAGCACTCAATGTACCGTCCTTTCAAATTCGATGCAAAATTAGTAATTTTTCCTTTGCGCATTTCAATGTCTTCTAGGTTACAATTCTTAAAGAATTCGTTGCTCACTATGTGCAAAATTACATCGTCTACATCATTTCGTTGAAAATAAATATCTGCCAGATCTCTGTAAGTGTACTTAGCCATTGCACAAATTGTAATGAATAATAATTGTGGAAACATTATTATAAATACTCTTTCTTGCAATTATGTAAAATAAAATTTTTTATCTTTTATTACCACTTTTAGAAGCATAAAAAACCCACACCCTAACCCCTTTTAAAAGGTGAAGCATACCTGCTCATATCTTAAAGAGCTATGTCGCAATAGTTTTTTTTTTTACCATTTACCTGTTATTTAAATTGTTTCCCATTTTGTCAGGTATTTAAGCTAATTCAGACTATTAATGTTTTTGAAAGATACCTATGTAAATGTACATGTAACAGTTAAGCGCATTATATCTCAACCCTTTTTTATAAGTATATAACAACTCCTGACAACTCTACCGACACTCAAAAAATACACCGCGGTGCACCGGTACGACCAATTTTTGTATTCATAACACTCAGACGGACGGACGGACATCGTTTAATCGACTCAGAAAGTGTTTTTGAATCGATCCGTATAATAAAAGATCTATAAAGGTCCAATATTTTTGGCAGTTACAAACATCACCTCAAACTTAATATATCCTAACCACATAGTGGACAACTTTTGTATTCATAAATTTTGCAGAAAATATCTAACCTTGGGTCAAAAAAATTGTTCTGGTGCACACGGGCGGAAACTGCCGGGTGTATAGTGGGGTATAGGAGTATAGGGGAGTGTTCGAACTATAGAAGACTGTAAGATTTTTTCTGACTGCTTGTGACTGGCAGGAGTTATGCTCTATTAAGTAGGAGATTTTCGGAAAATTTGACCTTTTTGAAAATTTTTTTTTTTTAAATTTCGGAATGACTCAGTGATTTTACATTTTTAACATTAATAGTATGGAAGTCAAAAAATTATACAAAATTTATTTCACTTTAAAATCTTTTAAATAAAAAAAGTTACAGTCATTCAAATATAAAAATTTACAAAGAAATTTTTAATTTTAGCAAAATACTGAGAAAGCCCATTTTCGAAGACCCTGTTCGCTGTGATATGGTTGAGATAGAGTCGCAATTTTTTGGCTCCCGAGGTTTGCTAGTATTTACTTTCAAATGAATAGCATAACTTTAAAATCGGTAACAAAAAAAATGATTTTTGGCCGCCTTCTCAAAATATGGTCCACTGTGCAACGGCTCTCTCTGAAAAGGAAGCATTAGCGTTTATTCTTGAAAATAATTTCTTCAAACAACAGTACTGCAATATTTGTCTTGAAAGCAAGCAAAGGAATTCAGATATATTTCCATTTTTCAAGAAAATTATTGCTGCAAAAAGGTGTGAAGAGATGGGAGTATAACAGCACGCGAAGCAATTGCACAAGTTCCTTTAGGAAATTTGAATAGTTGAACAGCAAAAGGAAGTTATTCTAACCGTAATGAATTCACGTAATAGCAACTATATGTTAACAGAATTTATTTTAAGCCATGGATTTGACAGTAGCACTGGTAAAGCTCAATTTAAACAAGCCTTTCTTTAGCCAAGTACACCCCGTTATGCTGATTTGTTCCTTTTGGGAACGATAGTAATTTCATTGAGACTATTGTAATACTCTGGAAAAGCTCTTTGCAAAAATCGTACACCTCAATTGACAAGGTTTTGTCGTCCATTAAAATTGGAGTTTGCAAAAGGAACAAATTAAGTTATTTTAAGAAAAGAATCTGATTTGGATAAACAAATTAAAGAACTTGAAAATTTGTTTATGACCATATTATAGAAGAATATAAAACAATTGAAATAAAATTCGGTTTGTTTTTTACAGAACTAAATCAACACAAGCTTTGATATTGGGATGATATTTAATAACATAGTCGGTTTAGAGGCCTTCGATTAAGTATGGCTGGAACAACACCCATGTTTATTAGGCAGAGTTGATGGCAATTAAGAAAGTTGCTGATTGGCTAATTGGCGGAAAATCATATATGTGGTGAATTTATTTAAAAAAAAAATATTCTGATATGTGTTTTATTCAAATTAAAAATAAAAAATTATAACTCAAACAAAATAATAAAATGACATCACATCTTTAAGATTTTCTATAGCTTAATTTTCGTATTTTGCTTTAATAACATCGTCGACATATGGTAATGCAATTCCTCTACGGGTCATGTCCCTGAAAATGGTATTAATATATCTTTGAAAAACTGCAGGGGAGTTTGATAATCCAAACGGAATTTTTCGCAATTGGTATTGACCATCATGAGAAACAAAAGATGTGTACTTACGGCTGGTATCAGCGATATCCACATGATAAAAGCCATTCTTCAAGTTAATCGTGTTAAATATTTTGGCATTCTGGAGACGGTCTGGTTGATCTTCAATAAGATCTAACGCGTATCGATCTTTCACTATAACTTTGTTTACTTGTTTACTCTTCTATAGTCTACACGTAATCTGTACGTTCCATCCTTTTTCTTTACCATTACTATCGGACTACTGAATTCTGATTCAGACATCTCAATTACTCCATTTTTGAGCCATTAATCGATTTGTTCATTTACAAATTTCTCTTTCTCCCAACGGTAATCTTCTTGGTCTTGAAAATATAGGAATCTCCTCCTTCAATATAATACTCATCTCAATATTATTTGTCATACATTTGTTAGGCTTATATTTCCGTATTATATATTTTACGATTTGTTTTGAAGCTACACTTGCACTTTCGTCAATATTAAAATAAATCTCGTCATATACGACATCAAGTTTCATCATCCGAAATAGTTCAATTTCCTCATTTATATTTTTTCTAAAATTTTACCCGTTGCGGCAATGTCTATTTCGGCATTTAACCACTAAGAAGTTAATATAATAAGTTTCATTATCAGTTTCAATATTACAATTAAATTTTCCACTTGGTTTTATTTTATTTTGACCGAATCCGATCAGATTAAAATTGCTTTCGTTAAGTTCCGGTATATTTTAATGTTTAAAGACATTATCTGTCATAACACAAAATTTACTGCCGGTATCGAAGAGAGCAATGTATTCCCGATTACCAATCGCAACTTTGATGACGAACATACGATCCTTTGATACTTTTCGAGTTTTATGTATTCTCAGGATATTCCTTCGCGATATTACGAACTTATTGCAGTAGAAACATTTAGTACATTTGCCTTTACTTTCACAGTTTATTGATTTGTGTCCTTTTACGACACAATTGAAACATATGATATCTTTTTATTGTTTTTCAAACGTTTGTTTAATTTTTCCCGATTTTGTTCACTCAGTTTTTTCAACTTTTTCGCGATATATTTCATAACACGATAGTTTCTGTTTAAAGTCTTTAATATTATTCGCGCCATACATAATTGTTTTATTTATATATATATCGTTTGTAGCGCCAATTATATATTGAATTAAGGAACTTTCGTCGATATTACCACGGAACGCAATTTTTTAATCTTAGAAAAATTTTACTGAACGCTTTCGCTTTACATAATTTTCCTATCATTGAGTTGTTTGTGAATTTGGGCGATGTCGTCGTTATTCTGAACTCTTCAATCAGAGCAGCTTTCAATTTTATCTACGATGTAATTCCGCGCACACCTTGTATAAACAATTTCGCCGAACCAGTTATAGACTTTTTAGCAAAAACATATAGAAATCATCCCAATGCCGTCAAATGTGTGAATTAAATCCTCGATATCACGGAAATTCATGGCAAATCTTGAGTTATGTGGTGTGCTCGGTTTCGCCGGTATTGTACTCGCAAAATTAGTATTTTCAATAGACAAAGAGCTGTCACCATCTTTAGTATTAACAACGTTATGTTGTGATTTTTATACCCTATACCACTACGTGGTTTGGGTATAATGATTTTGTGCTGCTGTTTGTAACTACTAAAAATATTTGACCTAGACCCATCTTTTATTGTACCGATCGACTCAGAATCACTTTCTGAGTCGATTTAATGATGTCCGTCCTTCCGTCTGTCCGTCTGTGTGCATGTAAACTTTTTAGTCAAACTACAGTTCGCAAATATGAATATATTTGAATGAAATTTGGTATATAAGCTTTTATCAGCCATGGGATGAACGCTGTTGAAATTGGTACAATTCGGTCTGTGTTGAGACCTAGTCCCCATACAAATGACCCTTAAGAAATCGACTTAAATTGCCATAAGTTCCAAATTATCATATAGATCTCGGTCAAATTGGGTTTGTGTGTGTTTATTACATCCACTCATCAGTTACACAATAATAACCCCATACAGCAATTCTTTGTCATAGCCCCCATATAAAGCTGCTACCCGGTTTTCACTTAAATCTGTCAAAAAACCAAAATATTGCAGATTATTCTCAAATTTGTTTTGTATATATTATTTCAAAATATAAGTGACTTTATCAAATATGGTCAGGATCGGTCCATTTTTCCACCTTGTTCTCATATAGATATAGCATCCGATATGAACTTTTTCATATCTGCAGCCAAAAAAATTGATAACAATCCTACTCAAATTTGGTTTATGCTTATTTTCTATATCCACTTAGTTGGTATCGAATAGTCAGTTGCTTTTGTATGTCGGTATTTTTATAATTGTACACAGCATCATCTTCAGCATTGCTACTTACTTCGTCGTCTTATTTATCGTCTGCAGATGTTTTATATTTAAATAAAAATCCGTTCTTCAGTTGTTTGAAAATGTGCAATTTCAAATCTGCGTCGTTATAACTTATGTTCAAACATTTCAAATAGATGTTAGTTATGCAGGATTTAAATGTTTATCAATATATGCAGCCCTTCTTTGATAAGCGTCGTTGTTTTCGCTGTACCCGAACCCTTCAAACTCTCTCAAACGTCGTCGATTGCAACGGTCCCCTTCATGATCGAACACAAATTTATGAAGTGCTACAATATTCTCCCTTGTAAATATTCTGATATGTGTTTTATTCTGATATGTGTTTTATTCAAATTGAAAAAAAAAATTATAACTCAAACAAAATAATACAATGACATTAAATTCAAATATTATATAATGTAAAAAGAAAACACAAATTCTTTAATAGTTCAGTGCTCGTCAAACAAGTATCATCTCCTTAAATGTTTGAGACCGATCCCACATGTATATAACCGCAGTTAAATATATTCAGACAATATTTCTGATTAAAAGAACCATCCACAGCTACCGCACGTTCTTATATGAGATGGTCAAAGTGTTTGTTATTAGGGAAAAGACAGGGAACTAGTTTACGGTATTTTAATATATTGCTACACTCTTGGAATCATGCTAGTTGGAACAAGGGGTAGGATTACAAGACAAATATGACCATCTGTGAGTTAAAAATGGACAAATACATAACTACCTTTTGTTGAAGCCGTATTCGTGTAGAAGTGCTTTTAAAACACAATTTTCAAAAAATTTTTACATTCTAAAACTTTGTCTTTCTTTCTGTATAAATCATTCAACTATATTACTTTTTCTTTTTTTTCAATAGTTTTTATGATTCCAGAAGCTTGAATGTCAGTTTTACTTTCAAGATTTGCTCGTACGTAAAACTTCAGTAAGTTATATATTACATGTAATATTAAGTAATAGCAATTGTAGATACTTTTCCATTTAATAACAATTTCTTTGGTAACAAATATTCTTAATAAATATAAAATATTTGTAGCAAGTAGTTTCCTATTGTTGAAACATGTACTTGTACGTTCTTTATACTTTAAGAGTGATGTGCACTTTGCAGAATCTACTTGAAAAGAAAATGATACATTTTGTGGACACTATTGAGTAATAAGTCAAAAAAAAAAAAAAAACTACAACAATCTACACAACCTTAAACTAGAAGTACCAAATGTATATAAAAGTTGCATTGTTAAATTAAATAAAACTAGTTTTAAAGTGCAATTGAATTGAAATGTTTAAACGGTTTTAGAGAACCCATATGGAAAAGTACTTCCTGGAAAAGATCATTGTTATTTGGTTAGCTAGATTTTTTGTAGTACAGAAAAATGTACATCCATACCTCTGTGTGTTCCTTTGTAATAAAACAAGAAAAATTGTTAACAAGGAAAAGAGAAGAATGTAAAGGTATGTAGGTACTTTTGGACATTGTAAACAGTGGTTTTTGTGTGAATAGAATTGGGTTGAACAATGAAGAAATATTTTTAAAAAATGAAAGTTAATTCTATTTGAGCTCAAAATTTTATATAAAACACGAAAGAAAGTTATAATAGGCCTAGAGTGATAACACGAGCTTTAATGTATTCCTTAAGTTTACAAAGTCTGCATGAAGCCCAACCATACCAACTGAGGTCATATATGAAATAAATATGTAAGCAAATTATGGCCGGTTCAGACCAACTTTCCGATACGATGTCATGAGTTAAGGGAGTTGGCCTTGTCCGCAACTAATTGGATATATAAAATAAGTATGAATTATAGTTGGGTGGTATTTTTATGAATTTATTACTCCCACAAATGAAAACTTCATATTGGATATAATTTATATATTGTGACGTGGTCCAAAAGTGGACCACGTCTTATTTTTTAATACAGTCAATTATTTTTCGTAGAAATAATTATAAACTAAACTTGAGAAAAATCTATGGGGAGTATAACTAAGGTTTTTTTTGAACCACAGAGTATTTGTGTGACAAACACACATACACCAAGATATATGGGTGGTATAAGTATTGAGGAGTCGGATACTCTCTTTGTTCTAGGCATGAGAATTCAATGTGATGTTCGTTGGAACGAGCATGTTTTTCAAATGTCGAAAGAAGCATTCAAGTGTTATGGTTTTCTAAAACGGTGCAAAAATTACTTCACTCCCTCTGATCTCTTTAAAATCTATACCATTTACATCCGACCGAAAACGGAATACAACTCCAATATATGGGCAGGAGCTTCAAAGTCTATTTTGGACAGTAGGAACATCGTCGGAACGTAGGTTGTGTAGCACTGTTCTATAAATACTACCATGAGGAATGTTCTTCTGAGATTAGCGAACTTATTCCAAGTGTCCGAGTTTCGATTCACTCTACCCGCTTTTCTAGTAGAGCACATCCGTTTGTTACAGAGAGAATTCGTTTATCAGTTGAACTAGCCGTATCTGGAATAAACTCCCCGCAGAAGTCTTTCCTGACAGTTATAATCTAATAAAATTAATTCAAATATCCACAAACACTACTCCCTCTTTCCCCCTTCCCATAACCTATTTTCTTGAGATCAGCACAATACACTGCATCTATGGGGCATCATCTGAGTGTTGGTTAATAAATAAAAAATGAATTTTTATGGGGCTACTACATTTTATCAAAATGTATTCATATTTGCGATCTGTGATTACATAGTTTAGGTGTGCACGCAGAAGACATACATTCAGACAGACAGATATACAGAACAGCAACGCAAAGAAGGGCAAAGTCCGGCGGCTTCAAATGAAGATATACCGTTAGTGAATGTCGATAAGAAAGGCAACTGTAACACTTCTGTCGAACTAGGGAAGTAATAATCAGCACATGGAGTCTTTCCTGAAATAACGTCCATCATGCCATAAAGGAGCAGGTTAGATCGATAATAATAACATATAATAAAGCACGTGATGAGAGGGAAAAAGGGCGAAGATATCAACAAAGTCAAAAAACATGTGGGCCTAGTGGAAAAGAAGCCAAACGTGATAGGGATAAAACGCTCAAGACTGTGGAACCTAAATGGCTGAAACAGCGATATCCCGAAAAGCAAGCGCCAACAACCCTGCACGTGGTGATAATGGTAGATGGTCCAAAAACAGGCCGAGGAAACCTACCACTGGAGCTTATCTGGAGTACCGATAGGAGGAGAAAGTAGAGATTTAGAAAGCCCAAAACAAACGCTTTGATTCTGCTATAGGAGAATTACCGTACAGATATATCATCCGGAAGCTTATCTAACCTTACAGACCTTAATCTAAACGGATCAGTGAAGAGGTCGGCAAAATCAGGAGGACGCAGAAAGAAGACTCTTGGAAATAAAGACTTAAAATGGAGGTATAGCTGAAAACTTCACAAAAATTGGTGCTAGGCTGCTTCTTTATGTTAAAGTGATTTCTCGAATTTGAATTGTTTACATTATTTAAATCCATACGCATATTTGACATTTTATTTTAATTTTTAACATTTGTATCACATAAAATACTGAATTGAAAATAAAGAACAATTAACTAACTAACTTATCGATAATATATACTAGTATGTATCTTGGTGCAATTTTATTCGATCTTGTAGGGGACATTTGTATGGGGACTAGGTCATACACATGCAAATTACGATCGTCCTTGATCCCTCCAAACCTTTTGCACCAAGTTTAAAATATATGTACATTTGCTACCTTTCATTTAAATACAAGACACAGACAGATGGTCAATCGGTGAATCGATGAAAAATGGACTATAGAATGGCGTAAGATGTCAAGTCATATTTGGATATCAGCAAATAGAGCTTAGGAAAATATTTTTAGGTCCAAAAATGGTAAGATTCCAGAAATACTGGGTGAGTATATAGAAAATAAACTTGAAACAATGTGAAGTGAGATTTTATACTATATATTTGTGACCTGAGTATATGTAAAAATTCGTATCAAATTATCGGATCATGACCATATTTACAGATTTTTTCTCACAGATTTGTTCTAGAAACATTTACAAATTAAGTTTGACAGAAATCAGTGAAAATTATTATAATGCATTATAATGCAATGAAAACTGCTAAGTAGCGTCAGTATTTGATGTTGCATTTTATGGATATCAATAATAAATAATATAAAGTGGGTGAAACATTTTTAGTATTTATTTATTTATTTATTTTTATTTATTGATGGAACTAGTTAATGGAATTGTTAGCACAACGTTAATTCTTAATTTTTAGTCCTTATTGAATATTTGCTAAAAATTAAAGAAATTATGTATTAAGAAATTAATTTCACTGAACATTGCTTCAACTCCAGAGTTTGGGTAACTAAATTTTGTAATAAAAAATTGAGTATTATGTTTGATATTTTACATTAACATTAATATATTAAATAAGAGTTGTGTATTCTGATGATATGAAATGAAAAAAATTGACAAAAAAGATTATATTATATATTTATATATATAATATTATTTAATAAGAAAATTCATCCCTGAAGATGTTGAAAAAAAAACCAACGAAACGTCGGATAAAATAACAAGTAAGAAAATTATAGTCGGTCTAGACCGACTGTACGATACCCTATACCATGCGTTTAGAGACCCTATCTCTTAGTCCCAACTAATTGGATATAGAAAATAAGCATAAACCAAATTTGAGTAGCATTTTTATTAATTTTTTTGGCTGCAGATATGAAAAAGTTCATATCGGATGCTATGTCTATATGGGGACTAGGTCAAAAAATGGACCGATCCTGACCATGGTTGGTAAAATCTCTTGTATTTTGCGAAAATATATACAAACAAAATTTGAGATGAATCAGTGCAATATTTCTGTTTTTTGAAGATTTAAGTGAAGATCGGGAAGCAGCTCTATATGGGGTCTATGACTAAGAGCTGTCCCATAGGGATCGTTTTTGGATTATTCATTAATGGATGTAATAAACACATACAGACCCAATTTGCGTAAGATTTATATGACAATTTGGATCTTATGGCAATTTATTCATAGGGGTCATTTGTATGGGGGCTAGGTCTGAACATGGACCGATTCTCACGAATTTCAATAGCGTTCATCCCATGGCCGATGAAAGCTTATATACCAAATTTTTATCAAAATATATTCATATTTGCGACCTGCAGTTTGATTAGAATGTTTACATGGACACACAGACAAAAGTGATTCTGATTCGATCGGTATAAAAAAGATGGGTCCAGGTCAAATATTTTTGGTTGTTACAAACAGCAGCACAATGTCATTATACCCAAACCACATAGTGGTATAGGGTATAAAAATGAAATAAATAATCTTTTATTTATATGTAAAAAAATTGAGGACCCGCTTTAGAAAAATCTAAGGAAACAAACAACAAATAAAATAGAAAAAGGTCGATTACATTTACAAATAATAAAAAAACGGATATTAACTCACGCAATTACTTAAATCCAAAATAAATCAGTTCTGTCTCAATTTTTCAATTTACGTATATTTAAGTTTTTAAGGAAATTTTCGTACACTTTGAAGAAATGTGTGGTGGAATATTTATTGTAAAAATAAAATATTTTGTGGACTCAATTAACTCTTGTTTGATAATATGTTTGTCTGATTCTTCGATATTGTTGTCAATACAGACCCTTTCAAAACTATAAACTAAATAGCAACGCAAGATTCTATCTCATCCTTCATATACAATTATACTGGTTGTTAATCTTTTAACTTTTAAAACATCTGATAAAATTGAGGCCTACCAACTACTTTATTTAAATATGCTTAGGTCAAATATACAAATTTGCTCAACACTTTGTTTAACTTTTTATGAAATTTTTCTTTTGTGACCATTAAATGTAGAATTATTGTTGTAAAAAGGAGTTTCCTTACGGGCTAATGATGGTCAGATTTGGTGTAAATAAAAAGATCAATTTATTTTCATTTTTCACCCAACGTTTCGTCTGCTTTTTTCAGACTTCTTCAGGAGTGTATAATTTTATTTAAATTCTGGCGACAAAATAAAATAGATATAAAACAAATTTTTAAATTATTTTTAGAAAAATATTTTTAGAAAAAGAAAATTAATGTTTGTATCCCTGATCAACTTACGATTCTATATTACATCCTACTAATTGTAGTCACTTATTTATCTAAAAAAAAAAAACTGGACTTCACGACACAGAAATTGTAAATAAATAAATAAAATAAATAAATGATGACAACACAGTACACAGATATCACAAATTGATCTTAACACTAGTATCACAGAACTTTAACTATTATACTAAGTAATTGCAACCGAATATTGTAGCTTTGTGTTGTCTTTATCCTCTCTTGTGTTCATGGCATATTCTAATCGCTGTTGTATGCGTAAACTTTCTAATGTATATCGTTTATTTATTCTCCTCTCCTTATCCAGTATTTTTACTTCGTCAATTAAAAGACGACAAAAGTACTTAAAGGGAGAACATAAATTCATTTTTATTAAAGGCGCTAAATGGAAAAAATTCGTTCATTCTGGGTCATCAAAAAGCGCTAAATCTTGCGCGAAAAGTTCTAATTGGCATCGCTGCTTCTATACCAGCTTTTATTTAAGTATTGCTTAATTTATTTCCTTGAATGGGCATTTAAATCCAAATCGTTAAAAAACATGCAGAAAAATATTCGAAGTCGATCTGTATATTAGAAGGTGGCCTAGGTCTTCTCCTTATCTATCTAATATTATAAAGAGGTAATGTGTGTGTGTTTGTTTGTAGGAGGTAATCTCCGTAACTACTCATCTGATATTCCTGAAATTTTCACAGAGTCTTACTGCGGATATGGGAAGTACTATAGAGTATAATTTTTAAAATATTTTTAGTGGGCGTAGCACCTCTCACACAAAGTAAATTTTTAATATCATATATATTGAGTACTATGATAGGGAGAGCCTTGCAAATTTGTGTGAGGTCACTTATTGTTATATTAGTAGCTACGCCGGAAATGGGCGGGATCAGATAAGTGGGCGTGGTACCTCCCATACAAGTAATAATTCAATATTATATATCTCGAGTACTGTGATAGAGAGAGCTTTTCAGATTTGTCTGGTGTCAGTTATTATTAATGTGAGTTGTCCGACAAAAAATGTGCGGTATTGGTCCAAGAGGCGTGGCATCTGCCATACAAATTAAATATAAAATGCCGTATATCTGGAGTACTCTCATAGTGAGAGTCTTGGAACTTTGTGTGAGCCCATAAGTAATTAATGTGCTTAGTTAGACAAAAAATGGGCGTGATCGGAGCAGTGGGAATGGCACCGCCCGTACAGAGTAAATATATGATATCATATAAATGGTGTACTAAAAAAGGGAAGCTTTGACACTTTGCACGACCCCATCAGATCCTAATATGAGTAGTCGGACAAAATATTGGCGGGTTCACAGCAATGGGCGTGGCACTCCCCATGCAAAGTAACTATTTAATGTCATATATATTTGGAGTACTGTAAAAGAGAGAGCTTTGTGGCTTTTCGTGAGCCCATAGGTTCTTTATATGATTAGTCGAACCAAAAAATGGGCGTGAAAAATAAATCGCCAAAATCAAAAATCGCCAAACCTAAAAATCGCGAAAAATAAAAATCGCCCGAAAAACAAAAATCTTCAAAATCAAAAATGGGCAAAATCAAAAATCGCTAAAAAGAAAAATTGCCAAATGATATTTTAAGTTCAAGGCCAATAAGTAAGTGTTGCCAGATCTAATTTGGAAAATCCATGTTCTTACCTCCAGGGTAGGTACGCCGAAAAATCTGATAATTGTTGTACCGAATGGAAAAACAAAAAACATTGTATATCAGCAAGTATCGAAATGAAAAGATCTATTCTAATAACACTACTCAACAAAATGAAAAAAATTTCATGTACTCCGGATGCGATAATTTTTTCTGTGTAGATAACCTTGACATGAGCTCGAAAAACGCAATAAAAAATTTTTTTTTCGTTTGGTTTTTTTTTTTTTTTTTTTTTTTAAATTTTAAAAATTTTTTTTTGGTTAATTTGTTTCATCCAGCATAACTCGGGAACCACTAGCCCGATTTAATTGAATTAAATTGTAAAAAATTTAAAATTACAATTCCCTTAATCTGTTTATATATTGTTTTCCTATACAAGCAACAGTTTCCAAGTTAAAAATGAATATATAAAGGAAAAAACTTATTTTTGCCTAAAGATTTAAATTTTTTTTTTTTTAAAAATCCATAAAAAATCCCAAATGAAAAAAAATGTCAAATCTTATTACTTTTACGTAAAGATACATAACCTATGAGCAAAATAAGAGAAAGATCATGAAAATCGATGCACGCGTTTCGCTTTTATTCGCAATTGAGTAAAGGTATGAATTTAAAAAATTTGCTCGACATATGCACAACTTTGTCTATGGTAAGGTTTTTTCTTTTTTATTACAAAAAAAATTAAAATTTGTTGGGTGACAAAAATATATGACTTTAAATTAAAAAACAATTCGATATATGTACAAGAAATTATCCTAAGGATATCAACATTAATTAATTATAAAAAAGTTTTAAAAAAAAATATCTAAACACAAAAATAAAAACCTTCAAATTAAAAATAATTATGTGCTTTTGTCTTTCTTTTATATTGTTGTGGGTCTGTTTCTCTTATTAGGAACCAGATATAGTCCCCCATCATAGCTTCGTTCCAAAATCCTTGGTATCGGTGCTCAATTTCTTTCATTTGCTGATGAAAACGCTCACCATGCTCGTCACTCACATCGCCCAGGTTGTCCGGAAAGAAGTCCAAGTGCGAGTGTAGAAAATGTATCTTAAGCGACATATTTGCTCCAATTTTTTTATAATTTTGGAGTAGTTGTTCGACGATCTCTCTGTAATTTGAGCTTTTGTTGTTTCCAAGAAATCCGGAAACAATTTGCCGAAATGAGTTCCAAGCTGCAGCTTCATTTGGTGATATAATGTGTTCAAACTGTTGGTCTTGCAACAACTTTTTAATTTGCGGACCGTCGAAAACGCCTTCCTTAATCTTTGCCGATGAAAGGTGAGGAAAAATGGTTTTTAAATAGGCGAACGCTTCGCCATCTTTGTTGATAGCTTTCACGAAGTTTTTTATGAGTCCGAGCTTTATGTGAAGAGGTGGGAGAAAAACATTTTCCTTTTTTATGAGTGGTGTATATTTCACGTTGTCGCTGCCGGGGATGAAGTTAACTCTTTCTGTCCAACTCCTCCTGGTGTAATGATGTTGACGATCGCGGCTGTCCCAAAGGCAGAGAAAACAACAGTACTTTGTGAATCCACCTTGTAATCCACAAAGGATACCGATAACCTTAAGGTCGGCACAAACTTTCCAATCGTGTTTCTCATAGTTAAGGCACTTTAGTAGATTGTCCATGACTTCGTATGTTTGCTTGGTGTCAACGGCATGAGCAATTGGAATCGAAGGTTTCTTGTTGCCGTTGTGCAGTAAAATTGCTTTAAGGCTCTGCTTGTTGCTGTCGATGAAAAGACGCCACTCTCCTGGATCGTAAGAGTACCCGAGTTCACCAAATAATCCGGGAATGTCCTTACAAAAACAGATGTTGTCTTTTTTTGTGTAGTACCTTGCGTATGGTTCATGACGCTTCCTGTAGATTGTTGTCACCACACCAGGAGCCAAGAAACCGAACTGTTTCATGCGCGATGCATGCAACTCTGCATCTTCCTTGGAGAGTTTCAATTCTCTAACCCAATCGTTCAGTTCTGCTTGGGAACATAAGCGTTGACCTCCATGCAATGTATATGTTGACTCGCATTCTGATGTGGTTCCTACTGTCTCCGGATCTGATGATGGATGTATCGCCTCATTATTAGATGCCCATCTTGAAACGGGCGGTTGCGGGTCCACTGGTTCTTTGGAAAATGGCACTGGAAAATTCACTGTTGAAACAGCAGCGTAAGTCCATCGTATATTTTTTCCCACGCCTGTTTTTTTGCTAAGACAGAAGTAGCAATCTGTTGCATGGCAAAGCGGAGCTCTCCTGAAAGAATTGCAATAATAAGTTATATATGTTCTTGAATTTCGTAATCTACACTTACCTTGAGTCACTTAGCTGTACGTAGCACCTTGGACATAGAGCACTTGGTGTCCACCGCTCATCTATGTTTGAGACCTTTAAATTGAAGCTCTCTTCAAATGAATCTCTCAATTTAGGTGAAAAATAACGCTTGTTTTTTCCACAAACGTATTCTCCGCACATGTAACAAAAATTACTTGGATTGGTATTGCATTCAAATACTCGCGAACGTTTGCTCATTTTAACTATCGCGTTCGTCGACACTTGTTGAATGAGTAAAATCGATCAATGAAGACCTATTTGTACTGTGTATTGTTTAGTATTTTACTGACAGGTACTTATAAATGGGTGTATATTTTTTTACGGTGGCTACATACCTGTTTCACCATGTGTGAGTCTTAAATTTTCCGAATAAATGTGGGTTGCATTTATGTAAAAAAATCATACAGGTAGTCACCGGAAAACCCAAATAAGTAAAAAAGTCCCCTTTCCTTTTTTCCTTTTAATTGTTCACGCACATTTATTACCGTTTATTACTTTGCTTACGCAATCATAAAAATTAAATAACCCTTTGTTTATTCCGTTTTGTTAATTCTGAGAATCATAAAAAAAAAGAAAAAACCTTACCATAGACAAAGTTGTGCATATGTCGAGCAAATTTTTTAAATTCATACCTTTACTCAATTGCGAATAAAAGCGAAACGCGTGCATCGATTTTCATGATCTTTCTCTTATTTTGCTCATAGGTTATGTATCTTTACGTAAAAGTAATAAGATTTGAAATTTTTTTTCATTTGGGATTTTTTATGGATTTTTAAAAAAAAAAAAATTTAAATTTTTAGGCAAAAATAAGTTTTTTCCTTTATATATTCATTTTTAACTTGGAAACTGTTGCTTGTATAGGAAAACAATATATAAACAGATTAAGGGAATTGTAATTTTAAATTTTTTACAATTTAATTCAATTAAATCGGGCTAGTGGTTCCCGAGTTATGCCGGACGAAACAAATTAACCAAAAAAAAATTTTTAAAATTTAAAAAAAAAAAAAAAAAAAAAAAAACCAAACGAAAAAAAATTTTTTTATTGCGTTTTTCGAGCTCATGTCAAGGTTATCTACACAGAAAAAATTATCGCATCCCGAGTACATTTTGACTGTTGACTAGTGTAATCTATACGAGCATAATAAAAATGTTATGTGTATTTGTTTGTTTGTAGGAGGTAATCTACGTAACAACTCATCTGATCTTCCTGAAATTTTCACAGAGTCTTTCTGCGGATAGGGAAAGTGTTACAGACTGTATTTTTTTAAAAATATTTTTAGTGGGCGTGACACCTCCCATACAAAGTAAATTTTTAATATCATATATATTAAGTAGTGTGATAGAGAGAGCTTTGCAAATTTGTCTCAGCTCATCTATTATTAACGTGAGTAGTCAGACAAAAAAATGGGCGGGATTGGACAAATGCGCATGGCACCCCCATACAAACTTAATATTAAATGTGATATATCTGAATTACTGTAATAGTGAGAGCCTTGGGACTTTGCGTGAGCCCTTTCATTATAATTTGGGGGGAGGGGTAGCGAAGCACACCGGGTTACATCTAGCTGTGTATAAAACGCCAGACTTTTGTTATACCGACTAATCAGACTAGAACTTCCGTGCATGTTTTATTTCTCTATAGCCTCAAGATATACTTATAAATATTTTATAATTGTAGTCTTTAATACATACATATATATTTTTTTGTTTCCGATTGAGCCTTTATCAGACGAAAGCGGGGTATAAATGCACATAATGTCTGCATAAAATGCTTATTGAGTATTGATACACATAAAACACTGTTTCTTGCTTTAACTCGGTTAGAATGAAACATAAGTAAGGTACTCCACTACCATGTGACATTGAAAGTGTACAAATTGCTTGCAATGAAATAAAATGGTTTTTTCTTTTGCTCCTATATGAAGAATGCATACGAAAAAAATGTCATATATTACTTTATTAATTAGTCAATAACTAATCGTACCATTGGGCGTGGCACCCACCATCAAAAGTAAATCTTTAATATTATATATCTAGAGTACTATAATAAGAGAAACCTTGGGACTTTGTCTGAGTTCATAATTTATTAATGTGCGTAGTTGCCCAATGGGCGTGGCACCTCCAACGAAAAAAAAACGAATTACTATGAAAATGACAGTCTTGAAATTTTTGACAAGTACATTACTTACCAATGGTAGTAGTCGAGGAAAATATGGGAGGAATCGCCAAAATATCGCCAAAACCGAAAATCATGAATAAGAAAAATCGTCAAAATCAAAAATCGCAAAAAAAAAAAAAACAAAAATCGCCAAATCAAAAGTCACAAAATAGCAAAAATCGCCAGAGTAACAAATCGCCAAAATCTAAAATCGCAAAAACAAAAATCGACAAAATCAAACATCACCAAGAATAAAAAAATAGTTTTCTAAAAAATGTATTCCCAGTTTTTATTTCGTTAGGAGGGGTGCAGCGAAGTGCATCGGGTTACAGCTAGTATTTTATACAAATTAAATTTTAACATGAAACCATATTTCAATATTCTTAAATTATAAACAAAATTTCGCTTTCCAGAGGCGGTTCGTAGATTTGTGACGCACCAAAATTTCAAGTATTTTTAACAGATATTAATAATTTTTCATACATATGCTTTGAAGAATCAGTTTCATTTGGACCTAAATTTACTTTAGTTACAATTTTTAAAAAACAAGGCTATCGGTTTCTTGAGAAAAGTATTGTCGCACAGTGGAGTAATTGACATTAAAAGCTGACCAAAATTATTTAGTGTTTAATAAGTGAGAGTTTTTTTTTGATTTTAAATGGTTTGATATGATTTAAAGAAGGATGCTGCGAAATGTTGGCGAGCTTCGGATGGTTTTGGATTTTAGGATAGAAATATTTTTTTTATATTTCACTTATATTTTATTTTGACACCTTTGGGGGTTTTGAACACCCTCCACAATTGAATTTTCCATCCATCAGCATCGTCAAGTACTTAAATTAAATAATATAATAGTGATTCATGATTTAAATTGTTTTGGAATTTTATTGATTAGTGCAGGCAAGAGTCTAAATTGCACTAGTCAAGTTTGAATATCTTCACTTAAATCTATCAAAGAACAAAAATATTGCACTGATTCTTCCCAAATTTTGTGTGTATATATTTTTGCAAAATACAAGCGACTTTGCCAAACATGGTCAGGATCGGTCCATTTTTAGGCGTAGTCCTCATATAGATATAACATCCGATAGGAACTTTTTCATATCTGCAGCCAAAAAAGTTAATAAAAATCCCACTCAAATTTGGTTTATGCATATTTTCTATGTCCAGTTAGTTGGGCCTAAGAGATAGGGTTTCTAAACGCATAGTCGGTCCGGACCGAATATAATTTTCTTACTTGTTTTAAATTGAATATTGTTCATATTCAATTAAATTAAAATTAAAATTGATTTGTTTGTGTTATAAAATATCACAGTTCATATACGAGTATTATAGGTATGGCGTCTTAGCTAATTCCTTAATTAAAAAAAAAAAGAATTTCATTGAAAACTGAAAGTAAAAGTGGAGTGTAAGCTTTATGTTGGTAGCTATTACCATAGAAATAATTAATTTGTCGCTTAAATTTAGTAGAATGTAGCGGAGACACAGAAACTTCAGCAGTCGTAGCTTTATTTAAAATGGACTTTTACAGGCATTAAAGGAAGTGGAGAAATTCGACCGTTCTTCAGATTTAGCAAAATAGATGCAATCATCGCGACATTGCCACTGAAATAAGTGTCCACATAAGTATTATCTTCTGCAATCAGAATCGTAAGATTCGATTTGAGAGCGTCAATCGAATCCAATCTTATGGTATTTTGTTTATTATTAAAAGAATTAATAAAAATAAATAAAATACTTAAAAAAATAAATGTTATATTGATTCGCTGGCATCAATTACCCACAACGTAATTATCACTGTTTTTATAAATATATCTACATATATATATTTAGCATCGGAGTTAGATTTGGAGTATGAGTCGGAGTCGGAGTCGGACCTTACAAATTTCAGCGGATGGAGTCAGACTCGGAGTTGGAACTTTTTTTCGACGACTCCACAGTCCTGGATATTAGGAACGATAACTAAGGAAATTTATTCATTATATTTATGTAACAAATTTTTTTGTGTAGTAAAAACGACAAAAATCAATAAAAATTCATAAAAATTTCTAGCTTCATTGACATTGCGAATATTCTGGATTTATGGACCTTAGCTTAGGACCATACATTTTTACAGGCAGAAGCTGAATTTTCTGTTTATTTATTTATTTTATTTATTAAAATTTTTTAAAATTCATTTTTGTCTTCCCGGCCATCTATTTACGTCAAATACTCTTCAGTGCATTGTAAAATTATGTCGGAATATTGATGGCGTCCTACGTTGTATATGAGATGTTAACACACGTTTTTGAGGATAATTATATATGTACAATTCTCCACTCAAACTTGCATGTATTAGCAAATTCAATTTCTATGTACACCAGCTCAAAATTAGGCAGTATTGAATATCGGGAATTTTTTTAAGTTCTATTGTTTGTACTTTTCACCGTCCGTTAAAAAATATGAACTTAATAACGTCGAGGTTTAGCTTTTTTGCCTATATCATCATTTAAATTTGGGATGTTTTTTGTTTTATAATCTGAGATCTATTTTCTGCACTTTATGGACATAGGTCCAAGATATAATAATTTCTTTGTCAGATCCTTTTGATTAATTTTGTGGTATTTAATGCAATTATTTATGATCTTTATTGCCTATTTTTGTTTCATAGATCCAAATTTGCCAAGTGATCTAAATAATAATATTGACGCTGCAGCGATAATGGTGGAAAAAATAATAGTGCTTGGTATGAGATTATTCATTCCATCAAAGCACATTTCGGCTAAATCTAATCAAAAATATCAGTTTAACCAGACTTGCAGAGATGCAGTCAGATCCAGAGAGGAAGCATTCAGACATTGGCGTGAAAATAAAAATTCCGTCACTGAACTGCTACGCAAACAAGCGAAAAATGAATGTGCCAAAGTACTAAGGCGCGAAAAGTTTCTTCACGATCAGCGTCTTCGTGCTAAAAATCTTTTTGCTCTTCGGTGCAGCAAGAGCTTTTGGTCATTTGTTAAAAGAGTAAAGAATAATGCTACTTCAGCAATCCCAACTCTTGTAATGAATGACCAAATATTCACTGACCCGGTTGTTAAGGCTAACCTTTAAGCTGAACTTTTTGCAAAAAATTCATTTTTGCCGGATAGCGATCAACCACTGCCCGAACTCGAAAGAGTATCTTGTACTATGCCTAAAATGTTCTTCCGAGCAAGTGCTGCTAGAAAGTTCTTTCGGATCTCAATATTATTAAGTCTCCGGTACCGGATGGTATACCAGCACTGGTGCTGAAACAGTGCTCTTCGACGCTAGCCAGTCCATTGGCCAACCTTTTCAGCCTTTCTTACCGCGCGGGAGTCTAAGGTTGCTAATGTCCAACCAAGCCCTAAAAAGGGTGCGGCTAATAACCCTGAAAATTACCGTCCAATTGCAATCTGCTCTGCGCTCTCAAAGGTGATGGAGAGCATGATCAATTTCCATCTTGTGAACTTCTTAGAGGCCAACTCACTTCTTAATGATCGGCTTCCGTAGAAATCGCTCCACGGGAGACCTGTTAGCTCTACTTTCTGAGCGCTGGAGTCGATCCATTCGCAATTTTGGCGAAAGTAAAGTGGTTGCTCTAGATATTTCCAAGGCATTCGATCGTGTATGACATGGTGCAAAGCTTATTGCATTTGGGGTCGGTATGACTTCTCTCGATTTATGTCAGGTTTTCTCAGAGATAGAACAATACGTGTTATTATTGATGGGGTCTCATCTTCAGAGGTATCCCAAGGTTCCGTTCTTTCTCCCTCTCTTTTCCTTATCTTTCTGAACGACCTTCTTGATAAAACTTTTCGCAGATGACAGCAGCATTTGTCATTCATTTTCCTTAAATTGCAAGCCAAGGCTCTTGGAGGTTGGGTGCAAAAGGCAGCCAATGAATTAAGAGTCAATGTTGTATGTTAACTCATAGGGCCATGGAGTCAACAATGTCATCTATATATATGGGTGGTATAGGTTTGAGGAATCGGATACTCTTGATGTTCTAGGCATGAGAATTCAATGTGATGTTCGTTGGAACGAGCATGTTTTTCAAGTGTCGAAAGAAGCATTCAAGTGTCTTGGTTTTCTAAAACGGTGTAAAAATTACGTCACTCCTTCTGATCTCCTTAAAATCTATACCACTTACATCCGACCGCAAATGGAATACAAGTCCCATATAAGGGCAGGAGCTTCAAAGCCTATTTTGGAGGTACTGGACCGCTTGAAAAGGAGGGCGTTGGCAATCATAAATGACAGTAGGGTATCCAACTCTATTGATTCATTGGAGCATCGTCGGAATGTGGGTTGTGTAGCACTGTTCTATAGATATTATCATGGGAAATGTTCTTTTGAGATTATCGAACTTATTCCAAATGCCCGAGTTTCGGTTCACCCTACCCGCTTCTCCAGTAGATCACGTCCATTTGTGTCTATTGTCCAGCTGACCGCACAACGCATTACAGGGAGAATTCGTTTATCGGTCGAATTAGCTGTATGTGGAATAAACCCCCCGTAGAGGTCTTTCCTGACAGTTATAATCTAATAAAATTTAAGTGAAATATCCACACACAACTACTCCCCGTCTACTCCTTCCCACAACTTACTTTCCTGAAACCAACACAATTCACTGCATTTGTAGGGGGCATCCCCTGAGTATTGGTTAACAAAAAAAAAAAGTGATCTAGGTTTCATAGGAGGTAGTTTGAGATGTTATAAATCGATTTAAGACATTTCTATTAGTTGCTCATGGAGATCCTATATAAATATCTCCCAATTGCTGTAAAGACGATAAGTTTTAAAGATAAGTATACTATTTTGATCTCAATATCCATCATTTGTTCTCATATTGATATTCACCGATAAATTAAATAGATATTTTATCTCATTTTTAACGGGTTTTACATTCTTCAGATACCACAGATTACAAAAATAAATTGTATTTATTTGTTACACCTAAAGGAAGCGATATATTTATGTTCAAACTTGTAAAACCTTTATCGTAAGTTAACTTTGGATATCCTTCACAGTTGTGTTGTAAGTGTATTGTTCAACAAATCTTTAGGGATATCAGAAATACACATAAACGGATTCGATTGCAACAGAGAATGTGTTTGTGAGATTGTGTCACCAAGTGTGTATATGTAGTTCCTTTTCAAAATTTAAGTAGCGAAAAACTTGAAGAATTTCAACAAGTACATTTTATACTCGTACAAGAACAGAAAATATGTAAGTTAGTGTAAACAAAAGTTATTCAAAAGATATTAATATTTAAAAAAGAAAAAAGTAACGTAAAGAAAGAAAAAAAAAATTATATTATCTTTAATTAGTAGAGAAAATCATTGATAAAAAAATTAAATTTAAACTTTGTGGAATATGAAATAAACAAGAGAAACTCCGTTCTAACTTTTTATCGTATCAACGCAGTTGGGCGTTAATAATTTTAATTTGTTATTATATTTATGTTCAACTTTGTTGCATTTCATATAGGTTCTGCAAAAAAATTAAATAAACTTTTGGTTCCCATTTTGCAAATACATTTATTAATTACTTATTTATGCATAAACAATCTACTTTTAGTTCATTAATGAAACAAAAAATGTTCTTATCCTATGAACTTTACTGTTGGTTACTTATAAAGCATATGATGGTAAAAGCTACACTCAAAGAAAAAGTTTATTGTAATGGATATACTTCAAAGGAATTAAAAAACTATTTTTCATTCTTGATTGCCATTTAAAAAGCCACGCCTTCTTGAGTCCAGTCTGAGATCTCTGGGTTACATATGTTAAGTTTGAGGTCAATTATATTTTTATACAAAAAACAATTAAGACCGACCATACGACCAACCTGATAGGCCACATTTAAAATAGCAGTAATAAAGGTGCCCACACAAGTTTTAATACCGATAAATTTATGCTGTTTAAATAATTTTTTTTTTTGTTTTATATTCAATTTTTTCTTATTTCAAATTAATTTTTTTTATATATATATTTTCATTAAAAAAAAAATTAATAAAATTAAATTAATAAAACAAAACAAAAATTTTATTCAATGAAAACTAAATAACACTGTTCTACAAGAAAAACGGCCCCGGCATTATTCCTGCTAATTCCTATGAAAAATGACCTCCTGAATCCGAATATCACACCCATTTCTTCCCATTGAATACTCTTTTCGTGGAACGCCCCCCTCCCTCTTTTGTTATTTTGTAGTTTTTGTTTGTCATAACTCAAGAACGACTAGTCCGATTTTGCTGAAATAAATTTACAAAAATTAAAAATTACCATTCCTTTCATTTATTCTTATACTATTTCTCTACATAATCAACAGTTTCGCAGATAAAAATAAATTTATGTAAAAAAAAAAGAAAATAAAATATTGAACATAAGATTTTGGAGACCATTGTAATTGAATTTTATTTGTCGCGCTAAACAGTGCAGTATCGAATTAACAAATTAAGGAACATAATGATATCAGAAACTTGCCTAGATCACGTGCTAAACGCAAAACAATGCTAATTGAAGACAGAATCCTTCTGCTGGAAATTCACAAAAATATTCAACTAAAGCCTCAATCTGCTGCAAATGAATGGAATCAGTCAGCCAAGAATCCAATCAGTGAGCGCAGTGTTCGGCGACGTTAAAAAGATGGAGATTTTAAAACATACAAAGCAAGATCATACCTCCATATCAGATGTGAACATATGTGAAAAGATTGGCCTACCAAAGGAGCATCTTCAGAAGCCAAAAGAGTTTTCGAGAAGCGTTCTATGGACAGATCAGAGCTCCTTCGAGTTCAACTAATCAAAACAAAAGCTTTTTGTAAGTCTGTCCCAAGTACGAAGGCCAAAAAGTGAGCCATGGTGGAGGCTCTGTCATGTTCTGGGGTACATTGCGAACAATGGGTAGGTTGACTTGGTTCCCATCGCCGGCTCGATGAACCAATGCCAATATTTGAGCACCCTAAATGATAACGCTTTCTTTTCCGGTGATAAGTTGACCGGATAATCATTTATACTGCAACAGGATAATGCCCCATGCAACAAAAGCAGATTGATATCCAATTATTTGAAGGATGTTGGCGCTACTACTCTGGACTGGCCACACCAAAGTCCAGACTTGAATAGCATTGAAAAAGTGTGGTCTCTTATCAAACATAAAATAATTGGTTGCTTACATAAAATCAAAGAAGAGACAATTTCCGAGGTCACTTCCCTTTGAAATGAGATATCCCCAGGGGTCCTTCAAAATTTATTGGACTCAGCTCCAAGACGTCTTCAAAAAGTTATTGAAGCCAAAGGTGGCTATACATAAGCTTACATAAGCTTCTTTTTTTAATTAAAATAACTTGTCAAAATACTTATACCGCAAAATTACTTTCATTCATATTTTTTTATTTTTTATGAAAGAAACTCTATCGAGTTCTTTTTTAGTTTATATTTATATAAGTTTTAAACAAAAAAAGAAAATTAAAAATAATTATATTCTATAAAAACGACTAAAAATTTAATACAAAAATGCAAAATTTTGTTTTTGTCAAAATAATTATGCCGACTTGTGTAGTTCAAGTATTATTGAGATATTTGCATTTGCTTCTTGCTTGAAAGTAGTTTAATATCAGGATGAAGCTGCGTAATGTAAAGTCTTAATTGATCTTCTAAATTAGTATCTGTAATTTGAGTTCTTAGTTTTAATTTTTGCCATTAAAGAAAATGTTGACTCGCAATTGTATGTACTTCGAAAACAGGAAAGTAAACGGCGTGCATCATCTCGTAGGCTTGGATATTAACAGCATTTTTCCAGATTTCTATTGGATCCTTTGTAGCGCCAAAAAGCAATTTGAGAATACTGTATTCAGCTAACTCAAATAACTTCGTCTATAGTTCTTTAAGTGCCTTAGATATATCCACGAAATGTGGCTCAATTCCCAGCTTCATAGCAGGAATATGTTCATCAAAATCTGCATATCTTTCATTGCATTCTTCTTTAAAGCATCTTATATATTCGTTGAATATTTTATTTTCAGATGTTTGCTCTTTTAACATTTTTGCTAGTTCTGGAAAGTGTTCTGCAGAAATATATATGAACGAGCTAGTAATGTTTTGAAAAATGTTATATGTATATGTGTTTCGATTTTCCTTGAAGAGAAATATTTAGATCATTTTTTTTTTGTCATGATATCAAACAAAACTGCAATATGTCTGCAAAATATTTCATCTGATAGATTATGTGGATTTCCTTGTACCTGAAAAAAATTGAAAATTTGTCTCCGTAAAGTTAGAATTTTTATCAAAACCCGTTCTGTTGATAGCCAGTGAATCTTGCAGTAGTAAGGCAGATCAACACTGTACGTGTCCTCATCAAAACGTCTTCTAAAACGATAGATTTTGCGCACAGATTTGTTTGGTGCAATATGCAATGAAAAGGTATACATTTTGTTAAGTTACAATTTTCTTTTTTTAACAATGCAACGAATTCTTCGTTTCTACCTCTCATAGAACGTGCGCCATCGGTACAGACACTGATTAAATTACTTAAATTTAATTTAAGTTGGCGGCGTACTTCTCTCAAATTTTTGAAAATATCAACTCCACGAGTTCTCCCAGTTAACGTACCCAGCGCAAGAAATTCTTCGTAACACTGAAAATCTTTGGTTACAGCTCGAATAAAATATAAAATTTGCGCATAGTCGGTTTTATCAGTACTTTCATCTAAAGCGATTGAAAAATAGCTTCCTTCGTTTTATATAATTGTGCAAAGTTGCTCCGTTACATTTTGAGCTAATTCGTGCTGCCGGTGTGTGATAGTTCTTGTAGAAAGAAATGCATTCCGTAATTATTTCGACGTCACTAAATGGTTTGTTTTTTTTGCCAATTGTGTGCACTATCTTATAGGCAACATCAACTGCATAAGTGGTTTTCTTTACAAAAGCAACAAAGGTCGCGTGTTCTTTATGCCTTCCTTTTTTCAACTTTTCGAGAGCAGCTTGACGAGTTTCTCCTTCTAAACTGAAATATTTATGATCTTGATTGGTCAAGTAGTGTGTTTTCGCATTTGATTTTTTGTTGTTAAAACTGTGTTGCACAACAAATATATCTTTTTATCTTTCACAGAAATAAAGAAAAATCCAACTCCAATTCGGAATTAAAATTTCTATTTAGTTCATTTAAATTTCTTAATTTTCTTCTTTGACATTGTGGTTAAAATAAAATAATGATTATAAAATATAAAATAAAATTATGATTATGTGTATTAAAATAATTATGATTTCACTAATGACCGGTAGTAACTGAAGATGAGAACGAAGTGAACAATGCAAAATGCAATATGTCAAATCATAATGTAAACAAAGAGAGCAAAAATACATGTCAAGCAATTGATTTTTAATACAAGAGAAAACAGGGAATAATGGCGCGAACATGTTATTTTATTTTAAATTTAGGAAATATTTTTATTTGTATGTATTTGAACATCAAGAAGATAAAAAACTAGAACCACTGTCGAGGCGACATAAGAAATTCAAAAAGGCCACATGTGGCCTTAAGGCACCCACCAGGTTCCCCACCTCTGCCCTATACCATTCGTTTAGAGACCCTATGTCTTAGGTACAACTAATTGGATATAGAAAATTATATATATTTTTTGCCTTCGGGTATGAAAAAGTTCATATCGGATTTCATATTTATACATAGTCCCCATGTCTAGAAATGGACCGATCTTGACCATATATGGTAAGATCACCTCTTTTTCGAAAAACATAAGTATATAAACCAGCAGTCGAGATCAAGTTCTTGTTGTCAACAGACGTCTTCTTTAATACTCGCATTACTACTGTGTTACATATTAATGCAATTCTTTAAAATTAAACAAGTAAGAAAATTATAGTCGGTCTACACCGACTATACGATACCCTATACCATGCGTTTAGAAACTCTATCTCTTAGGCCCAACTAACTGGACATAGAAAATAAGCAAAAACCAAATTTGAGTGGGATTTTTATTAATTTTTTTTGGCTGCAGATATGAAAAAGTTCATATCGGATGATATATCTATATGGGGACTAGGTCCAAAAATGGACCGATCCTGATCATGTTTGGTAAAGTCTCTTTTATTTTGCAAAAATATATACAAACAAAATTTGAGAAGAATCAGTGCAATATTTTTGTTTTTAATAGATTTAAGTGAAGATCGGGAAGCAGCTCTATATGGGGCCAAAGGGACCATTTTTGGACTACTCATTAATGGATGTAATGAACGCATACAAACCCAATTTGAGTAAGATCTATATGACAATTTGGATCTTATGGCAATTTATGTCGATTTCATAGGGGTAATTTGTATGGGGGCTAGGTCTGAACATGGACCGATTGTCACCAATTTCAATAGCGTTCATCCCATGGCCGACAGAAGCTTACATACCAAATTTCATCAAAATATATTCATATTTGCGACCTGTAGTTTGATTACAAGCTTTACATGGACACACAGACGGACGGACGGACGGACGGACGGACATTGTTAAATCAACTCAGAAAGTGATTCTGATTCGATCGGTATAATTAAAGATGGGTCTAGGTCAAATATTTTTGGTTGTTACAAACAGCAGCACAAAGTCATTATACCCAAACCACATAGTGGTATAAGGTATAAAAACCATCGAAAACAATAACAATAACACCGCGTTATACACATTCTATCCTATGAACCAAATATACTTTTTCGGAAAGGGGAGAAAAAATAAATATACACGTGTATCGGCGATTTTCATGTACACGTCAGAATTTTTTTTTTATGTATAAAGTATAAAGCTCGTAGTGTCCGTCTGTCCGCCTGTGTGAAAGACTTTGTATTGATTTTTAACCCTTTTTCCGTGATCCAATCGAGCTGAATTTTTGCATGCAGACTCTTGGAAATGTCTGCATCACGTCAAAATTTTAAAAAAATAGATTTTTTTTTATCAATTCTCAGATTTTCCTGAATTTTTGTTTTGAAAAAAATCTTTTTTTTCACTTTTTTCAGCATAACTTGAAGGGACTCCAAATTTTTAAACTACTAAAGCGTTCCGAAAAATGCAGTGCCCGACTCGAAATAACTTTTGTTACATTTGTGGCTTATTGGCACCAAGTAAAAATATGAAAAATATTACGAAAACAGTGGTTAATTCGTTACAGAAAATATTCAAGACTGCTTATGTTCCTTACTTGTAGTATACTCCGGAAGTCGTGTGCTACGATTGCTATAGAAATTTATGCAAGTTTACTGAAATTTATGCAAGTTTACGGAAGGTCAACAATAAAGTACGCTGTACCAACAATTTGGCTATCACGTACGGAGCACTGCAATGAATTGTGCTACTTTTGCGTAACTTTTACTCAAATTAAAGGGTAACAATACTTTCGCGGCAACAAAATTCGCTACGCTAATGTAGAATCGGTTATTCCAGCGGTTCTGTACTCACCAGAAGGACGTATAGCGGCTTCAGTGGAGATTTTTGATGATGTTCCCGAATTAAGCCATGGAGAACCAACAGTAGTACCAACAATGCTATCAACATTTATTGCATCGAATGCGACAAGCGAGAGTCCAGAAGCATCTGAATTTGTACCAACACCCACTGAACTTGGGACTGCAGTGCCGCATTTTGTAACGCAAGCCGACTTCAATGACCTTGTACGAGACGGAAATTTGTCGAGAAGAACAGCGGAACTGTTCATCACGCTTTAACTCATTAAAAGCCAACAGTCTTTAAAATTAAAAATCATTCATTCTGTTTATTTAGTATCAATGAAGGGAACATAAAGAACTTAAAAAATATGAAAAAATAAATAAAAAAGTGTATTATGAAGGTTTTTGAGGCTGTACCCAAGCAGGTACAATGGCTCAATGCATGTATTCTTATATGCTTATTTTTTTGTATGAAAACTTTTGAAGCACTCCTTTTCTACACACAGAGGAACGTCATATAGTTCACAAGTCCATCTTATTCGGTTGTGGTATTGACGACAGCGTAATGGTTTCTCAATTCTTTTTGGAAAATGGTTTCCAGCAGTAAGTGCTACACTAGGAACAACCGATCGTTTAGATATCGATGGTTGCGTGTAGTTTCGGAGGTAGTGCCGGACGATGGCACGATGAAACTCCAGTAAGTCCACTTTTGAGCTGTTGGCTTCCTTATATAACTTCCATGCATTGACGTCGATTGAACTCATCATTGTAGTGAAAAGCGGCCACCACCACTTCTTTCCACGAAATTTTATTCTGTAATTATTTTGCGCTTGATCATGAAGGTCAACGCCACACATTCCTGAATTGTAATCTGCAATCAATTTTGGCTGTTGGACTCTTATCTTCGTTTTTGTCGTCGAGCACCAGCGATTCACTGAAATCAACGGTTCAATACCTTCAAAGTTTAATCCGACGGTTACAGCGCTGTTATCATTCCACTTCACAAAGAGAATTTCATTAGCTGTATCGTATCTGTGATCATAAAAACCTCTTTGTTCTTTTTTGAATTCTGCTTTCGATTTCAGCGGACATTTCTTTGTTCTCGAATCGCGTGTGGTACCAATAGCTCGAAATCCTTTTTGTTTCAGCAGAACCAACAGATCATGACAAGTAAAAAAATTATCAAAAAAGACAATGTGATCTGTTGGAATTGGAACATTTTCTAAAAAATCCAAAACGACTCTAGATCCGAGTGGTAGTTTTGATTTCTCCATACTGACATTTTTGGCCTCCACAATATGTATCAAATTGATACACGTACCCACAACTACTCGTCAGCATCCAATTTTTAAAGCCAAATCTTACGGGTTTGCCTCTGATGAATTGTTTTGCAGAGTGACTTCCAAAATATTTCACCATTGACTCATCAATCGAAAGCTTTTCATGCATATATCCAAATTGGGAAAATTTTTGGCACAGTAGTGTTTGTAAAGGTCTAACTTTTGCCATTTTGTCAGTTAGTACCAAATTATTGTTGTCAGCAAGATGAAGAAATTTTTTTATTTCCTTGAATCTGTTTCGGGACATATTGTTAGAAACAAGTGGTAAACGGGTGTCTTCAGATATTCCCCAGTACATATTCTCTCTCTGCATAGAGTGATAACCACATAATAATAATAGAATTCCCCAAAAAACCTTTAAATCGTCCTCTGTGAATTGAAAATTATGCGCATTACACTGTGAAGCATAAAGGCGAGTTTGATTGACGATATAATTGACCACTTCAGAATCAAACAAATTTTCGCACACTTGAAGCTCCGACTTTCCTCCTAACTTCGACATCATTTCATTCTTGTTGTGCATAAAAAAAGTCGTATTACACATTTCAATGTAACGTTCTCTTTTTGACCATTTGGGAAAGTGTTGATCTGGTTTTGAGTAACGGATTCTGCGACGCAGTTCTTGCAGGGGTACATCGTCTTCGCTATCGCTACTGCAAAAAACCTCTATGTCACCCGGAATATCTTGCGGCATGATGTTAGCGTTAAGATCCTCCGCATCACCGTCCTCCTCATCTGTATTGATATCTGCATCTGGTGGAATATACGCAACATCAAAAACATTATGATTTGAAGCCCCTTCCACAAAATCCAAAGCGCTGCCTAGATTATTAAATCTTCTGCCATAAAAGATTGATGGGTTGATGCTTTCAGACGCCATGTCAATTCGAAAAAAAATCTAGACAAATATAATATAAAAAAATCCAATCAAAATATATAAATATATTGTACCCAAGCGAGTACACTGTTTTTCAAAACTACCTTTTGCTTGGAAAATCACTTTTTTATGAACAAATTTTTTCAAATTAGACAAAAACAAGCCTTCTTATTTGTAAATTAAGTGCCAACTTTTTTAATTGTTACGCTGCACACTTCTTACAGAGTCAAACGATCACTGACCTACCCAAAATGCACAAATTTGAAAAAGACTAAACAAAACAAAGCAAAATTCAAAGTACCGTTATTTGCTACCGTTGCTTTGTCAATGTGCTTTTATTAAGCAGAGTACACAGAACACAAAATCAAACAAACAATGAAAAAACTCATTGCTTATTGGATTTATGGCATTTCAAATATGAGTGTTTTTCTGTACCTGTGCGAGTACAATGGCCAGTAATGAGTTAAGCAGTGGAATATAGTGGCGGCTGATTTTATGCTCGTGATCGACGTAGCACTATTCAATATGACGAATTTTTTAAATTGCATGAAGATCGGGAAAAACCTGGCTTATTGTTATGAAATTGATTCGATGTTTGCAAAAATTGGTTACCCTCATATTTCAGAGGAGTGGCGACTTTTCATCGATACATCGGTCAACAGCCTTAAAGTCGTGCTGCTTCATATCGGTAACAAACATCCATCTGTCCCGATCGCATATGCCACAAACCTAAAAGAAACATACGAAGGCATGGAATTAATATTACAGCTGATAAAGTACCAAGAGCATAATTGGAAAATATGCTGCGATCTGAAAGTGGTCGGATTACTCATGGGTGTTAAGCGTAGATTTCCAACCTACCAGTGCTTTTTGTGTACATGGGAAGGTCGCAAAAGATATCAGCATTACACTGAATTCAAGTGGAAGCCGCGAACATGCTACAAAGTAGGCGTAGAAAGTATAGAGAATCTACCATTGGTGCAGCCATCTCAAATAATTTTGCCACCACTACACATTAAGCTCGGTCTCGTATCAAATTTTGTTAAAAAACTGGATCGTGAGCGCGAGGATTTCGCAAGTTTGTGCAAAATTGTTCCGAAATTGAGCGGCGCAAAGATTCATGCAGGTATTTTTTTAAGAAGTCATTCAGTAACTTTATTTTTTTAATGATGTGTATGATTTAAGGTGTTTTCAATGGTCCGCAAATAAAAAAAAATAGTTGCAAGTTATGAATTTTCATCAAAATTGAATGCTATCGAACAACTTGCATGGAAAGGCACAGTTGCCGTTATTGAGCAGTTTCTTGGCAACAAACGAGCTGGCAATTATAAAAATATTGTCGCATAAATGATTTCGGCATATGGCGAAATGGGCATATGAATGTCGCTAAAGATCCATTTCCTTCACAATCATTTAGATTTTTTCCATGATAATTTAGGAGCTTGTAGCGATGAGCATGGCGAAAGGTTCCATCAGGACATTGCGGCTATTGAAAACGCTTTAAAGGACAAGACATTACGAATATGCTTGGTGAATACTGTTAGTCTATTTGTCGCGATACTGACACAAATGCTTACAAACGCAAAAATAAAAGTCCTAAGTTTCTTTAAAAGCATTGAAATATTTAATTTAACCATTTTTAATTTTAATATAACAAAATTAACAAAAAAATTAGATTTTTAACGAACTGAAACCGTTACAAAAAAAAAACCGATAACCATTTAAAAAAAAAAAAAAAAAAAAAAAATTCAGGAAAATCTGAGAATTGATAAAAATCTATTTTTTTTTTAAATTTGACGTAATACAGACATTTCCACGAGTCTGCCTGCAAAAATTAAGCTCGATTGGATCACGGAAAGAGGGTTAAAATCGATCCAAAATCTTTCACTCAGGCGGACAAACGGACACTACGAGCTTTATACTTTATACATAAAAAAAAAAATTCTGACGTGTACATGAAAATCGCCGATATACGTGTATTTTTATTTTCCCCCCTTTCCGAAAAAGTATATTTGGGTCATAGGACAGAACAAAAGCTCGTTTTTGTAACGCGGTGTGGTTTAGAGACCCTATCTCTTCGGTTTAACTAATTCGATACAGAAAATAAGCAAAAACCAAATTTGAGTGGCATTGTTATTAAGTTTTTTGCTGCGGATATGAAAAAGTTCATATTGGATGCTATATTTATATGGGGACTAGGTCGAAATATTGACCGATCCTGACCATATTTGGTAAAGTTGCTTATAATTTGCAAAACTATATATACAAACCAAATTTGAGAAAAATCCGTGCAATGTTTCTGTTTTTTTTTTTTATAGATTTAAGTGAATTTCGGGAAGCAGCTGTATATGGGGCCTATGACTAAAAATTGTCCTATATGGATTATTTTTGTATTATTTTACTGATTAATGGATATAATAAACACGTACAAATTGACTGAGATCTATATGATAATTTGGATCTTATGGCAATATATGTCGATTTCATAGCGGCCATTTGTTTGGGGACTAGGTCTGAACATGGATCGAATTTCACCAATTTCAACAGCGTTCATCCTATGGCCTATGGAAAAAGCTTATATACCAAATTTCATCAAAATATATTCATATTTGCGACCTGTAGATTGATTACAAGGTTTACATGGACACACAGACGGACGGAAAGACGGACGGACGGACATCGCTAAATCGACTCAGAAAGTGATTCAGAGTCGATCGGTATAATAAAAGATGGGTCTAGGTCAAATATTTTTGGTAGTTATAAATAGCAACACAAAGTCATTATACCCAAACTACCTGGTGGTATAGGGTATAACAAAAATATTACAAAACAAAATTAAACGTGCACTAGTTAGTGACAATGTGAATGCAAATAGAATGAGCAAAAGAAAAAAAAAAAACAAATTGCAATGGTGCACCTAGTGCATTGCATTCAAGTAACTATTTTTCCCCTCTATAAACAATTGATGATGAGACATTAGATGGAAAAAAACGTAAAGATTCATGTACCACGAATTAGAATTTTAAAATGTTAAATCGAAGAAGTCCATGAGCTATGCAAGCTTAGAAAAATCGTCGATTATGCCATTAGAAAAATTTCAATTGGCCTTAAATTGTTTCTCAAGTCCAAAACAGATTTTGATACAGTTTCCAACCTATTGTCAAATAAAAATGAATTTTTCACCTACGCAACGAAACATGAAAAACCATATAAAGCTCTTATATTCATTCGGTCTTGATAAATAAAATCCAATGATTGTAAGGAAGAGACTAACTGAAATTGGTCTAAAATATTTAGATGTTAAAATTGTTGTTGAAAACAACTTATACAATTCAGAATATGTGATATATGTAATCTACTTTCAACGACTTACAACGACAACGAATTAAGACAAAATTTCTCAGTTATTGATTATTTAAAGGTGAGATGGGAATTCCAAAAAAAAAGTCGAAGATTACACAATGATACAACTGCCAAAAGTTTGGCCATGGTTCAAGTCGTTGTAAAAATAAAACATTTTGTGCAAATTGTGCCGACCAACATAAAACATCTGAATGCATCAAAGAAACTCAATAGTCCATATAAGCCCACCTCCGATCAGTGCTCGAGTAATATAAATTATATAAATGTGCGGCAACGTACGCAATCAATTGCAATGCGTCATATACATGATAATGATGCACGCACCTCTACAAGAAACTACAACAGCAACTTTCCAAACACACTTGGTCAAAATGTTCGTGTTCACATTGGAATTTGGCAAACCCAGACAGAAGATATCAATTGTGGAATTAACCCCGCTATCCAAAGAAACAATAATGAATTATTTACCCTCTAGGAAATAAAAAATTTAACGTTAGAACTAATTACTACCGTTAGAAATTGTAAGAATAAAGCACATCACTTTGTGGTTGTTACAATACTCGCAGTTAAATTCTTAATTGGTAAAGCGGTTCAAAATATATCGATAACAGTGGGGCATATTTTCAAAAAAATCATATATTACAGTGATTCCGTGCCGACGGAAAAGTACAAATCGTTAAAAAAACGTCTGTTTTCTCTTCATGTACATAAATATGATACCTTTACGTAAGAACTAACACCAACCAGAATAAAATCGACCGAAAAATGGCAAAGTTATAAATAATTGAGTGAGTAAGTCCAAATCCCATATTTTCCGAATATTTTATTTTTTTCATCAATTTATTGGGTTTAAATGCTTTCAATACATTCTTGACATTTTTTTGTGTTAGAAATAGTTGTGGCGCTTGCTTTGTCTTCGGTTGCTTTTGGGATCTGTCGGCGTCGGCTAGAAAAAAAACTTGTCGGCGGCGGCGGCTACCGGCTGACGACCGGCGGCTTGCATCACTGCTGTATATTTTGTTTTGACAGCTTCGGTCGGTTTTTTGTATATTATTGCAACTCACAAATTTGATTGAAATTATATTTCATTGTGTTCACCAAAATGCCTAAAAGAAAACGAGATTTTGAGTGCGTAAACAATCCAAATAATTTCTGTTACGTGTGTGGCAATTTTGTCCCCCAATCAAATAGATGTAGATTTACAGATTCATTACAACAGAATTATCTGTAATATTTTGGTATAGCACCGTCAACTTTTAATGACAATGGACACCAAATAATGTTTTTTTATCGTACCATATAACTCTCCCCTCGTGGGCTTCTGATTCATCACAGTAAGATTAAATTTATATATACAATTGAATTAATAATAAAGTAAATTTTTATTCCAAATTAAACGATACATGAAATGCGGTGTACCGATGATATGGAGAGAGCCGCTCAGCCATTCGGTTGATTGTTACTTTTGCCGGAGCAAATCCACTGGTTTTGGAAAGAGTGGCAAATGGGTTTATGCGACAGTAGCATCTGTTTCGCTTCCAGTTCCACATTCAAGTAAATGTCCTCATCCTAAGTGCCCCGATTCAACGACTGAATCTTTCGAATCATCACAAGAGACAGACACCAGCAGTGATAATGAATTTCAACAGGTGTCGCAATTGCAACATTTTACGCAGCCTGAACTGAATGATTTGGTGAGAGATCTCGAGCTGTCAAAGGAAACAGCGGAGTTACTTGCATCTCGCCTGAAGCAACGGAACTGTTTGGCTCCGGGAGTAAATGGAACATTTTACAGAAACCGTGTTAAACGTTACGCATAACATTTTAAGAAGGAAAACGACATATGCTACTGCAACGATATTCCTGCATTGTTTGAGCAACTCGGAGAGCCTTACGATCCAAATGAGTGGCGCTTGTTCACTGACGGTAGTAAGGAGAGTTTGAAAGCAGTCCTACTGCATATTGGAAATGAAAAACCTTCTATCCCCATCGCTCAAGCCATCAACACTAAATAATCATACTCCACAATGGACAGTTTGCTAAAATACATTCAATATGAGAATCACAACTGGAAAATATGTTCTGATCTCAAAGTCGTCGGCATGTGGTGTGGAATGCAGGGTGGATATACAAAATATTGCTGCTTTCTTTGCCTCTGGGATAGTCGTGCTCGTGAACATCATTATAGAAGAAAACACTGGGCAGAATGGGAGAACGTCTCAGTGGGCAAAGACAATATTAAATACGTGCATTCGCATTTGAATTTCTTTCCGGAGAGTCTTGGTGGCGAACATGGCGAGAGATTTCACCAACAAATTAAGGCCATTGATCGGCGGTATCAAGGATTTTTGAATGAAGAAATGCTGGGAAATTATGTATGGTTTCTCAATAGAGAAACGGATCCCAAAAGCAACCGAAGACAAAGCAAGCGCCACAACTATTTCTAACATACAAGAATGTCAAGGATGAATTGCAAGCATTTAAGCCCAACAAATTGTTGAAAAAAATACAATATTCGGAAAATATGGGATTTGGATTTACTCACTCAATAACTTTGTCATTTTTCGGTAGATTTTTTTCTGGTTGGTGTTAGTTCTTACGTAAAGGTATCATATTTACATACACGAAGAGAAACCAGACGTTTTTTTTAACGATTTGTACTTTTCCGTCGGCACATAATCACTGTAAAATATAATTTTTTTTTGAAAATGTGCCCCATTTTTATCGATATATTTTGAACCGCTTTACCAATTAAAGATCCAATTATAAATGTTGGTTCATCATCTCAATGCCTTGCATTTGGGTACCAAGAACGATTTGTCAAGTGAAAAAAAATCGAAAAAATGAAAAGATGACAATATCTAAAATTTATTTATAAATTTAGCCTTAATTTTCGAATTCAGCGGAAGAAAATACATAAGGAAAATCACTTCTCATCAAATGTACATTTACGATGTAAACTAGTGTTATTTACTAACAATTATAGTATTAAAATATTTTCATGCTATTTCCCAGGTGGTTTAGCCGGAGAAGATGGTACAAGAAAACATCTCTTTGCTTCTTATATTAAAAAACTTGTGACACTAGATATTTTTTAGGCGGTGACTTTTATTGTAGACACCAATATTGGGGTTGCGTCAGACCAAACTGTTGGGGCAATATTTTGTGCAAAAAATTACACTAAAATAATATCAATATTATATATCCATGTGAACACACACATATACCAGCAAGTGCAAATAGACAAGGCTCCGCCTTGGATCTATTCTTAATGAATTTATTATATATACTCCTGCAATAGCACTAAACGACCTAAGCTCCGATCTTTTACCCGTTAAAATCTCATTCCTACAATACCTCAATAACTTTTAACTATGACTTCAATAATGCCAACTGGATTACTTACGCCCGACATATCAACAGAAATCTCAATATTCCTGATATCTATACTTAATATAATAAAGAGGTAATGTGTGTTTGTTTGTTTGTTTGTAGGAGGTAATCTCCGTAACTACCCATCTGATCTTCCTGAAATTTTCACAGAGTCTTACTGCGGATATGGGAAGTGCTATGGGCTATAATTTTTTAAATGTTTTTAATATCTTTTAATATCATATATATTGAGTACTATGATAGGGAAAGTTTTGTGTGAGGTCGCCTATTGTTAATATTAGTAGCTACGCCGGAAATGGGCGGGATCGGATAGGTGGGCTTGGTACCTTCCATGCACGTATTAGTTCAATATTATATATCTCGAGTACTGTGACAGAGAGAGCTTTCCAAATTTGCTTGATGTCTCCTATTATTAATGTGAGCAGTCGGACACAAAATGGGCAGTATCGGACCAATAGGCGTGGCACCTGCCATACAAAGTAAATATAAAATGCCATATGTGTGGAGTACTGTAATAGTGACAGTCTTGGGACTTTGTGTGAGCCCATAAGTTATTCATGTGATTGGTTAGACAAAAAATGGGCGTTTTCGGAGTAGTGGGCGTGGCACCGCCCATACAAAGTAAATATATGATATCATGTAACTAGTGTACTAAAAACGGAAGGTTTGACACTTTGCACGAGCCCATCAGATCTTAGTATGAGTACTCGGACAAAAAATAGGCGGGTTTACACCAATGGGCGTGGCACTCCCCATGCAAAGTAGCTATTTAATGTCATATATCTGGAGAACTGTAAAGGAGAGAACTTTGTGGCTTTGCGTGAGCTCATAGGTTCTTTATGTGATTAGTCGAACAAAAAACTGGGCGTGATCGGAGAAGTGAGCGTAGCACCGCTTATGCAAAATTGATGTCTAATATTATATAACTGGTGTACTATAAAAGGGAAAAACTCGGCATTTTGCACGAGTCCATCAGATATTAATGTGAGTAGTCCAATAAAAATTGGGCGGGATGGGATTAGTGGCCGTGGCACTTCCTATACAAAAAAATATGAAGTACTACGAAAGCGACAGTCTTTTGACAAGAATTTTAGTTGTCAATGTGATTTGTCGTGAAAAATTATCGCCAAAATCAAAAATTGCCAAGCCCAAAAATCGCGAAAAATAAAAATCGCCCAAAAACAAAAATCTTAAAAATCAAAAATGGGCAAAATCAAAAATCGCTAAAAAGAAAAATTGCCAAATGATATTCTAAACTCAAGGCCAATAGTTAAGTGTTGCCAGATCTAATTTGGAAAATCTATGTTCTTCTCAAGGAAGATGTAGTACCTTGTTCCAGGGTAGGAACGCCGAAAAATCTGATAATTGTTGTACCGAATGAAAAAACAAAAAACGTTTTATATCAACAAGCATTAAAATAAAAAATTTATACTAATAATCTATACTAGTCACGGTGGTCTTGAACCAACTTTTAATGAAGGGTCTTAGCACATCATTTTTTTTTTACTGATTTGGGTTATTTACATTCTAGATATTGTGCAAAAAAATTATAGCCCACAACTTGTCGAGCCGTTTTTGAAAAAACTCATTTGGAAAAAAATTAGTCCTTTTCAGTTTAAAATTTCACACACTCGTAATGAATTGTGAATTATAGCATTAAATTTATTAAAATTTTCTGAGATCATAATATAAAAAAAAGCAATACTTCTGATATAATAGTTCAGTTTTAATTAAGTATTACATTGCTTGTTGTAATAATTTTCGATACTTTTAAAAGAATTTTAGTTTCGATAAATTTACATTTTTATTTACTACATACTATATTTCTGTAACGGATTATATAATATAAAATTGTTTTTACATATTTAATTCTCTGTATTTTTTGTATTAACATGTTTATATATGTTGAGCGTTGTATTCTTGAACAGCTCTGAGTAATAGAGTTGGATAATTGGGATGCTTTTCGAATACTTTGTACATACTATATTTCTGTAACGGATTATATAATACTAGATGTAACCCGGTGTGCTTCGCTACACCCTCCCCCTCCCTGCCCCTTCCGAATCGTTATGAAAGGGCTCACGCAAAGTCCCAAGGCTCTCACTAATACAGTAATTCAGATATAAAACATTTAATATAAAGTTTGTGTGGGGTTACCACGCGCATTTATCTAATCCCGCCCATTTTTTTGTCTGACTACTCACGTTAATAATAGATGACCTGAGACAAATTTGCAAAGCTTTCTCTCTCATAGTACATAATATATATGATATTAAAAATTTACTTTGTATGGGAGGTGCAACGCCCACTTAAAATATTTAAAAAATTAAAGCCTGTAGCACTCCCATATCCGCAGTAAGACTATGTGAAAATTTCAGGAAAATCAGATGAGTAGTTACGGAGATTACCTCCTACAAACAAACAAAGAAACAAATATTATCTCTTTGTTATGTTAGTATAGATTATTAGTATAGATTTTTCTATTTCAATGCTTGCTGATGCTGATATACAATGTTTTTTGTTTTTTCATTCGGTACAACAATTATCAGATTTTTGGGCGTTCCTGCCCTGGAGCAAGGTACATGTAGCTGCCCATGAGAAGAAGATGGATTATTCATATTAGATCTGGCAACACTTAACTGTTGGCCTTGAACTTAGAATATCTTTTGCCAATTTTTCTTTTGAGCGATTTTTGGTTTTGCCCATTTTTTATTTTGAATATTTTTTTTTTGGGCAATTTTTATTTTTCGCGATTTTTGGGTTTGGTGATTTTTGATTTTGGCGATATATCTTCCACTACAAATCACATTGATAACTAACGAACTTGTCAAAAGACTGTCGCTTTCGTAGTGCTTCATATTTTTTACATAGGAGTTGCCACGCCCACTAATCCCATCCCGCCCAATTTTTATTGGACTACTCACATTAATATCTGATGGAGTCATCCAAAATGTCGAGTCTTTCCCTTTTATAGTACACCAGTTATATGATATTAGATATCTACTTTGCATGGGTGGTGCTACGCCCACTGCTCGGATCACGCCCATTTTTTTGTTCGACTAATCAGACAAAGAACCTATGGGCTCACGCAAAGCACAAAGCTCTCTCTTTTACAGTACTCCAGATATATGACATTAAATAGTTACTTTGCATGGGAAGTGCCACGCCCATTGTTTTGAACCCGCCAATTTTTTGTTCGACTACACATACTAAGATCTGATAGGCTCTTGCAAAGTGTCAAAGCTTCCTTTTTTAGCACACCAATTATATGATATCATATATTTACTTTGTATGGGCGGTGCCACGCCCACTGCTCCGATTACGCCCATTTTTTGTTTAACTAATCAAATGAATAAATTATGGGCTCACGCAAAGTCCCAAGACTCTCACTATTACAGTACTTCAGATATATGGCATTTTATATTTAATTTGTATGGCAGGTGCCACGCCTATTGGTCCGATACTGCCCATTTTTTGTCCGACTACTTACATTAATAATAGGTGACATCAGGCAAATTTGGAAAGCTCTCTCTATCACAGTACTCGAGATATATAATATTGAACTATTACTTGTATGGTAGGTACCACGCCCACTTATCCGAACCCGCCCATTTCCGGCGTAGCTACTAATATTAACAATAGGTGACCTCACACAAATTTTCAAAGCTCTCCCTATCATAGTACTCAATATATGTATATGATATTAAAAAGTTTCTTCGTGTGGGAGGTGCCACACCCACCAAAAATATTTAAAAAATTATAGCCTATAGCACTTCCCATATCCGTAGTAAGACTCTGTGAAAATTTCAGGAAGATCAGATGGGTAGTTACGGAGATTACCTCCTACAAACAAACAAACAAACAAACAAACAAACAAACAAACAAACACACATTGCCTCTTTATTATATTATTATTAATTATTATTATTAAGTATAGATAAAATTGTTTTTACATATTTAATTCTCTGTATTTTTTGTATTAACATGTTTATATATGTTGAGCGTTGTATTCTTGAACAGCTCTGAGTAATAGAGTTGAATAATTGGGATGCTTTTCGAATACTTTGATTTGCTCCAAGTTGTTTTAAAATCTGAGTGTAGAGATTTTACGGCTTGCTCGCTATAGAATCCTAGTCCTTTACCAACCTTTTCACAAAATTGAGATCCATGAAAGAATGCAGCATGAACTTTAACGTCACGGAAATTTCCAAATCACAATAACCAATTTTGAAGCTTGAAATACGTTCTACGTAATTTGAGCCGAGAGTAAAGGAAAAACACGATTGTACAACGGCTTTAAAGTCATCAAAACACTTGACATATTTTAAGCAGTTGATGGATGATACTGTATAACTGCCTTAACAAATCTGTTTCATCTAACAGGATTTTACAGGAATTTCCCGCAAATGCTTGAGATCCATAAGTGACTTCTCGAGTAACATTGCATTTTTTAGCCCATTGGTAACTGACATCTTCAACTGTAACAACATTTTGCTGTTATTAACTAGTAGATATTTACAACACCGATTAACAGATGTAGTTCCGGTGGCAGAATGATCTCTCAAATCTTTCATCTTTTGCAAAAAATATCGGATTATTCGTGCAATTTTTAAAATTTTTTGAAGATGCTATATCACCTCCATTTTCTTTAAACAGGCGGTAGTATTCTTTGCAGCTGCCGATTGTTCTAAGTTCTCCACATTCTTTTAATCTATCAGCAGATGATATACACCAGGTACAGGGATAGGTACTTGCGTGTGACATAATTCCTATCATTACATTCGCTAGCTTCAAATTAGTTGCAATAATTCTTTCTATAATCCCTTCAAGACGTAATAATGAACATAACATGGACACATTTTCGTAATTTTCAGATGTATTTGCAACTATTTCAAGCAACAAAATCTTTTTTACACACGGTCTCTAAATTGTTTGCCAGCACATTATCACTATTTATACCCTATACCACTATGTGGTTTGGGTATAATGACTTTGTGCTGCTGTTTGTAACAACCAAAAATATTTGACCTACTCCCATCTTTAATTATACCGATCGAATCATATCAGATTCGATTTAACGATGTCCGTCCGTCCGTCCGTGCGTCTGTGTGTCCATGTAAAGCTTTTAATCAAACTGCAGGTCGCATATATGAATATGTTTTTATGAAATTTGTTATTTAATCTTTTACCGGCCAAGGGATGAATGCTGTTGAAATTGGTGAGAATCGGTCCATGTTCAGACCTAGCCCCCATACAAATTACCCCTATGAAATCGACATAAATTGCCATAAGATCCAAATTGTCATATAGATCTTACTCAAATTGGGTTTGTATGCGTTCATTACATCTATTAATGAGTAGTCCAAAAATGATCCCTTTGGCCCCATATAGAGCTGCTTCCCGATCTTCACTTAAATCTATTAAAAAACAAAAGTATTCCACTGATTCTTCTCAAATTTTGTTGTATATATTTTTGCAAAATACAAGAGACTTTACCAAACATGATCAGGATCGGTCCATTTTTGGACCTAGTCCCCATATAGATATAGCATCCGGTATGAACTTTTTCATATCTGCAGCCAAAAAAATTAATAAAAATTCCACTCAAATTTGGTTTTTGCTTATTTTCTATGTCCAGTTAGTTGGGCCTAAGAGATAGGGTTTCTAAACGCGTGGTATAGGGTATCGTATAGTCGGTCTAGACCGACTATAATTTTCTTACTTGTTTTTGTTGTTTTACTGGTATCACAGCATCTTCGGATTAATCAAATTATTTTCTAACAGTTTATCTAAAGACTGTATGGATATGCAAATTTTCAGGAACCCTCCCCGCCACCGATGCCAAATTTCAGATGATATTCTGTCAAATTCCTCTTTTCTTTAACATGTTCTATAAGTTTTTTACCGTAAACTATGCTTTCGAAAGTTTGGCTTTTTACATTATTTTTATCATTTTTTACAATGTCACAATGTCTAACTTCAAAAAAAGAATCTAGAGAATGATTTATATTCTTGAGCTTTTCATCCAAATTTGATTCAAACATACTTCTTTTATTAGTAGCAACTCTTAAGGCTGATGTGATTGAAGCGATTTTTCTTTGTGATATTCCAAGACCTCATCCTATTTTAGAAACATCATCGGCGGAAATGGGCTTTTGCTCTTTACTCTTCGATAGTCTCAGTGTCACTGCCATTGGTCGTCCACGCTCTTGGGATATTACCAATTCACCAATATTATTTCTTTTCGAATTTGCAAGGTTTTTAATTAACTTACTAACCAGCTACTCTTTATGTTTTGTTGAAAGATCTCATCAATATGAGTTACTAAATGATCCAGGTGATTCGAATTCTTATAACAAAATGAGGCTTACCAACTAAAAAGTCTGATCGACATTTACTACACTTCTTTAATTTATTGTTTACAACCTTAACAGGATTAACTAAAAAGTTTGCGTGGGCCGGTTTCCTACTTAAATTGAACAAAGTAGATCTCGTGTTAGGATCCATTACTTTGAAATTTGAATAATCTGGTAATTTTATAATATGTAAATTTAATTCTTTTTTACTTTCACGATAGATCAGAATTCGACAAGCATCACATACTGCACTGGGAAGACGTTCATCACATTCATCGTAGTTGACGACTTTTTCAATATTTTCCTTTAATACTCTCGATATTTGAATCATCCTGTTTTTCTTCCTAAGACAAAATAGACACATGTTAAGACAATTTTTATCGTGAGTGCCAGCATGGTCTTTTGAAAGCTTGAACATATTATTTTGCAGATAATGTTACTCTGTTTCAAATTATAAACAATATTAAATTGGAGAGTTAAATGATTTGGATATGAATAATTGTAAATAAACGTGTCACTCATTAGGGACAACATTCATTTTTTTTCAAACTGAGTTTTTTCAAAAACGGCTCGACAAGTTATGGGCTATAATTTTTTTTTTAAACATTATTAAGAATGTAAATAATCCAAATTAGTAAAAAAAAACCATGTGCTAAGACCCTTCATTAAAAGTTGGCTCAAAACAACCGTGTAGCATAATAAAGAGGTAATGTGTGTTTGTTTGTTTGTTTGTTTGTAGGATTTAATCTCCGTAACTACTCATCTGATCTTCCTGAAATTTTCACAGAGTCTTACTGCGGATATGGGAAGTGCTAGAGGCTGTAACTTTTTTAAATATTTTTAGTGGGCGTGACACCTTCCATACAAAGTAAATTTTTAATATCATATATATTAAGTACTATGATAGAGAAAGCTTTGCAAATTTGTCTCAGGTCATCTATTATTAACGTAAGTGTGCTACGTTAGGGGGTAGCGAAGCACACCGGGTTACATCTAGTAAATAATATAAGATGTAATGAACATATTGATATTGATATTGGAATTTGCTGACGGTTTTTGTCTCATATCGCACAAGTTGGCTTTGGCAGATAGAGTTGGCTGAATGTTAGTATTGTCAAAACACATGAAATGCGTATAAATAACAGTACTGATAACCACTTTGTAGTACAAGACCAACGTATAAAATATGTTAAATCCTTCTGTTAGTATAGCGAGAAGATTGAAGTTTACATAAACAAATGTTTGCGCATCATATGCCGCATCTTTTGGCCTAAACATTAGATAGATCGATAGATAGATATAGATAGATAGGTAGATAGATTCTTTATTTAATTTTTTCTTTCATAACAATAATACAATTTTATATAATAATACTAATAAAGATTTATTTATACGGTTTGGTTTAATACCGTCAGCCGGAAGTTAAAATATATCAAAATAATTTAACTTTGATTACTAATCTAATAGTTAAATTCATTTATCAAGAATTTCCTATAAGCAAGTGCATTTTTTGCATAACTATACAGAGGATGCCAATTTCCGTCATCAACACTATTTAAATATGAAAAATTTTATCTTCTGAAAGCATCGAGTATCGAAGGAACCTACATTTTATTGTATTTAATACAGGATATCTACCTAGAAAATGCATAAGAGTTTCCTCTTCATTAAAGTTACATAAAGAACACAGTCTTGGCTGGTCAGTTCTATACAGTCTCCCATTTAGCCACAGAAGGTCCCCTCGCGTCTTCATTATAAGGGATATTTCATTTTGGTTATATCGTTCATTACAATACATGTGACCTATATCATGTTTCAAATGATTGTACATTTTGTGCTGGCTTTGCAATGCATTTAAAAAATGTTCCTTTTCATTTTCAACTTTCATTAACTTAATCAATTCCATACATGCACTGATCCATAAGGATTTATTTTGATTTGCATTAATATAACTTACTTCGTATTTATTTAACCGCTCAATTAATTCTTTATACCAGAATACTTTTTTCGCTATAATAAGCTTTGACAATCTATAAGGAAATCCTTAGTTGTTATATTCGAATAGTATTTTAGCCATATATTGTAAATAAAGGCTGTAAGTGTATATATGAACATCTTCCTGACCCGTTTTCAGGGGAATAACATAATTGGGTATGAAACTAAAGTTAAATTCGTTTTCAATAAAACAAGATTTCTGACAGAAATCATGACAGAAATCTTGTTTTATTGAAAACGAATTTAACTTTAGTTTCACATTTGAATTTGCTGGATCAGTGGTTTGATGGGTACTTATCGTTCCACATTACTATATTAATAATTGGGTGCATTTTCTGGTGGATTTAACACTTTTTATGTAAAAAACCTTTGAAATTTGTCTATATAGCTGAACCCTGAAAATCCCCATATTTGTGCACCATATGATTGAACCGATCTGCAAATGGCTTGAGACAACTTCCATTTAGCTTTCAGTGACACATCTTTATTACCATTTTGCATTTATATGTTTTGTAAAAGACATTGATGGTGTTAATAATATACCTAAATATTTGTATTCGTTTACGGTTTTTACATTTTCTCAATTAAATTTCCATCCTTAATTAGGAGCTATACGACCTTCATTCCTAAATATCAGTATCTCCGGCTTTGCTAAATTTACTTCCATTCCCCTTGTATTGCAATAATTTTCCAGTTTATTGATCATATGTTGTAAAACAATTGCATTATCAGTTGCTATAATAATATTGAAAATTTCATCAAATATAAAGTGCTAGAATTTATTGAAATCAATAATATCATTTCTTCTCAACAGTTTGGTTTTCGTAGAGATCATAATACCTCACATCCACTGATCCGAATAAGAACTTAGTTAATAAAAACTTCAGAGACCAAAATTCGACTCGAATGGTACTACTGGACGTCAGGCCGATTTTGATTCAGTATGTCATAAGGGCCTAATTTTTAAAATGCTGAATTATAAGTTTCCTGTTCAGTTGACTAAAATAATCTATAGTTTTTTGATCCTGTTGAACATATAAATATCGGATTGGTTCTATTTGTTCTGAACTTTTTCCTATCACTGCAGGGTGCCCTCAATGTTCCTATTTATCACCTATTTTACATCTGACTTTCTACAATTAGATTACTGCACTGTATTTTCTAATGTCACTGCCATAATTAACTCTGAAACTCTTGCTTCTGATGTTATAGCCCATCTCCAAAATGCTTTAGCTGAATTAGAACGTTATTTTAATAAATGGAAGGCAATGCTTAACTATGATAAAAACAATGTACATATTTCACTAGAAAACGTAGATGAGGTGTTGTACTTGATCCTAAAATGAAGTTTAAAAACAACATTTCTTATATAGTGAACAAAGTTAGCTTACACACCCGTATCCTTTATTGTTTTATAAATCGGAATTTAAGACTTAGAATTTATAATAAAAAATTAATACTAAAGGCTATTTTTCATGCTGTTATATTTTATACAGCTCCAGATTGGTCTACTAGAGCCAAGTGTCATATACAAAACTTGCAAGTTTCTCAAAATTAGTTATTAAAATTTATATACAACCTGCCATGGTTCCTCTCTACAGAGCGCCTTTATGTGTTTGCAGATGTAGAACTAGTTAAAGTTAAGATTGAGAGCCTTATCCAAAATTTTAATATCAGATGTCTAAACTCTGTTTATACTCATATTAATGAGTTGGCTTCATCATAGTTAGTTGTCCCATAAATTATTTTTTATATGTAAAAAAAAATTAAATAAATTTTAGTAATGTTTTCCTCCATAATTATTTTAGTATGTAGATATGTTTAAAATGTTTGTATATACTAATTAATTATTAAGTAGGAAAAGGAAATCTTGAACTCTTTATAATGTAATTTATGTAATTATGTAAAATGATAAAGATGTAAATAAAATTGAATTGAATATACAAACGAAATTTGAGGAAAATCTGTACAATATTTTTGTATAGATTTAAGTGAAGATAAGAATCAGCTTCATATGGGGACCAGGTCTGAACATGAACTGATTTTCACCAATTTCAATAGCATTCGGTCTATGGCCGATATAGGCTTAAGTACTATATCATCAAAATTTATTCATATTTGCGACCTGTAGTTTGATTACAAGGTTTACATGGACATAGACGAACGGATGGACAGACATCGCTAAATCAACCCAGAAAGTGATTCTGAATTGATCGGAAGACTTAAAGATGGGTCTAGATCAAGTATTTTTGGAAGTTACAAACATCAGCACAAAGTCATTATACCCAAACCACATAGTGGTATAGGGTATAATAGGGAAACAGTGAGGAAAAACAAACAACGATATCCACTCCTCGAGTGTAACTAACAACTGCTTTTATTTTTTTCTTAACAAAACTAGTTTTTCTTTATTATGTGTGTTGAGAAAAAATAAAGCACGATAAAAAAAAATAATATGGAAAATTGTATAAAACTTGCGTAAAGTTTAATAAATGTCCAGTATGCGGATACGGATGTTTTATGTATGCTAAACATTATTATTTTTACCATTTTTTTCGTATTTTTCTTTAAAAAAAAAACTTTTTCCTTTTCATAACCCTTTGCTAGTGTTTGCTGTATAAACATTTTATATGATTAAAATTTTTTGTAAGAGTTGTTTTTTGCCCATATTTTAGGTATTAATAAAGTTAGTGAAATAAAAGTAAGATTGTGGAAAAAGTACAAAGAGAAAAGGAAATTACATTTAGTAATTATAAATAATGTGTGTTTTAATAAAGTTTCCTTTTTAAAGGATAAAAATGTAAGAATATCATGTTAATCTGTTTACCATTTAATCCGTAATTAATTTAGAATTCTCAGTAAGCTCACTCTGTTTTGTTTAGTTCGGACTTTCTTTAAGTTGTGAAATAATATAAAAATTAAAAGAAAAAAAATAATTAATTAAAAATTAAAATTTAAATTTAACCGGTAAGAAAGCTTATACAAATTTATTTTTTTTTTAATTTTCTTTAATCCTTGAAATATATATACCAATATACCAATTAATATAAAAAGGAAGTATATAAATTGCAATCCTCTTTTGTTCATAAAATGCAAACAGAATTGATTATTATCCGCTTTGAAGTCATAGCGAGAAAATATTCAAAAAAAGGGGAACAATGGGGAAATATTCTCATATATTGCCCGAAAAAAATCAATAGCTGCAATTTTTTGCGATTAACGAGGGCTTGTCTTTGAGACTTTTCGGTTGATATATAAAATAAGGTAGCTCTTAATTCAAAATATATAGAAAATACACTTTTCGAAAAAAGTGCAAATAAAGTGCGACATTTTTTGTCAGAAAAGAAAACGCCATAAGTGTTTCTTTATTTAACTGTTAAAATTTTTTATGTCTAAATATCCATACACTCAGGGGGGTAAAAATCTATTTCACAATACAATCACAAAGACAGAGTAAAACAAAAACGGTGTGAGGTACGATTGTATTGGTGAAAGTGTTTGGAGATAAAATGAAGGCTCGATTTCATTAGGAAGTGTTTGGAGATAAAATGAGGGAGCGAATGGCGTTATAAAAACGTTTTGAAATATGAAAAATGGACAATGAAAAATGAAAAATAAAAAATTAAAACATCAAAAATTAAAAATAAAAAAAAATTAAAAGTAAAAAATGATAAATGAAAAATGAAAAATAAAAATTTAAAAATTAAAAAGAAAAATGCAAAATGAAAAATGAAAAATGTTAAATGAAAAATGTAAAATTAAAAATGAAAAACGAGATATGAAAAATGAAAAATAAAAAACGAAAAATGAAAAATGAAAAATAAAACTGAAATAATAAATAATAAATAATAATAAATATTTTTATATTAGCAGAGCCCCTCCAGTTGTTTGCTATAAATGATACACAGATAACGCTTTCTGCTTGATTTTAAAAAAAGTGTCATAAAAATCTTTAATTACTAGATGTTTATTCTTCTCCCCTGTGATCAGACACACAATGATTTTTTAATTTTTGCTTCTCAAAATATCAAGTTCAAATTTGTCATTAATCTAAAATTGTTTTGATTTAAACAATATGATGATCTACCTGTCATGGTTAGGTTTTTCAGCTAGTATATTATAAGTATTTATAGCCGTAGCATGCATAAAAGTTATAAGTATATTCTATTAATTTGCTTTTAAGATATTCCACATAGATTTGAAAAAAAGTTACCGAAAAAAGCTGTTTAACACATTTAATTACAAATACAGATTTAACTTCCGGATGTAGTAGCTAAACGGCGATACTATATTTTATAAATTTGCATGCATGTCTGATTCTGTTTTTAACAAATAATGAAGCAAAAATAGCGGTAGATCTACTTAGTTATCGAAAATCTTAAAATCTTTAAAGCATAGTTGAGTTAATTTGCACATTGCATTCATTTAATAGTCATAAAACTGTTTGAACTTGACTTCGCGAAATTAAATAATATGTAGAAATATAGAAATAAATGTAGAAAGATAAAAAGATTCATTTAGATCTATAATAAGAAAATTTAGCCATAAATAAAAAATTAATGAAATCAAAAACTAAATGTCAAATGCAAATATGAGTAGGCAATTATTGGCAAATAAAAAAAATCAAATTATATGGAACTTCCGTGTGGGTATTTATACTAAATTGAATAAAAAAAAACATTTTATATATATCGTTTTAATTTATTTTCATTAAATTTATTGTCATTTCATCTTATAAATATTAAAATCAAGTCTTGTCTGGTACGTTTTTCTTATTAACATTGATCTTATATACTAAACATACTCTTCTTGATCATCAACATCACATGAGTAGTTTTATTTGTTCTTGTTATTCAACATACATATCTCAGTAACCACACCTTTTGTATTTCAAAAATGTGTCTGTTTAAGTTTAAGTTGCTTTTGTAATGTTTAACTTAAAAATTATTGTTGATTGTGTGTTCTAGTAAAAAACAGGTAAATATTGACTGTTGACCGCTACGACTTCATTGGAGATTTCATTATCTTTCATTGATGAATCGGGTAACGGATAATTGTAACCGGGTGTGGGTGATGTGTATTTGTATGCATCTGGTTTATATGTGGTGACTTTGGAGGCTGAATAATCATAACCACTATTGCCGGTGTTTGATTTTGCGGTGGAATAATCATAACCGCTATTGCTGGTGGCTACTTTTGAGGTGGAATAATCATAACCACTATTTCCAGTATCTACCTTTGAGGTGGAATAATCATAACCACTATTACCAGTATCTACCTTTGAGGTGGAATAATCATAACCACTATTTCCAGTATCTACCTTTGAGGTGGAATAATCATAACCACTATTACCAGTGTCTACCTTTGAGGTGGAATAATCATAACCACTATTTCCGGTATCTACCTTTGAGGTAGAATAATCGTAGCCACTATTGCCGGTGGCTGCTTTTGCGGTGGTTACTTCTGACACAGAATTACCACTATTTTCGGTGCTTGCTTCTGAGGTAGAAGAATCAATTCCAATTTTAGTGGTGGTTACTTCTGAGGTAGAAAAATTAATTCCAATATTGGCAGCAGTAGTAGATGAGGAGCCAAAATCGATCTTTTCTGTAGTTTTATCAAGACCCTTGTCGGTGCTTACTTCGGAGATAGAAAAACCAATACCACTACTTACGGTGGTAATTTTTGAAGTAGAGGAATCAAAATCATTCTTAGCAGTAGTAGATGATGAAACTAATGCGGTTTTTTCTGTACTTTTATCCACACTGGATGCAGTGGTCGTAGATTGAATGCTGCTTTTTGTCGTAGATTCTGGTTCAAATTCGACTTCAGGTGTCTTGCCGGTAGTCGAAGTACTTGGCCTTGTGGTAGTCTTAACTGTGGTGCCGGTGCCAAATTTATTGAAACCAAAATTAAATCCACCAGAAACACCACCACCTCCACTTTGCAGGAGACTGCTTAACAAACTCAATTTCGTACTCAGAAAGTCGGGAATCTGTAAAGATGTTGAGGTAGATGTGCTAGAACTAGTGTCACGTGCTGGAGCGGGTGCTGGAAATTTAAAAAAATAAGAAATTAAATCAATGAGAAAGATTTGCGTAAATATGCAGATTGGTTAATTGCATGAATAAACTATGCCCGACTATACGATATCCTACAACAATATGCAAACGAATTCCAAAATAACTTATATTTCTAAGTTTTGTGCTTAAATACAGATTCAATTGTTTGCTTAAATGATCCAGTGAATTATTTTTTCTGACTTTGCTGTAGATTCATAAAAAGTAAGAGCTTAACAGGAAGACAGACTTTAAGTTAAGAATATATTCTAGATAAATTGTTTAGTTAGTGAAGAGTATAGACAGCAAGATATGAACTTTTTTGAACTATAAAACAACAATAACAAAACTGAAAGTGTTTCGCAATCACAAGGTTAATTACCGAAATCATAGATGGCAGTGTCGTGAGTGCCTTTTCGGTATTTTAAGTTATTAAATAGTTAAAATTTTTGAAAATGCCACGACGTACGTGTCTGTCGAATTTAAGTCAGTTAAAATTATAGCTTTATTCGATCGCGAAGTAGCAAAAAATAAAAACACGGGAGGCCACTTTATCATTGCCCTTGAGTTGTACAAAATTGGTTTAAAAAATTCAAAAATAAACAGTACTAATATGCACCTGGAGTACAGTAGGACTTATATTTCATGCACGGACACCAAACCGTGCGTTGGTGAACGCCAAGTGTTCGAGAAACCTATTTTGGGTTTTTTAAAAGTTACAAAACTTTGAGAAGCAGAAAAAATTCAAATAAGAGCCAGAAAAAAGTAAATTTTGCTACTAAATTGGGAAAGCAGAAGTTGTATTTTCATCCAAGAAGTGCACGCGAAATAAATGTAAAGTACTCTTAAGGTCTAGTTACCCACACGTAACCCTAACCAAACGTCTCAGCTGGTTTTTCTGTTACGTGAAGAGCAGTTACCGAATTCAACCGTCACGAAACCGGAACGTCCCAATCTGTTGAAAATAGATTTTTGCTACGTTTGTACGTGACATTTATGAACAGTTGATAAAGTTTAGTTAATTTTACACAGCAATATGCTGATTTTTACGTTCTATAATTGTTATATTTACGGTACGGATATATTTTAACAATATGTGGCTAACTAGGCCTTTAGGCTTGTAACTTTGAACGGTTTTCATTATTGTGCTTAATTTCGCACAATTAATAACAAGTCCGTAAATTAATTATACAATTTTAAATGAAAATCAATCAAAAAAAAAAAAAAAAGAAAACGAGCTGTTGCAACTGACCATGAAATGAAAAAGTAGATTTTCAGATTGTAAGAAAGTTGAAAAACAAAAGGATTTTGTAAAACAATCCGAATGTGTTTTGAAGAAAAGTGGCGCATTTGGCAAATTGCTCGGTGACTACCGTACGGAAAGTTAAAAAGGGGGCTGGTCTGAAGATAGAAAGTACCGGATAGAAAGTCCGAAAAAAATTTAAAAGCGAAAAAGGAACTAAAATTTTGCAAAGGGATTTTGTACGTAATTTTAAATGTATAATAGATGAAAAAATGTGGGTGTTGGCTCACTCCTTAAAGCTACCAGATGAGAAATTTATTGACGAAGATGCAAGAGAGAATGTTGCAGAAGAGCGTCGTGTGCAGATGAGCACAAAATTCTCAAAGAAGTTTCTGGTTTGGCAAGCAATTTTTTCTTGTGGTGAATATAGCAGTTCTTTTATAACCACTAAATAAATACAGGTGTAGACATCACCAGAGCCTCCAAAAACGGCTCCTTCCATTCTTATCAAAAAAAAAAAAAAAAACAAACAAACGAAGTGTCCTCTTTTTTCTGGCCTGACCTGCCCTCTTGCCATTGTAGTAAAAAGGCAATTAAGTGGTAACAAACAGAGTGTTATGATTGTATCAAAAGAGGCCAATACTCCAAATTTGCCTGGGATCCACCCTATTAAATGATATTGGGCTTTAGTTAAAAAACAGCAAAAGGCTATTAGCAATCTTATCAAAATGAAATAAGGTTAGAAAAAATGGCCAACTTCCACAAAAAGGGTCACGAAAGATACAGTAAAAGCTTTAATGGCAGGAATTCCATAAAAAGTAAAAAAAAATAAATTAAAACAAGAAAAAAATTTTTTTTTAAACTTTTGTAAATTAAAACGTATTAAACAATTATTCATAAAAAAATTAACATTAAAGAATTAAATTATAGAAAATCTGAGAGACTTCCTGAATTCCCAATGTGTCAATGCCAAAATGCTAGAAATTCAAAATGTGATATTCGAATTGTTATTAAAATTTAAAAATTTCATCTTCAAGCCTACAAATACCTTTTCTAAGATGGGTCGACTTCATACAACAAATAGGATGTTAGATATAGACCCTTGAATTAAACTTTGGCCTATTTCGTGATGATTTTAAAAATTTTTCGACTATAGTGATAACAGCCAATGTTGTGATAACAATGAATGTTGTTAAAAAGATTTTTTCTATATTTTTCTTAAAATATTTCATATTTCTTCCAAAGAAATCAAGAAACAGACGCCTAGCATGTGAAATTAATTATTTCTAAATTATTTCGGACATCTCGAGGCATGTCAGCTATTAGAGATATATGGAACAAACCATTTTAGTTTGGGTTTGTAGGTTTTTCCCATGTAAAATGTGTTATTTTTTTTTCTTTTTGAATGTTCTCACTTTAGAAAATTGATGTTTCTTTCTGGAAGATTTCAGTTTTAACAGAAAGACGTAAACGTATATTCTTGTATTATCCATCGATATTTTTTGTTGTGCACATTTTTTTGTTTTGCTTTTTCCTTATGATAATATTTCTAGTTAAGCAAAATTCGGAAAATTTAATCAGATATCAAATGATATGCAACATCATATACATTCACAGGATAGCAACTGTATGTAAAAATCGCGGACTAATTGTGTACAAAATTTCATATCTATAATATTAATAGGCTAGGCGATTTTTTGTGACCGATGTTTTGTTCTACCGTTATATCCCGACTTTGACCAAACGTATATTATTTGAAAGGTATTTATTTTTAGCCGTTTCGCAGATTTGCAAATTTTTTATTTTTTTTCTCTATTTTGAGTAAATTGCATTTAAAGTTGCTGCTAACACATATATAAAATTAAACATATGCTATGTGTGTTTTATTAAATTTGTTAATGTGTTTGTTAATGAGTTCGTTATCTTCATTCACAATAATAATAAACCATAAAAGTGTTGGTTTGTGAATTGGCTAAGTTGAAAAATAAAGCTGCCTAGAAATTGCACTCGAAAAAACAATTACATTTCTGCAATGATTATCAAAAATTTTTTAAATGCAGTTATGTTTCATAATTTTTCAAAATATTTAACGATGGGGTGGCAACCCTGCTTAGACTTCATATTTGAAACAGTGTATAAGACAATTTGAAATAAATTGAAATACTGTGACAAAACATTGGAAACTTTTACAAAATTCGAAATTTGCCAAATTTGTTTTTTAATAATATTGCGTTAGGTTCTAAAACTAAGAATTTTTTTGCGATCTCTCGCTTTTATCGAAAGATAACATATTTGTTGCAAAAAATACAATTAAAAAATAAAATGGATGAAGGAGAATAAATGTATTTTTTTAGTGCTGACAATAAAAACAAAGTTTTTATTAAAATTCTTTCTGTCCTTATGCATATGAGTTTTTAATCTCTCCGCGACTGTGCGTGACTTTGCGTGTCTCTTTTAAAATTAATCCTTGATCACTACAAGTCTATGAACCGAGTTTCAGATTGATTGAATAAGGGGATATGAGGTTTAAATCACTCCGTGTCATAAGTCTATGGACAAAGTTTCAGATCGATCGGATGAGGGGAAGTGAGGTTTCAATTTCTGCGTGACTATGCGTGACTGTGCGTGACTACCCCAAAATTAATCCATAGTCACAAAAAGACTATAGGCCAGGGGGAATGGGGTTGCCACATGGCAGACAGAGGGTATGAGTTAAAAGAGAGAGTTTAAAAATAGAGGATGGTATGAAAGAAATTTTATAAAGTTTTGTGAAGATTTAAAAACCAGAATAATAGATCATTTTATGCTAGTCTTAAGCAAAAGAAAACTTGGGACAAGTATTCTATAAATAAAACCATAATTGAAACAAGTAAGAAAATTATAGTCGGTCTAGACCGACTATACGATACCCTATCCATGCGTTTAGAGACCCTATCTCTCAGGCCCAACTAACTGGATATAGAAAATTAGCAAACCAAATTTGACTGGGTTTTTTATTAATTTTTTCGGCTGCAGATAGTTCGTATCGGATGCTATATCTATATGGGACTAGGCCCAAAAATGGACCGATGCTGACCATGTTTGGTAAAGTCTCCTGTATTTGGCAAAAATATATACAAACAAAAGTTGAGAAGAATCAGTGCAATATTTTTGTTTTTTGATAGATTTAAGTGAAGATCGGGAAGCAGCTCTATATGGGGCCTATGACTAAGAGTTGTCCAATAGGGCTTATTTTTGGACTATTGACTAAAGGATGTAATAAACCCATATAAACCCAATTTGATATCTATAAGATAATCTGGATCTTATGACAATTTAAGTCGATCTCATAGGGGGACTAGGTGTGAATATGCACCGATTATCATCAGTTTCAACAGCATTCGTTCTGTGATCGATAGAAGCTAATATACCAAATTTGATTGAAATATATTCATAACTGCGACCTGTAGCTTGATTATAAGGTTTACATCGATACACAGACGGACAAGCAGACCGATAGACGGACGTATGGACATCGTCAAATCGACTCAGTTAAATATTTTCGGTAGTTACAAACATCAGCACTAAGTCATTATACCCTAACCACATGGCGGTAAAGGATATAAATATGTGCTCGATCCGTTTCCCGACGAGGCTGATCTTGATTGCTATCGTCCTGTGAATAAACCATGATATCAGAGAAAAATCGTCTGGCTCGAATTTATTCTGCTAAAGAATACACAAACTGGTCAAGACGGAATTCGAATACTGTTCTCATTTTAGATGCGTACAAGTTTAATTTAAGAAGCCATGATTGAAGAAACTTTCTACGACGAACAAAGAGAAAAACGACAAGACCCATAATATACAAATAAGGGGTTACTTTTCGGACGAAGGAATGGATACAATTTATGTAGTAAAGGATATTTTAATTGAGATTGAATACAGGTTAATTATAAATGACGTAATGTATCTAACGCGGAGGAAAATATATCCCTGGTCTGGAAGTTCCAACATGACAACGACCCAAAGCACACCTCCAAAGTTGTCACCGAATGGCTACGATCTAATGTAATATATGTTTTGGAATGGTTATCCCAATCACCAGATCTCAATCCAATAGAAAATCTATGGGAAATTGTAGATGGGAAAATATGGACACGAAATTACACAAACAGGACAGATCTCATAGAGGCAGTTAATTCAGAGTAGCAGAAAATTACAATTATGCTGACTCTATACGTCGGCGTTGTGAAACAGTACTAAACAAGTAAGAAAATTATAATCGGTCTAGACGATACTCTATACAATGCGTTTAGAGATCCTATCATTTAGGTCCAACTAATTAGATATAGAAAATAAGTATAAAGCAAATTTTAGCGGCATTGCTATTAATTTTTTTGCCTTCGGATTGAAAAACTTCATATCAGATATTATATGGGGCTAGGTCGAAATATGTTTTAAAAACATATACAAACCAAATATGAGAAAAATCTGTGCCATATTTTTGTTTTTTTTGATAGATTTAAGTGGAGATCTGAAATCAGATGTATATGGGGGCTATGACTAAGAATTGTCTTACAGGATTTATAGTTGGATTACAGATGTAATAAATATGCACAAACCTAATTTGACCGATATCTATATGATAGTCTGGATCTTAAGGCAATTTAAGTCGATCTAATAGGGGTCATTTGTAAGGGGACCAGGTGTGAACATGAACCGATTTACACCAATTTCAATAGCGTCCATTCAATGGCCGATAAAAATTTATATACTAAATTTTATCAGAATATATTCATATTTGCGGTGGACGGACAGACGAACGCTAAATCAACCCAGAAAGTGATTTTAAGTCGATCAGAAAGTGATTCTAAATCGATCGGTATAATAAAAGGTTGGTTTAGGTCAAATATTTTTGGAAGTTAAAAACATCAGCCCAAAGTCTTTATACCCTGACCACGTAGGGGTCAACAGCATAAAAATTAATGCTATTATGTTCTGTTATTTTTCCGAAGCTAAGCAATTAAATATCAAAGTTATTTATTTTTGAAATAAAAACTGATAAAAGTGTTTTTAAAAAAATATTTTGTTTAAAGTTTCCATTGAATTGTTACCAACTGTAGTCACGCACAGTCCCGCATGGTCACGCACAGTCACGGAGTGATCTAAATGTCATTTACCCTCATCCGACCGATCTGAAACTTGGTCGATATACTTGCTGTAAGGAAAGATCAACTTCGGCATAGTCACGGGCAGTCACGCATAGTCATGGAGTGATTTAAAACCCATTTCCCTTATCCGATCGATCTAAAACTTGGTCGAAAAACTTGCTGTGAAAAAAGATTAACTTTGACATAGTCACGCACAGTCACGGAGTGATTAAAACCTCACTTCCCCTCATCCGATCGATCTGAAACTTTGTCCATAGACTTGTTGTGATCAGAGATTAATTTTAAGATAGTCACACACAGTTACGCACAGTCACGGAGATATTCAAAACTCATATGCATAAGGAAAGAAAGAGTTTTAATAAAAACTTTGTTTTTATAGGTTAGATTATTTTGAATCAGATAAAGGACCTTATGAAATATGGTCATTTTCGATCAATTGATGAATCTAGTCTCGATAGAAAAATTACATCCGATGTTAACCTAACTATCTGCAGGCAATAGCTTCAAGTTAATCGCTTTAAAATTTGATTTGTATTAATTTCCTAATTGATAACGGCTTCGCTCAATAGATTGGGACCTAAACATGTTTGGGTCCAGTCAGCAAATGCTTCTTACCAGTTTTAATGTGAAGACAGTAATTTTAGATGTTGAAAATCATATTTTTTTTCCCAATTTTTTCCAATAAATAATAGCAAACAGAAATTCAATAACTTAAGTTTAACAGTGAATTTTCTAGAAATATTATTATTTTTAAATTGGTTTTAGTTTATGAATGTTAAAATTTGTATCCAAATTTAAAGTTTTGATGAACATTTAAAGATTATTTTCTGTTATTTAATTTTTATTTCACATCTATAGTTGCACTTTAGTTCCTGGGTTTTTCTTGTTTCTGTATGACTTACCTTGTGGCCAAAAGAATTTAAAAATAAATGGTTTTGCTTCTACACTTTGATATTGCATGATTATACACAACATGATAATCAAGAAAGTAGTACCGTTGGATAAGATACGCATTTTGGAATATTATGTTGTTTGCTTTTGTTAAAGATCGATACAACTTCGTTAGCCGGTGTTTAAATTGAAACTAACTACATCTTCATTTCCAAGACATTCTTAAGCATAAAATTTGTGACTGGCTACAGTAAAATTAAGTGCTGAAATTCTCTTCGTGTTGTTGTCTTCTGCTCTCTTGTTATGTTGTTTTTGTTATTGTTGTTGTTTATGCTGTTGAAAACTCTTTTATTCACAAATTAACAAGTTTGTTAGCGGTGACTGTGATCTTGAGTAACTGCAACAACAATAACTATACAATATCAACAACAAAAAAACATTCTTAACAATCACGTTTACCATTAACAACGTTTCTTGAAAGTCATGCTTAAGGAAAGCAGAAATCTTTTAAGTCTTGTTATCATCTCAAATAGTTATAATTGTAGTTGTTGTTATTATAATTATGTGCGTCTAATTTCATCATCTCGATGTATTCTTCTTTATTGTTGTTACTGCTTGTTGTTGTTACCACTTGCAAAGTGGTTAGTTGCACAGAATACTCGTTGTTTGCTTTCATCTGTATGACTGTGTGTTTACTTTTAGTTTTGTACACCTTTCTTTAAGTGGTGCCTGGGCGTTTCTGTTGTATTTGTAACCTAAGGAATGTTTTTATTATACCCTATACCACTATGTGGTTTGGGTATAATGACTTTGTGCTGCTGTTTGTAACAACCAAAAATATTTGACCTACACCCATCTTTAATTATACCGATCGAATCATAATCACTATCTGATTCGATTTAGCAATGTCCGTCCGTCGGTCCGTCCGTCCGTCTGTGTGTCCATGTAAAGCTTGTAATCGAACTGCAGGTCGCAAATATGAATATATTTTGATGAAATTTGGCATATCGACCACAGGATGAACGCTATTGAAATTGGTGAGAATCGGTCCATGTTCAGACCTAGCCCCCATACAAATGACCCCTATGAAAACAACATATATTGCCATAAGATCCAAATTATCATACAAATCTTAGTCAAATTGGGTTTGTATGTATATATTACATCCATTAATAAGTAGTCCAAAAATGATCCCTATTGGAAAACTCTTAGTCATAGGCCCCATATAGAGCTGCTTCCCGATCTTCACTTAAATCTATCAAAAAACAAAAATATTGCACTGATTCTTCTCAAATTTTGTTTGTATATATTTTTGCAAAATACAAGAGACTCTACCAAACATGGTCAGGATCGGTCCATTTTTGTGGCTAGTCCCCATATATATATAGCATCCGATATGAAAAATTAATAAAAATCCCACTCAAATTATTTTATGCTTATTTTCTATATCCAGTTAGTTGGTCCTGAGAGACAGGGTCTCTAAACGCATGGTTTAGGGTATCGTATAGTCCGTCTAGATCGAATATAATTGTTTTACTTGTTTTTCTTTGGTTTCTTTTGTTGTGATTTTCCATATTTATTTTCTTGTCATAACAAGTAATTTAAATGTTTTCCTCTCTTCTTCATCCAGTTGTCTGTTAGACAAATTATAACAAAGCATTTAATTGATGAAACAGAACAACCGAGAAGTGTTGGTAAGAATATAAGTATTAAAGTTGTTTTTTTCTAATCTATATCTTCTTTTGTTTTTGCAGCATGCATAAGAATATTACAATGAGGCAACGACAGTGGGACAGTGTTGTGGAAAATGTTTACGTAAACGTAGTCAAAAAAGAAATAGTGACTACTTGTACAGACTGACCAACATAATTATAGTCGGTCGGATTTTATTATATATGCCGCAATTGTTGTTGCGTATTAGATGACAATAAAATACCACAAATATAAATAATATCCATTTCATATATAAATAAATAAATTTTAATTCGAAACGAAAAATTGCCATTGGGAAAAGTATAATTGAAGTTAAAGTAGTAGGAACTGATTTTGAGTCAATAAAAGTTTATCTTGAGTTATAAAAAGAAGAATTTATGTTGTAAAGTAAAAGCTTCAATTGAAATAAGTATTATGAAGAACTCATAAAAAGAGTTAAAGTCATTTATCATTTCTAAGTAGATCACAGGATCTAATGATTGTACACGAGAAATTGTAACACAGATTTTCACTTATAAAAGTTTATTTAATAACATTTATTTTTTTAATAATGTTAGCCTGGCAAAATATGATGAAATATGTTCTTAATTTATTATCACCCCTGTTCTTGAAATCTATATAAAAAAAAAAAAAAAACTCGTAAATGAAAAATTCTTAAATATATGAGTTTTATGCTGTTCTATGATTTCAATAAGAATATTTTTTCTTGTTTTAATTCACTTAGAAAAGGCTTTGTGAAATCAAAACAAATGCCTTTTTTTGTACTAAACAGGACTTAAGAGATAAAAAAACAATTGGTATTTAAACTTTAACATGTTTTTTTATTGATCCTTTTATAATTTTAGAAAATTAGACATTGGTTTTATAAAAAAAAACGAATTTAAAAAACGTCTACATTTTCCGCTGATTTAAAAAAAAAACTCGCAATCACTGGTCGGTGTTAATTAAACACACTTTTAGAGGTGATGTTGTTCTATAACTATAATAAAAACTTTTTATTTGCACAATATATTTTTCATTATAATTTTTTATAATTATAGCATAGATTCTTTATGTACAAATTATTATAAATAAAGGAATTTAAAATAATATTTCACTCAAATCACATATTTTTTTTTTTTTTTTGCATATGACTGCCACAAGTTTGTTTATGTTCGAAACAGTAGTGATGTCAGTTAAGTCCGATTTATTTCAATGTGAATTTTCTTAATTGAATGAAATTGAAGAACAACAAGTAAGAAAATTATAGTCGGTCTACACCGACTTTACGACACCCTATACCATGCGTTTAGAGACCCTATCTCTTAGGCCCAACTAATTGGATATACAAAATATGCATAAACCAAATTTGAGTGGCATTTCTATTAATTTTTTTGGCTGCAGATATGAAAAAGTTCATATCGGATGCTATGTCTATATGGGGACTAGGTCCAAAAATGGACTGATCCTGACCATGGTTGGTAAAGTCTCTTGTATTTTGCGAAAATATATACAAACAAAATTTGAGATGAATCAGTGCAATATTTTTGTTTTTTGATAGATTTAAGTGAAGATCGGGAAGCATCTCTATATGGGGCCTATGACCATGAGTTGTCCGATAGCGACCGTTTTTGGGCGATTCATTAGTGGATGTAATAAACACTTACAAACCCAATGTGACTAAGATCTATACGACAATTTGGACCTTATGGCAATTTATGTCGATTTTATAGGGGTCATTTGTATGGGGGCTAGGTCTGAACATGGACCGATTCTCACCAATTTCTGCAGCGTTCATTCCATGGTTGGTTGAAGGTGATATACCAAATTTCATCAAAATATATTCATATTTGCGATCTGCAGTTTGATTACAAGATTTAGATGGACACACAGACGGACGGACGGACGGACGTAGTTAAATCGATTCAAAAAGTGATTCTGATACGATCGGTATAATAAAAGATGGGTCTAGGTCAAATATTTTTGGTTGTTACAAACAGCAGCACACAGCACAGTAGGGTATAAAAACAATTAAATGAACAAGTAAAATGTTATTTTAAAAGAATATACATATTTTTTCTACTTTTTTTTTATAAACTTAAGGAAAAACATGAAAAAATTACTTAAGGTTTTTTTTTTGTGAGACTGACTAAAGAACCATATGGCACCTCGGTTTCTAGATAACATATGGTTCTGAAGCTAAACCATATGTTTCATGTCATTTGACAGTAAAAAAATGATTCCGAAAACATAAAATTTGTGTTTTCAAGAAACCCAAAATTTCAATTTCATGTTATTTTTAATTCATTCTTATTCAAATAACAACGTTTCAAGAACAGGGCTGATTATCAATATTAAATAATTATTATGCTTAAAAAAAACTCCGAAACGGGTATTCAAAACAATGATGTAATACACAGATTATTGGAAGTTTTAAAGAACTTCTTGAAGTCAGGGAATCGGCAGGCTAGAAAAATATTGCCATTTTTCTTTAAAAAAATTCTAATATTTCATGCCTCATAATGAACGATGAAACATACGTACTTGGTGATTTTTTACAGATTCCAGGAGTGCACATAAAAAGTGATTCGTGTTGAAGCGGAATTTGTTGCCAACCGAATGTTGGTTGTGCTATGCACTATAAAATTAAACTGTTCAAAAGTGCAGCACATGCAGTGTATACAAAAACACTATAAAAGATTTTATTTATTATTTACTAATTTTAAAAATCGAAATCTATAGCTAAACAAGTAAAAGTGTTAAATTCTCCAAATGCATCTTAAACTCAATAATACAACCAATGTTGGGTACGGCTACCACTTTAAAGCTGTTGCCGATACTGAAAATTTAAATTCATATACTAGTTAAATTTTAAGTTAATTGTTTTTCTATTTGGCCTGCTTCTATAATAATTTCTTCTTATAAAAAACAATGATCGTGTCTTCCATATAAATAATGAATAACTACCTGAAAAATTTCATTATTTTTCTCTTACTAGGGTAGAAAACCTATAAGTTCCCTAAGTACTTCATAAAATTCATTATAGAACACAGCCGGCGTTACAATAGCCAAAGTTTGCACTTTATAAAAATGTTTTGAGACCTTAGACGTTATACGATAACTCAACAAAGTTTGAAGTCATTCCAGATATTTATATAAAAAAAAATAAATTTTAAAATGGTTTATCTGAATCAGCTACTAATACGTTAATTAAGGATACATCTAATAATAAAACCAGGTCCTAAATTAAAGTCACTCTATACAGACTTAAAAATATTCCTGTTAAAAGCTTATATAATAATATCTATGTACAATGGGCGAACATCGATACGTATAACAGGTGTGCGTGTGTAAAGTATTATTGATAGTTAAAAGCATCAACACACACTAATTAATTTTTTTTTTTTTAAATCAGAAATTGAGGCAAACACCCGGTTTCGAATATTTCCAAAAACCAAAATTACAAAAGCAAAAGAACTTTCTTAATAAGAAGTACTTTTAAAAAACATAGGTTTTTAAATAAAGGTGATTTTTTAAAAAAGGTACTTTAAATGTCCTTTTTAATCAAGTAAAAAATATATTTTTTTAAGAAAATTAACTCTTTTGAGAAAAGATACTTTTTGTAGAAAGGTTATTTTTTAAAAAATGGCACTTTTTAAGGAAGATAATTTTTTAAAGAAGGTACTATTTTATGAAATATAATATTTTAAGAAAGGTAATTTTTAAAAAAATTTCTTTTTTTGAAAGCTACCTTTTAAAATAAATTACTTTTTCTGAAAAGGGTACTAAAAAATGTAGTTTTTTAGAAAAGGTAATTTTTTAAGAAAATCTACTTGAGAAAAGGTAATTTTTGAGAAAATTGACTAATTTTTAAAAAGTTACAATTTTAAAAAACTTACTTTTTTAAAAAAGATAAATTTTTAAGAAAATGTATTTTTTAAAGGAAATATAATTTTCGAAATAAGTACTTTTTGAGACAAGTAGTTTTTAAAAGAAGGGTGTTTTTTTAAAAAGGGTACTTAAAAGGGTTATTTAAAAAAAGTATTTTTTAAAAAGGGGTACTATTAAAAAAAAACAAGAAAATTAAAGTCGGTCTGGACCGACTATACGATACCGTACCCCATGCGTTTAGCGACTCAAGCACTTAGGTCCAACTAATTAGATATAGAAAATAAGCAGACACCAAATTTGACTGGCATTTTTATTATTTTTTTTGCCTTCGGATATGAACAACTTCATACCGGACGCTATTCTTATATGGGGACTAAGTCGAAAAATGGACCGATCATGACCATATTTGCTCAGATCACTTATTATTTGTAAAAACATATGCAAACTTAGTTTGAGAAAAATCTGTGCAATATGTTTGTTATTTTGTTTTTGATAGACTTAAGTGAAGATCGGGAATCAGCTTAATATGGGGGATATGACTAAGAGTTAGCCTGTATGGTTTATTGTTGGACTACTGATAAGCGGATGTAATAAACATACACACACCTAATTTTACCGAGATCTATATAATAATTTGGATATTATGGCAACTTAAGTCGATCTCATAGGGGTCATTTGTATGGGGATCAGGTCTGAATATGAACCGATTTTTACCGGTTTCAATAGCATTTATACTATTAGCGATGGAAGCTTATGTTCCATCAAAATATATTCATATTTTCGATCTGTAATTTGATTACAAGTTTTACATGGACACACAGACGGACGGACAGATGGACTTCTTCAATTCGACTCAGAGAGTGATTCTGAGTCTATCGGTGCAACAAAAGATGGGTCTAATCAAATATTTTTGATAGTGAAAAACATCAGCACAAAGTCATTATACACTAACCACATAGTGGTATAGGGTATAAAAAGGTTACTTTAATAAAAAGTATTTTTTAAAAAATAGTACTTTTAAAATGAGGTACTTCTTTAAAAAAAGATAAATCTTTTAAAAGAGAGAACTTTTTAAAAATGGGATGTTAATAACCATTTTTTGTAAAAACGAAGAGTTTAGCTTAGATTTTGAGGGTATGATTGTGATTTTGTCAGACAGATGGGCAGACGGTCATCGCCAAATCAACTTCTCTTGTTATAAGGATCAAGAAAATGTAGGATGTATGAGGGTTTCCGGAATTTATTAGACCACTTATAACTAAAGAATGGCTGTACAAATTCTAATAATTTGTGATTTGTTGCATTTGACTTCGCCCCGAATAGCAGAATGACTATTAAAATATTTGAAATTTTATGGAAAATATAAGTGGGCATGTCACCTCCCTCACAAATTTAATTTTCAATATCCTATATCTTGAGTAATGGTAAAGGGAGTGTATATATACTTTATGTGATTTCACAGCTTATTGGTGTGCCTAGCCTTGCTGAAATTGAGCGATATCGAATCAGTAGGCGTGGCGCCTCTGAAAGTTAAATTCAATATCACATCTCTAGGGAACTATGACAGGAGAACTTTGAAAATTTGGTCATCTGTTACTAATTAGAGTATCCGTGACGAAATGTCGTGGCAACACACATATACCATAACTCGATGGGAGAGCTTTGCAAATTTTTGTCCATAATTAATATTAATAGCCTTGCTTTAACTGGACGAGATCGGATAAGTGGACAAAAAAGTTATTGAATAACACATTTTCTTAATTTTTTTCATTTTAAATAGTATTGTAATTTTTCTGTATTTTATACATCAAAATTTCTTTTTTATTTCCTATTTTTAAACTCTTTCTTTTAACTCATACTCTCTGTCTGTCTGTCTGTCTGTCGTGGGGCAACCCCATTCCCCCTTATCCAATTGATCTGAAACTTGACCCACAGTCTTGTTGTGACTACAGATTAATTTTGGGATAGCCACGCGCAGTCACGGAGTGATATAAATGTCATTTCCACTCACCCGATCGATCTGAACCTTGGTCCATACACTTGCTGTGAAAAAATATTAACTTTGACATAGTCACGCATGGTCACGCACAGTCACGGATAGATTAAAACCTCACTTCCCCTCATTCGATCGATCTGAAACTTTATCCATAGACTTGTTGTGACCAAAGATTAATTCTAAAATATTCACGCAAAGTTACGCACAGTCACGGAGAGATTCAAAACTGATATGCATAAGGAAAGAAAGAGTTTTTTGTTTATATGGGTTAGATTATTATCTATAATATTAATATGCTAGGCGATTTTTGTGACCGATGTTTTGTTTTACCGTTTTATCCCGATTTTGACCAAACGTATATTATTTGAAAGGTATTTCTTTTTAGCGGTTTTAAAGATTTACAGATTTTTTTATTTTTTCCTTTATTTATACAATATTATGTGTGTGTTTGTGAAATTTGTTAATGTGTTTGTAATAAAAATGAGTTTGTTTTTTGTGGTGATTTGCGAATTGGCTATAATTGATAAGCAACCTTTAGGGTCTTTATATAATGAAAAAATAAAATTTCCTAGAATTCACACTCGAATTTCGAGGGCTGGAATTTGCTAGTTTTTGTTATTACTCTATTTTATTTTTGTTTTCATATGTTATTTTTTTTTAATGAAATTTTTAATTCTTATTTAATTTTTCCTACTTAAATGTATGTTAATATATTTAATGCTTTTCGTGTACTAGTAACTAAGTTATTTTTAATTATTTTTTTTATTAAATTTAACTATTGAGATAATAGCATTAAGTTCTATTTTACATCATCATAATTCAATTTAGCATACAGTCATAGTATATATATTTATGTATATTTACACAAACTAAAAAGTTAAGTATGCTTCGAAAAAACAAAACAAAATTTTGCCACTTTATGCATAAATTTGCAATAAAAAAACTTCTCTATCGCTATTTTTAAAGTGTATAGATTAAGTTAGTTAAAAAAAAAAATGCATTAACACAATTGATAATTTAAATCAAAAAAGAAGTTCTTAACTTAGCTTTTGAAATTATTTACCGAATTTTATTTTCTTTCAAAAATATTTACACATCATTAAAACTAATATAGAACAACAAAAATAAGAAGTTTTTCAAAAAAATATAAACTAACTATTAATATCTCGAATACTATGATAGGGAGAGCTTTCCAAATTTAAGTGACGTCATCTGTTATTGATTTGCCTTGTATTCCACCACATAATTAACTCTTGCACACAGAAAAAAGATTGGTTGGAATTCGGTTACAACTAGAACAAGTAAGAAAATTATAGTCGATCTAGACCGACTATACGATACCCTATACCATGCGTTTAGAAACCCTATGTCTTAGGCCCAACTAACTGGACATTGTAAATAAGCAAAAACCAAATTTGAGTGGGATTTTTATTAATTTTTTTGGCTGCAGATATGAAAAAGTTCATATCGGATGCTATATCTATAAAGGGACTAGGTCCAAAAATGGACCGATCCTGATCATGTTTGGTAAAGTCTCTTGTATTTTGCAAAAATATGTACAAACAAAATTTGAGAAGAATCAGTGGAATATTTTTGATTTTTAATAGATTTAAATGAAGATCGGGAAGCAGCTCTATATGGGGTCAAAGGGATCATTTTTGGACTACTCATTAGTGGATGTAATGAACGCATACAAAGCCAATTTGAGTAAGATCTATATGACAATTTGGATCTTATGGCAATTTATGTCGATTTCATATGGGTAATTTGTATGGGGGCTAGGTCTGAACATGGACCGATTCTCACCAATTTCAATAGTGTTCATTCCATGGCCGATAAAAGCTTATATTCCAAATTTCATCAAAATATATTCATATTTGCGACCTGCAGTTTGATTACAAGCTTTACATGGACACACAGACGGACGGACGGACGGACGGACGGACGAACATTGTTAAATCAACTCAGAAAGTGATTCTGATTCGATCGGTATAATTAAAGATGGGTCTAGGTCAAATATTTTTGGTTGTTACAAACAGCAGCACAAAGTCATTATACCCAAACCACATAGTGGTATAGGGTATAAAAATTTGTTAAAGAAATTTGAACTTTTATTGTAAATCTTGAATATTTCAAAATAAAATAGGTAGTCTATTAAAACTATCGCATAATCACAATTCATTTAGAATTAATAAATCTACAAAAACAAATTGAGGCAATCTAATAAAACAAAGAATAACATGCGTAAGTGCTAGATAATGGCGACTGCAACTACTATTTCTATTACAACAACATATTTCAAACCGAAAATGATTTAACAGATATTGTAATAAATAATTGGTTGGAGTACTACATATAAACTTTGTATTAAGAATGGTTTATCGGTTGTAGCAAAAGAAACATAAATTTTTAAGCTCTTTTGGTATTTCTAACCGAAAGAAAACTCTATGAATCAATTTCTGTTGTAAATACAAAAAAAAGATAAGAATATGTTTAGGTAGACCGAATTGTTGATTTAATATGTCATATGTCAAATAAAATAAAATAATAAAAAAACAAAAATAATAATGAATATTGTGTTAATTTATGTAACATTATAATTGAAAATCATAAAATGTAAAATAGTACAAAATTATATAAAAAACAAGTAAGAAAATTATAGTCGGTCTAGACCGACTATACGATACCCTATACCATGCGTTTAGAGACCCTATCTCTTAGGCCCAACTAACTGGACATAGAAAATAAGCAAAAACCAAATTTGAGTGGGATTTTTATTAATTTTTTTGGCTGAAGATATGAAAAAGTTCATATCGGATGCTATATCTATATAGGGACTTGGTCCAAAAATGGACCGATCCTGATCATGTTTGGTAAAGTCTCTTGTATTTTGCAAAAATATGTACAAACAACATTTGAGAAGAATCAGTGCAATATTTTTGTTTTTTTAATAGATTTAAGTGAAGATCGGGAAGCAGCTCTATATGGGGATAAAGGGATCATTTTTGGACTACTCATTAGTGGATGTAATGAACGCATACGAACCCAATTTGAGTAAGATCTATATGACAATTTGGATATTATGGCAATTTATGTCGATTTCATATGGGTAATTTGTATGGGGGCTAGGTCTGAACATGGACCGATTCTCACCAATTTCAATAGCGTTCATCCCATGGCCGATAAAAGCTTATATACCAAATTTCATCCAAATATATTCATATTTGCGACCTGCAGTTTGATTACAAGCTTTACATGGACACACAGACGGACGGACGGACGGACATTGTTAAATCAACTCAGAAAGTGATTCTGATTCGATCGGTATAATTAAAGATGGGTCTAGGTCAAATATTTTTGTTTGTTACAAACAGCAGCACAAAGTCATTATACCCAAACCACATAGTGGTATAGGGTATAAAAATGGATAACAGAAGGGCGAGTAAGAAATACTGGTTATTATGGAACCTGAAGATGTTATCCAGTTCGAATGGCTTGTGTTTTTTTATACCCTATACCACTATGTGGTTTGGGTATAATGACTTTGTGCTGCTGTTTGTAACAACCAAAAATATTTGACCTACACCCATCTTTAATTATACCGATCGAATCAGAATCACTATCTGATTCGATTTAACGATGTCCGTCCGTCCGTCCGTCCGCTGTGTGTCCATGTAAAGCTTGTAATCAAACTGCAGGTCGCAAATATGAATATATTTTGATGAAATTTGGTATTTGATCTTCCATCGGCCATGGGATGAACGCTATTGAAATTGGTGAGAATCGGTCCATGTTCAGACCTAGCCCCCATACAAATGACCCCTATGAAATCAACATATATTGCCATAAGACCCAAATTATCATACAAATCTAAATCGAATTGGGTTTGTATGTATATATTACATCCATTAATCAGTAGTCCAAAAATGATCCCTATTGGACAACTCTTAGTTATAGGCCCCATATAGAGCTGCTTCCCGATCTTCACTAAAATCTATCAAAAAACAAAAATATTGCACGGATTCCTTTCAAATTTGGTTTGTATATATTTTTTCAAAGTATAAGTGACTTACAGATCGACTCAGAATCACTTTTTGAGTCGAAATAGCAATTTCCGTCCGTCCGTCCGTCCGTCCGTCCGTCCGTCCGTCCGTCCGTCCGTCCGTCCGTCTGTGTGTCCATGTAAAGCTTGTAATCAAACTACAGGTCGCAAATATGTATATATTTTGATGAAATTTGGTATATAAGCTTCCATCGCCATGGGATGAACGCTATTGAAACTGGTGAGAATCGGTCCATGTTCAGACCTAGCCCTCATACAAATGACCCCTATGAAATCGACATAAATTGCCATAAGTTCCAAATTATCATATAGATCTCAGTCAAATTGGGTTTGTATGTGTTTATTACATCCATTAATCAGTAGTTCAAAAATACTCCCTATAGGAAAATTCTTGGTCATAGGCCCCATATAGAGCTGCTTCCCGATCTCCACTTAAATCTATCAAAAAACAAAAATATTGCACAGAATTTTCTCAAATTTGGATTGCATATATTTTTTCAAAGTATAAGTGACTTTACCAAATATGGTCAGGATCGGTCCATTTTTCGACCTAGTCCCCATTTGAATATAGTATCCGATATGAACTTTTTCATATCTGCAGCGAAAAAAAATTAATAAAAATGTCACTCAAATTTGGTTTATGCATATTTGCTATATCCAATTAGTTGGACTGAAGAGATAGGGTCTCTTAACCATGGTATAGGGTATCGTATAGTCGGGTTAGACCGACTATTATTTTCTTACTTGTTTTCTTTGTATATATGGTTAAAATTTAGAATATCAATCTGCCATTCAGGAGCGCTCTATCATTCCCTGCATTAAAGGTAGATATATAAAGATGCCCAGAACGCTGTCGAGTAGATATATAAGGTAGTTAATTTTTGATTACCATGTTGCAATTAATATTTCCTTTCGCTATTGCAAGGCATTTATTTCGGCAGCAACTCGTGATTTAGTAACACAAATTCACAAATTCCTCTTACGTCGGTATTAACGGTACAAATGTTTGTGAGGATATACACAACCTGAAACCTTATTATCACGTTGTGATCAGCACAAGGAGCTGACCAAATCCAAGATGTGTTCAAGATGCTTACCACTGCTTCTTTTTCCGGTTACAAGGCAACGAAGGCAGTCGTTGTTGCAAAGTCGATCAATTGAACGTGGAGGTTATTGTAAGATTGTGTAAGTAATGGGTTTGTGCTGATATTTGTACTAAGAAATATATTTGACCTAGACACAGCTTTTATATTGTCCACCGACGATACATAATCTGTTGTCCATCATCTGTAATAAAACTATACGTAGCAAAGATAAATAATGGTACATACGAAGATATGTTTTAATTTGTAAGAAATGAGTTCGGTTTAAATGAAACTATTACTATTATTATGGGCTCTTTGTTTGTTAGTCGCCAGAGTTCAATGTTGGTGATAATGTTGAGGCCAAAAGATGCGGCATATGATGCGCAAACATTTGTTTATGAAGACTTCAATCTTCCCGCTATAGTATTCATTTCGCTTCCATACAGCAGTATGCATTTCACACAGCCATTTAAAATACGAACCTTTGTATTGTTAGAGACTTGGGGGATCTCCACGTTTTATTTAACCGACCAAAACTGACCTTGCCTTATTTAGCCTGTGTGACACATCTTCTTCCACTCCTCCATCTACCGACATCATGCTTCCTAGATAACAGATGGATTTAACATATTTTATGCGTTAGTCTTACTAAAAAGTGGTTATCAGTACTGTTATTTATACGCATTCCATGTGTTTTGGCAATATTTACATTCAGCCAACTCAATTTGCCAACGCGACCAAATAATTTACTGTGCTCTGTATATCGTTAAACTTGTGCGATATGAGACAAATATCGTCAGAAAATTCCAAATCTTCTAGATGGTTTTGGAGATCCTGCCCATACCCCTTCTTTTACTGCACACTTGTATCATAACCTCGTCGAAAACAACGGTGATAGAGGGCAAACCTTGTTTAACTGCAGCGTTTGTGATGAAAGATTCGCTGATCATGTCATTCGTGTAACTTGGAGTGTGATATTGTTGTACATAGCTTTAATCAAATTTATCAATTTTGTTGGTACAGCTTTTGCTTTTAATGCATCCCATATTGCACTACCTTTTATCAAGTCAAAAGCTTTTCTAAAGTCTATAAATTCTAAATAAAGCGGTGTACTCCGCTTGACCGATCGATAGTCCGCATTAATGTGTAAAAAATTGGATGTAATATGTATTACATAAATCAGTAAATGTCTTTAGAATATATAGATGTCATTTTTTACCTAGTCCCCATATTATATTCCCATCCATTATAAATCTAGATATTTCTCTAGGTAGCAATGACTACTATTTGCCTGCCCTTAGGATCTAACCATTTTATTAACCTAAAACCAAATTACAAATGGATACAGCGTTGATAATAATATTTATTTAATAACAATATTTATATATATTATTAATAATAGTAATATTTATTCTTTTAGAAATGTGAGCAGAATTTTGGGACATCCGACGAATATGATGATGAGAGTATGATATTAAATTGGTGAAAATCCATTTATCATTTAGGATAGCTATTTATTTTTTTATCTTATCAGATAAATTTTATTTAGTTTAATGTAAAATTTAAAAATAATTTAAATACAAATAAATAATACTAATAATTTTTGTGTTTTTTTCAATATGTCGTATTAGTAAAAATACCGATTAATTAATCAATAATTCAAATTCATAATTCCATTGTATCAACTAAATTTCACTATTCATACAATAGAATTTATATATCAATTGTCTTTACCATTTTACGGTAATATGGATTATATAATTCAGTAATTACATCAGAATTATTTTATAGTTCATGTGACTACCAAAATGCGATTGGCAACAAATTCGGTTGCTACAACGAATCCGTTTTCTGTGTGTGAATGTTGGATCACCAATCATACTGCTTCGAAACCAATTTCACCAAAATTATATAAAAGAACGCGGTTCGTTATCAAGAAAATATTGCGTAACATTATTGAATCTAAAGTTGTCAATGGCAAGTTTAAAGCATTTATTATTATGTTGGCAAGGATCACGTTGATTCCAACAGATTCTCCAATTGCATTTATAGTCTTACAATTTGCAATTTGTCTGACATATACAATGTCAATCAACAAATCTTAATGCCAGCCAATGCAAATCTGCGGCCAAACGATCATCTTGTATACGACGAAAATTGAGCAACAAATAGAAAGTGTGCCCACGTTGGCTTTACAATAAATTATTATTTATTAAGATCAGACGAAGACAATATTGTGTGAAAAAAAAAATAAAATAATTAGTCATTTATTGTTCGGTTTGAGATCATGTATATATTTTTCTAATGAAAGAAAGATAATAATTTTTGTAATGTAAGAGAAATATTAGAAAAAAATTGAAGACAGCGCTAGATGGAGTAGCTACTTTCGAACAAAGCGACTTGTTCATCGTCAGCATCCTTCTGCCTATTACTTCAACTCATGCTTAATCAACTATTTAACTCAACATTTGAAAGAAAAGAACATGAGAAATGTTTTTCTTTTTATATACGAGAGTGTGTATGAACAAGCTGAGCTTTTCTAATTTTTAGCTTTCTCTACATTAACATAGCCAGATCAATTACAAGTCTTGTAATATGAACAGCTCTTTGTTTTTGCCATTGTCCATTAGATGGAACTGTTATGGCATGTGAAATCTTAACAGATTACACAAATGCATTGTACCTCATGTGTTGTATGTTATTGTTATGTATTGTTGATCTGTATTGGAATAATTAGTCATTTATTGTTCGGTTTAAGATCATGTATATATTCTTCTAATGAAAGAAAGATAATAATTTTTGTAATGTAAGAGAAATATTAGAAAAAAATTGAAGACAGCGCTAGATGGAGTAGCTACTTTCGAACAAAGCGACTTGTTCATCGTCAGCATCCTTCTGCCTATTACTTCAACTCATGCTTAATCAACTATTTAACTCAACTTTTGAAACAAAAGAACATGAGAAATGTTTTTCTTTTTATATACGAGAGTGTGTATGAACAAGCTGAGCTTTTCTAATTTTTAGCTTTCTCTACATTAAATAGCCAGATCAATTACAAGTCTTGTAATATGAACAGCTCTTTGTTTTTGCCATTGTCCATTAGATGGAACTGTTATGGCATGTGAAATCTTAACAGATTACACAAATGCATTGTACCTCATGTGTTGTATGTTATTGTTATGTATTGTTGATCTGTATTGAAATAATTAGTCATTTATTGTTCGGTTTAAGATCATGTATATATTTTTCTAATGAAAGAAAGATAATAATTTTTGTAATGTAAGAGAAATATTAGAAAAAAATTGAAGACAGCGCTAGATGGAGTAGCTACTTTCGAACAAAGCGACTTGTTCATCGTCAGCATCCTTCTGCCTATTACTTCAACTCATGCTTAATCAACTATTTAACTCAACATTTGAAAGAAAAGAACATGAGAAATGTTTTTCTTTTTATATACGAGAGTGTGTATGAACAAGCTGAGCTTTTCTAATTTTTAGCTTTCTCTACATTAACATAGCCAGATCAATTACAAGTCTTGTAATATGAACAGCTCTTTGTTTTTGCCATTGTCCATTAGATGGAACTGTTATGGCATGTGAAATCTTAACAGATTACACAAATGCATTGTACCTCATGTGTTGTATGTTATTGTTATGTATTGTTGATCTGTATTGGAATAATTAGTCATTTATTGTTCGGTTTAAGATCATGTATATATTTTTATAATGAAAGAAAGATAATAATTTTTGTAATGTAAGAGAAATATTAGAAAAAAATTGAAGACAGCGCTAGATGGAGTAGCTACTTTCGAACAAAGCGACTTGTTCATCGTCAGCATCCTTCTGCCTATTACTTCAACTCATGCTTAATCAACTATTTAACTCAACATTTGAAAGAAAAGAACATGAGAAATGTTTTTCTTTTTATATACGAGAGTGTGTATGAACAAGCTGAGCTTTTCTAATTTTTAGCTTTCTCTACATTAACATAGCCAGATCAATTACAAGTCTTGTAATATGAACAGCTCTTTGTTTTTGCCATTGTCCATTAGATGGAACTGTTATGGCATGTGAAATCTTAACAGATTACACAAATGCATTGTACCTTATGTGTTGTATGTTATTGTTATGTATTGTTGATCTGTATTGGAATAATTAGTCATTTATTGTTCGGTTTAAGATCATGTATATATTCTTCTAATGAAAGAAAGATAATAATTTTTGTAATGTAAGAGAAATATTAGAAAAAAATTGAAGACAGCGCTAGATGGAGTAGCTACTTTCGAACAAAGCGACTTGTTCATCGTCAGCATCCTTCTGCCTATTACTTCAACTCATGCTTAATCAACTATTTAACTCAACATTTGAAAGAAAAGAACATGAGAAATGTTTTTCTTTTTATATACGAGAGTGTGTATGAACAAGCTGAGCTTTTCTAATTTTTAGCTTTCTCTACATTAACATAGCCAGATCAATTACAAGTCTTGTAATATGAACAGCTCTTTGTTTTTGCCATTGTCCATTAGATGGAACTGTTATGGCATGTGAAATCTTAACAGATTACACAAATGCATTGTACCTCATGTGTTGTATGTTATTGTTATGTATTGTTGATCTGTATTGGAATAATTAGTCATTTATTGTTCGGTTTAAGATCATGTATATATTTTTCTAATGAAAGAAAGATAATAATTTTTGTAATGTAAGAGAAATATTAGAAAAAAATTGAAGACAGCGCTAGATGGAGTAGCTACTTTCGAACAAAGCGACTTGTTCATCGTCAGCATCCTTCTGCCTATTACTTCAACTCATGCTTAATCAACTATTTAACTCAACATTTGAAAGAAAAGAACATGTTGTTTAGTAATATGTAAAATACTTTAATTGGTAAACGGAACTAAATTTGTTTTTATAAAAACATTAAATTCATAAGAATTAAGTTGCTAGCAAAGAAACACTTTCGAATTTAAAATATTAACAAATTACAATAAAAAATGGTATTACTTAAACATATTGTTCTAATGGCAACCGAATTTCAACTAATTATTTTTCTGTTATATTTTATTTATTCTCTAATTTCAGACGTTATCTGTTACGTGAATAATGAAATATTTGCTATTTTTGGGCAATATTTTCATTACCACCATATTAGAGCATAATCCCGTTTAATAAATGTAGCGAAGCGGTTCAGAGACAACCATAAGTTAATAGGTATAGGTACCCAGAAGCCGAGCTATAACGTTGGAACACACACCAGTTATATAGTACACTCAATACCTCATACGCACTGTTAAGGAAGTTATACGGATAGGAGAAATTATCAAATGGGCTGAAACTTGAACATGTGATAGGTGAGATGTAACTTAAGAGAATAATGGAGTCGGAGATCGGCCATTTTAGAGAATTTTTCATATTTGCTCCAAATTTACCACCAAACCAAAAAAATAAAATAATAGTTACAAACATCAGCACAAACTCATTATAGGGTATAGGATATAAAAAAAATCAATGTGAGTCTGACCACACCTACACCTTTTCCAATTGTATTTCAGAAAGTATCAATTGATTTTCGGAAAGTATTAATTGTATTTCAAAAAACATCAATTGAATTTCAAAAAGTATTAATTAATTTCAGAAAACATCAATTGATTTTCAGTAATACTTACCTGTATTTCAGCAAACATCAATTGAATTTTAGGAAGTATCAAATGTATTTCAGAAAACATCAAATGTATTTCAGAAATTATAAAATTTACTTCAGAAAATATGAATTGAATTTCAGAAAATATCAATTGAGTCTCAGAAAAATAGTCAGAACGCTATATAAAAACATATTTTTTTAAGTATTACACTGGGTTTGTAATATTTCTTGAAAACTACATATTGTCACCTAAAATACAAAAAGCCGTAACTAATATACATTTTATGTTTTCTGAAATACATATGATGTTTTCTGAAATACATTAGATAATTGCTGAAATACATTTGATGTTTTCTGAAATACATTTAAAATTTTCTGAAATGCATTTGATAATTTCTGAAATAAATTTGATGTTTTCTGAAATACATTTGATATTTTCTGAAATATATTTGCTAATTGCTGAAATACATTTGATAATTTCGGAAATATATTTGATATTTTCTGAAATGCATTTGATAATTTCTGAAACTGAATTGATATTTTCTGAAATTCAATTGATATTTTGTGAAATATAAATGATACTTTCTGAACATCAATTGATGATTTCTAAAATACAATTGATACTTTCTGAAATTGGATTCATATTTCCTAAAATTCAATTGATACATTCATAAAATCAATTGATGTTTTCTGAAATACAATTGGAAAAGGTGTAGTAATTAAAGAAACACCTAAGTTTATTTTTGACTTCTTCAAAGTTTTCCTAGTATTTGGCTTTTTAATGTATCAGGCAGCTATTCACAATATATAGTGGAATTTCAACTCTGTTTGTGTTAAATGTCAAGTAAAATGAAGACAGTTAAATTTATGGAAGTAGGCAAATAGAAAAGTAAAAAACTGGTGAAAAGAGGAAAAGTTGACGAGAAAGGTTTATTTTTCTTTTTTCTTCAAGAAAATTAAGCGATTTTAATAAAATTATAAAGAAAATATGAAATTAAGAAGCTTTTGCATGTTCTAGGTGCAGAGAATAGAGTGAAACACAAGTCAGAAATGAAGACAATACCATAATCGTTGCACCAATACACTCACACCTCACACCGTTTTTGTCTTACTCTGTTTTTCTGATCGTATTTTGAAAAAGATTTTTACCTCCTTGAGCGTTAATTTAAGCCTTTGGTTTGTTAATAAAAATTTAAATGTTCTTAAAACCTAGCGGTTTTGCTTACTAAACAAGTTCTGTCAATAGCAAATATACACTTGAATATTTAAAGTTAACGAAAAAGATTTGTGATTTTGCTAAACAGACAGCGAACTCGGCAAATATAAATATATTCAATATTAAAAAAAATCAAGTAAGATAATTGTAGTCGGTCTAGACCGACTATACGATACCCTATACCATGGTTTAGAGAACCTATCTCTTCAGTCCAAATAATTGGATATAGAAAATAAGCATAAACCAAATTTGTGTGGCATTGTTATTAATTTTTTTGGCTGCAGGCATGAAAAAGTTCATATCGGGTGCTATATTTATATGGGGACTAGGTCGAAAAATGGACCGATCCTGACCATATTTGGTAAAGTCACCTATATTTTTAAAAAATATATACAAATTATATTTGAAAAAAAGCTGTGCAATATTTTTGATAGATTTAAGTGAAGATCGGGAAACAGCTTATGTGGGACCTATGACTATGAATTGTCCTCTAGGGATTATTTTTGGACTACTGATTAATGGATATAATAAACACATACAAACCCAATTTGACTGAGATCTATATTATAATTTGGATCTTATGGCAATTCATGTCGGTTTCATAGGGGTCATTTGTATGGGGGCTAGGTCTGAACATGGACCGAATTTCACAATAGCTTTCATCCTATGACCGATAGAAGCTTATGTACCAAATTTTATCAATATATATTCATATTTGCGAAATGTAGTTTGATTACAAGTTTTACATGGATACACAGACGGACAGACGGACGGACATCGATAGTGATTCTGATTTGATCGGTATAATAAAAGATGGGTCTAGGTCAAATATTTTTGGTAGTTACAAACAGCAGCACAGAGTAATTATACCGAAACCACATAGTGGTATAGGGTATAACAACTCTGTAAGTTTGTGAGCATGTTAAGCTCACAGCACACCTAGCGGTCGATAGCAAGATACACTTGAATATTTAAAATTAACAAAACAGATTTGTGATTTTGCTTAAAAACAGCGAACTTGGCGGTTCTGGTTACTAGATACACCAATACACTTACATATACCTCACACCGATTTTCCCTTACGCAATTTTTGTGATTGTGTTGTGAAATTGGATTTTACCCCCAAGAGCGCATAGATGTTTACATATCAAAAAGCGTTTAAGAAGTAACATTCATCATTACCTCGTAATATATATATTATGTATGTCTGTATATATATATATCATGAGAATTTGGCCAAAACTGGCTAGTTTCTGGCTTCACACAAAAATACCTTCTGGGCCAGTCTAGAAATTTCAATTACCAGATTAGTTTGAAAATCCTAAAAAGGGCAAAAGTGTGTAACGTTTATATGTAACTTTCATATAAAAAAATAATAGAAATAATAATTTCGAAATAAGTACTGCATTTAACTGCAACTGAAGTTGTTAAATACATTTTTCGTTCAATATGCGCTCACCATTTTTAGAATATTTATTTCTCAGCATTTTTAGAATATGTGGAATTTTTGCATTGAATTAGCGTTCTTACTTTTTATACCTTAAACCATTATGTGGTTTAATGGCTTTTTTGGTGATGTTTGCAACTACCAAAATATTTGACCTAAACCCATCTTTTATTACACCAACCGACTCAGAATCACTTTATTTTCTGCGTTGATTTAGCGAAATCCATCCATCGTTCGTCTGTGCGTCCATGTGAGCCTTGCAATCAAACTACAGGTCGGATATATGAATATATTTTGATGAAAATTAGTATATAAATTTCTATCGGCCACAGGATAAACGCTATTGAAATTAGTTAAAATAGGCGCATGTTCAGAACTAGTCCCCATATATATGCCCTCTATGAGATCGACTTAAATTGCCAAAAGATCCAAATTGTCATATACATCTCGATAAAATTGGATTTATGTGTGTTTATTACATTCATTAGTCAATAGTCCAAAAATAAACCCTACAAGACAATTCTTAGTCATAGGCTAAAATATAAAGCTAGTTCCCGAACTTTACATAAGTCTATGAAAAAAAAAAACAGAAATATTTCACAGATTTTGCACAAAATCGTTTTGAATATGTTTTCGCAAAAAATAAGTGACTTTACTAGTCCCCATAAGAATACAGCACCCGATATGAACTTTTTCAAATTTGCAGGCAAAAAAAAAAAAATTATAAAAATTCCACTCAGATTACGGTTATGCTTATTTTTTATATCAAGTTAGTTGGAGCTAGGACCAATTCTTTAAACGCATGGTATAGCCTATGCCGACTATAATTTTCTTACTTGTTCTTTTTCTGTGTATAGATTTCTACATAGCCACTACACAGGGAAAGGATATTAGTTGGTAATCAGTTTCCGCCAAAAAAATTTATTGAAGTAATAAGAATTTTTGCAGTTATTATTTAATATTTGTAAATACTACAGGTTTCTTCAACAACTACCATACAAACATAAGCTTTCTAAAATTACAGTATCTTTAAGAACAAAATTAGTTCCGTTTATCAATCAAGGTCTTTATATAAATTATTAAACTAATTTAATTGAGGCAACTTAATTATATGAAATATAACATGCTTCAGTCCTAAATATTGGTGATTGCAACATTTTGTTAACCGAAAATGTGTTAACAGAAATTGTAACACATTATATAAAAAAAAAATTGTGTTAGGAATTATTTTTCGGTTATAGTAACAGAAAACTGAACATTTAATCTGCATTGATATTTAGAGCCGAAAGGGAACAGCATCCATAAAATTTTGTTGTAAATACCAAAAGAATATAAAAATATATTTAGACAGAACGAATTTTCAATTTAATTTGTCATTAAAAAAAAAACAGAGACTTTTAAATATTTTGAGAATAAAAGTATTTATAATATTAATAGACTAGGCGATTTCTTGTGACCGATTTTATGCTTTTATCAATCAATCGATTTTGGCAAAAAAAAAAAAACATTCCATTTGAATGGTATTTATTTTTAGGTGTTCACCATGTTCACAGTTTTGCACCATGTGGAACATTTTTCTGGAGTAAAATTCTTTTAAAGTTGTTACTACCACATACATATAACATTTATTTAAGCTTCAAAAAAAACTGTACAATGTTGTTTATTTGTTTATTAAATTTGTGTTGAATTGTGAATTGGTTAAAATTGATTAGCATACCTTTAGGCTCTTATAAAATTATTTACTAACAAACCCAGTTATATATCGTCTTGCCAGTGCAATACGGTAACAACTCAAAATACATACTTTTGATATATTACGGTTTAAAGTTTTATCATTCAGTATAATTTGTTCATTGGAATATAAGAATATGTATTGTAATTTCACTGAAAACAGTAAAATTTTGAGGTGTTGTTATATTTATCTGATTCTTCGAGTCTCTTCAAGCCTAATAGAGCAGTTTTCGGAAAATAGTAACATTTTGAGTTGTTAGAGTATTGTACTGGCAAGACGAATCTTCTGTGTGTTCAACAAATATCTATAATGAAATATAATGATTTTTATTTGAAAATCCACAATTTAATGAATTTTATTGAAATATTAAAACCGATGTCTTTTGATCGTGATGAAATTTGCATCATGGTTATTCTTATTGGATAGTAGCTTAGACACAATTTTTCAACAAGATTTGTCCAGATATCTCTGAGTTTGAGGGGGTCAAAATTTGACATTTTGACCAAACCTATTATTCTTAGAAAAATTTGTCCCAAATAGTTTAGATAGCTATTTCTTCAGTCTTTCGGAAAAAAAAAAATAAAAAAAATGTTTTGATTTTTTTTTTTCAAAATCAAAATTTTTTTTGACTTTTTTCAAAAAAGGAATTTTTTTTGTGGTCAAAAGAAAGCTTAGGTTTTTTTATTTAAGAAATTTTTGGTCGCTTAGTGGATGCGACTGGGATATTTATCAAAAAAAAAATATTTTGTAACTCAAGACAACGGTTTTGAAATTTTTCTGAAATGCACTATTTTGAATTTTTTCCTATTTGTGTGTAAAACCTTACAAATAAAACTTATACTGAGAAACTAGACAAATTAATCTTTCTGAAGCTATGTAACATACCTAATTAAAATTTCATTCCTTCGATACTGTAATGCCCGCAATATGTTTACCTCAGGAAAAATCACTTTTTTTCTATAAAAATGTTGAAAAATTGTTTTTTTTATTTATTTGTAATAATAACTAAATTAATATACAATAATAATAATAAAAATAGAAAAATAAAGAATTTTATAAAATTTTATCTTAATTATATTAGGTCCGTTTATAACATAACTATTTTTTTAATTAATTTTTTGTAGCTGATCAGGTATTTAAGTTTTGTAAATTTTTGAATACCCAGCCTTTCATCCAGCTTATTAATCGCCTTTATTTGCTGCTTTTTTTCCAATATTTTCTTGGCGTTACTAAGTTCAGCTGTTGATTTCGCTGCTGGTTTCTTTTTTGGCTTTAGAAAGAACTCGCATTGAGTGGAGGCACAAAACTTGGGCCTTCCATCGACAAGCGGTATAAAAGAATGGTATTGAGCGGTGCCATCGATTGTTATCGCAGCATCGAATCTGCTCTTCAGTGTTTTCAATGTTTTCTCATGATCCTCCTTGCTTCTAAAAACTATTTTAGTTTCTTTACAATAATTCATTGCCCAATGGAATAAAGCAGTCGCATCTAAGATGTGATCTTGATGGGAGCACTGGAGGCTTTACTTGACGAGCTACATCCGAAACGTAGTATACCTTCTCTACTGTAAATTTAGATTTTTAGATATTTTAGTATTATCTTCTGGTACTCATAAACTGCAATGGTATCATGTTTTAAATCGTGGGATATGATTGCCACACTTTTGTGTTCCACTTTTTCATCTTTCATGTAGTAAATAACTACTGTGAATATAGTTTCTTGGTCGTTATTGAAGTAGAAAGCTTGTATGGTATCCTGAAGAACATATTTATAGATTTCTGGGAAATCATACGAAATAACTAATTCACCAGACTTCAAATGTATCTTCAAATTCTTGAAGAATGACCATTGCTCTTTGACTAAAAAGTCATGGGTTCTCAAGTTTAGCAATCGTGTACACATTTCTTCCACAAAATCATTCACATTTAAAATTATTGTTTTCAATGTGCATCTGTCAGTCTGAATCCAAGATTCAAATTTCACCTCCTCAATATATTCGCGATCAAAAGAGTTGATTAAATTCTCTTTTATGAATGTTGTTTACGTGCAATTCGAACTTCGCTTAAGTGGCAAGAAGTTGTTGCATTAGGACACATAGTCAATTTAAGGCAATCGTGGTATTCGTGTAAATCTTCAGGCGAGTCATCTTTTAAGCACTTTAAGTTGATTTCCTTCAACATCAGTTTAAGCAACAGCTGAACCTAGTACCGCCAAGAAAAGATGGGCAAAAAAGCAGCAAATAAAGTCGATAAATAAGCTGGATGAAAGACTGGGTATTCAAAAATTTACAAAACTTAAATACTTCATCAGCAACAATAAATTAATTTAAAAAATAGTTATGTTATAAATGGATCTAATAAATTATTTACTTTTATATTTTTCTTATTATTATTATATATTAATATAATTATTATTACAAATAAATAAAAAAAATAATTTTTCAACATTTCTATAGAAAAAAGTGATTTGTTTTTCCAGAGGTTAACATATTGCGGGTATTACAGTATCGAAGGTATGATATTTTAGTAAGGTATGTTATATACCGTCGGAAAGGCCAATTTGTCTAGTTTCTCAGTATATGCTTTATTTTAAAGGCTTTAGAAATACTTGTATGGTTAGTCGAACAAAAAAATGCTAAGTGGATATCTAATATCATATAACTGGTGTACTATAAAAGGGAAGACTCGACATTTTGTAGGAGTCCGTCAGATATTAATGAGAGAAGTCCAATAAAAATTGGGCGTGATGGGATTAGAGGGCGTGGTACCTCCTGTATAAAAAATATGAAGTACTACGAGAGTGACAGTCTTTTGACAAGTACATTAGTTATCAATGTGATTTGTCGTGGAAAATATATCGCCAAAATCAAAAATCGCCAAACCAAGAAAGCGCGAAAAATAAAAATCGCCCAAAAAACAAAAATCTTAAAAATCAAATATGGCAAAATCAAAAATCTTTAAGAAGAAAAATTACCAAATGACATTTTCAGTTCAAGGCGATTACTTAAGAGTTGCCAGATCTAGTTTGGAAAAGCACACCGTGTTACATCTAGTTTAAGAATAATTTTAAAGGAGCGTAAAGGTATGCCAATTAATTTTAGCCAATTCACAATTCACTTTTGATATTTATAATAAATACACACACACTAGGTGCTGTATGTACGTGCTAGTAGCAACTTAAATGAGCATTACTCCATAAATGTATTCCACATGGTGCAAATCTCTAAATCTGATGGACAGCTTAAAAGAAAAACCTTTCAAATGGGGTGGTTTTTGTCAAAATCGGTTATTATTTAAAGTAATTACATCGGTCACAAGCAATCGCCTTGCCTGTTAAAATTAACTGCCATATTCCAGCACTTGAAATTCGAGTGAAAATTCTAGGAAATTTTATTATACCCTATACCACAATGTGGTTTGTGTATAATGACTTTGTGCTGCTGTTTGTAACTACCAAAAACATTTGACTTAGACCCATCTTTTATTACACCGATCAAATCAGAATCACTATCAGATTTGATTTAACGATGTCCCTCCGTCCGTCCGTCCGTCTGTGTGTCCATGTAAACATTGTAATCAAACTGCAGGTCGCAAATATGAATATATTTTGACGAAATTGGGTATGTAAGCAAATGACCCCTATGAAATCGACATAAATTGCCATAAGATCCAAATTGTCATATAGATCTAATTCAAATTGGGTTTGTATGCGTTTATTACATCCGTTAATGAGTAGTTCAAAAATGATCCCTATGGAACAACTTTTAGCCATAGGCCCCATATAGAGCTGCTTCCCGATCTTCACTTAAATCTATCAAAAAACAAAAATATTGCACTGATTCTTCTCAAATTTTGTTTGTATATATTTTTGAAAACTACAAGAGACTTTGCCAAACATAGTCAGGATCGGTCCATTTTTCGGCCTAGTCCCCATATAGAGATAACATCCGATATGAACTTTTTTATGAACTTAGATCGGTCACAAGAAATCGCCTTGCCTATTAATGTTATAGATTACTTACGTGTTTTTAAGTGTAAATATTCTCTGAGTGTAACCAAATTTGCAAACTTAAAAAAATTCCATTATTACAAAAAATGGTTGTAAGAAACCCATAATTCACGCTAAAAGTTAAAATAAAATCAAAAGTTCAATTTTGACCTAAAATTCCTTAAAAAGTACTTAATCAATTTTAATGAAGTTAAAACTGGCTCAAGTTCAACTAAATGTCTATCCAGTAAAAAAAAATTACTAAAATATTTTGATCGGTTCAAAAGTTACAGAATTTTGGCCAATGAAAATCGATTTTCAGCCACTGTGCACCTTAATTTTAGTTATAAATGTAATTCGTTTAATTTTGCAGTAATACCTGTCACAAATGCCACGCCCCTCATATGTCTGATTATTTAGTTCCAAAAAAAGTAATGATTTGTGATAACGATTCAATAATATGCTGGAAAAATTTAGCTTTACTTAACTATCGTACCTCTGTAGACAATATTAAATTACCATATTGAAACTCAAGTTCTGTTGTAAGTTCTATAAATAAACGTCTCTGCAGTTCTCTTGACCAAATTGAATTAACTGCCTTGAAAACAATGGTTGCTGATCTTTAAGATTTCTTTTTAGCTCTACAAATTTACTTCTTCTAAATTCACTATTGATCCGAAAAAATTTCGACAAAATTTAAAAACTCTTACTATCATATATATCATTGATATTAGTTTTCATTCTGTATAGGAATTGCCACCACCGATACCGGCAATTATGAGATAACTGGGTTAAGTAGTTCAAAAGTTTTTCGTTTACTTACTATACACTAAGTTTCATATACTTGCATTGTTTGTGTATTTGTTATTCTTTCCAAAGCTTCATGCAACATCCTGATGGAATAGAAAGTTTTAATATTGAAATCCTAAAATATCTTTTAAACGATCGTAATGATTGGTTTGTAAAATTTCCATCGCCTAATTAATTACTTTTTTTTTATAAACATAACATCGCTTATATAAAAAATTAAAATTTTTTTTTAGACTTTCTTTTTTCATCACACTGTACACTATTAACGAACGCATATTTCTGTGAAACTAATTTCACACTTTAACTCGTAATAAAAAAAAGACCACAACATGAAGATATAATAGCTTAAATAAATGATACATTGACTACAATGGACCTTGATCACACTTTATGTTACAAAATTGGAGAGAGATCTTTGACTTGTGCAATACAAGTTTATTTAGTCATATAAATATACAAGAATTGCCAAGAATTCTTAAGCAATTAGTAAGTCATTCTAAAGATTTCCTGGAACTTAAGATGATTCTATAGGAATTTCCAGTGGTAAATATATTCATTAACATGAAGGCAGTCAATAAAATCAAAAAATCACGTATCTGAAGTGGTTTACCTACATAAAGTAAATAAATTATTCCGTTAATATATGTTGAGTATAAGTAAAGTGGATGGAAAATCGCAAAAGAATATTATACTTTTGTTTTGTCTACAAATAAACAGAACTTTATGAATTACATTAATATTCAACGCACACTCAACGTTTTACTTAACCCATTTTCGTTCTTTGTTCGTCTTACGAAAAACAACTTTAAAATTAATATTTAATTTCGAATTGGATAATAAAGTGAATGTATAGTAAAAGCACAATGATGCAATTTTATTATGAACTTGAAATTGTAAAAAATAACACAAAAATTTAAATTTTGATAAAAAAATTGGTATACCCTATACCACTATGTGGTTTGGGTATAATGACTTTGTGCTGCTGTTTGTAACTACCAAAAATATTTGACCTAGATACATCTTTTATTATACCGATTGCCTCAGAATCACTTTCTGAGTCAATTTAGCGATGTCCGTCCGTCCGTCCGCCCGTCTGTGTGTCCATGTAAACCTTGTAATCAAATTTGGTATATAAGCTTTTACCAGCAATGGGTAAAATTCGTTCCATGTTCAGACCTAGTCCCGATACAAATGACCCCTATGAAATCGACTTAAATTGCCATAAGGTCCAACTTTTCATATAGATCTCGGTAAAATTTGGTTTGCGTGTGTTAATTACATCCATCTATCAATTCTCAAAAAATAAACACCATATGACAACTATTTGTAATAGCCCCCATATAAAGCTGCTTCCCGATTTTCATATAATCTATAAAAAAAATAAAAATGTTGCACAGATTTTTCTCAAATTTGGTTTATATATATTTTTTAAAAATATAAATGACTTTACCAAATATGGTCCGGATCTGTCCATTTTTCGACCTAGTCCCCATATAAGTATAGCATCCGCTATGAACCTTTTCATATCTGCAGCCTAAAGCATTAATAACAATGACATTCAAGTTTGGTTTATGCATATTTTCTATATCCACTTAGTTGGATCGAAGAGATAGGATCTCTAAACCATGGTATAAGGTATATAATATATAATATATATATAATTTTCTTACTTATTTTTATTTTATTTTCCTTATACATGGCATTAACACTTGAAAATGGGTTCGGGCATATGGTTACCTGGGCTGTTCTTGACGTAGTGCATACAGGATGTCCAATTTTGGGCCCATTTTTCGAGCTTTCCAAGTGGTCAATTGATGCTAATTTATCAGCATAAATCAATAAAATCACGTAGCACCACAGAAACTAATCGAGAGGTATCAAATCGCGCGATTTTGAAATCAACCTGTCGCAATCCTGATGAAACCACACCTCGGCCGGATCAATATAGTCCATATTTGCAAACAAAAAATCATTGATCATGGCGCGGTAACGACCTCTATTGACTGTAACGCAAGCTAAGGCTTCATTTTTGAAGAAATAAAATCCGATGATGGCTCCAGCATGTGAACCGGTGTATTTTTCTGGGTGAAATGAAGTGTGTAGGGTATGTTGTGGACTGGTCTCACTCCATATGCAGAAATTTTGTTTATCAACAAATCCGTTAAGCCAAAAATGAGCCTAATCGCTGAAAATGATTTTGAGGTAAAATATTGGGTCGGTTTCCAACTTGCCTAGAATCTAAGCGTAGAAAGAACGACGCATACGATGGATCCGTGTAGATCGAGACATTTGTGCAAAATTGTCCACTGCAATTCCTGTAACCATCGACGAATCGATAAATTTGGATCTTCTTCTGCACGCAGATTCCTTCGATGTATTGGTGTTATTGCATCATTTAGAGAGTAAGTGATATGAAATCCATCCACAATTCGACGAAGGGCTTCTTAGGTGAACGATTATGTATGCCATAAAAATCACGAAGTCGTCTAAAAGTTGCGGGAATTGATGCTTGATTTTCAAAGTTACTTTTAATATTTCATGGTGATCATAACTGTCAAAAAGTGAGAGCAGTGTGATAGTTTGTTTGACAGCTAATTCTTTTGTAAACTTAAAAAAAAACCCATCACTCGCAACCAGAAGTTCGTTAAAAAATTTAATATAAAAATATTTAGAGCCTTTTTCTATGGTTCGCAAAAATTAAAATTTTCAGCAAACTATGATAGGAAGTAGGTTGATACACTACGAGGGTGGTTCCAGTACTACGCGACCTCACAAAGAAAAGACAACATATTTGAGATACCCCTTCTTTATTTCCGAACATGATCTCTTTATAGCTCGATAGACGTTTCCAGCTGTGTTCAATAGCTTTGATAAAGAAAGAACTGTCTAGCTCATTCAAATATTAATCAACAGCAGACTCTCCTTCTTCATCGTTGCCAAATCTTTTACCACTGAGCCATTTAGAGTTAGAAAATATTCCGAGTGAGCTAAATGTGGTGAATAAGGTGCGTTATGAAGCAGCTTGAACTTTAATTAATGGGTTTTGGCCATCGCAATAGTGAATGTGTGAACTTGCGGTCTTTTTTTTCTTAAGTTCCTCACTTAAACGCTGCCATAAATCACGATGCAAGTAATTCTCTTTTCAAGATATCGCCATTCCACGTCTGATGCGTGGTTACGAATCGGCGTAAAGATTCAGCTTTATTGATGTAACACATCGCCAAACACTCTATTGAAATATCTTCACAATGCAAACGCGGCATCCATCTTGTGGGCAGCTGTCTCATCTCGAAATTTTCGGTTAATTTGCGATTAATTTCGGTTAATAGCTCACGTACTGTAGCCAATGATCGTCCAATACCATTTTATGGATTTCCTTAACCGTTTCTGGCCTGGTCACCTGTATTATTCGACCAATACGATGTTCATCTTGGCATCTCGGACGGCCTCGTTTAAACTCTGCTACGCGATATTTTATAGTCATAAACGAAGGAGAAGACTCCCTCAGAGTAGAATCTAGCTCAGCTTTAATTTTAGTTGGACTGAGACCTTTCAAATGAAAATATTGAATTACAAATTCACTGAAATCATTTAATTTTGATGGCTCCAAAAAAATATAATATAATAATAGTAAAGAGCGTGTTGGAACTTACAACACTTTTCACCAAAATAATCTTTTTCAAACTACTGCCACCATCAGTATGTTAGGTCGCATATTGATAACACAATGATAAAAAAAAGAATGAAACAGAAATACCTGCGATGCGATACTTTTTTTCTGATAGGTTTTGTCGAGTACAACAATGCCCTGTCCTTTGAAATTTGCGAAACACCTCCAAAATCTTGAGTTACGGGTAAAAACCGGGTTTTCGGCCCTTCTGCACATATAAGCCAGTAACTTTGTTGAATATCAACCGATTTTGATTTTCTCAACGGATTTAGAAAGAGGAAACTAATGCTGTGTTTACACGGTGACTTTTAACGACGTTGTTTTTCGACGTCTTTTTTTGTTTGTAAAACGGTAGAACAAAACATCAGCCACAAGAAATCTCCTAGCCTATTAATATTATGGATATTCTTCTTAATGCGAAAAATAATCTAAAGCAGATTAAAAAAAAAAAACATAAAATTAAAAATCATCGTATGAATGCAATAGGTTTTGGTAGCAGCTTCAAAAGAGAATTAAGAAAAAGCGCGTCGTCAAAAATCGACATCTGAATTGGGCCTAAGGCCTTTCGAAGATATGAACATGATATTTAAGTAATATGGAGACATCTGTTCGTACTCCTTCAGCAAATTCATTTCTTTTTAAATATTCTCTATTTTTAAACTGTGGAGATGTTTTTAAAAAATTTTTTATATACATATAAACGTATAATTTATGGAATTATTATAAAAGAATATTTATTTGTGAGTAAAATGCAGCTCTGAATTAAAAAATCTTGTAAAAATTAACTGCGGTAATAAACTTTTAATAAAAAATAAAAATGGAATAACCGAAAGTGTTATTTTATAAAAAAAAAATTGGTTTGTGCAGGCATCTATTCAATTTTTTATATTAAAAGTTTAATAACTCAGTTAGTTTTTATCACATTCGTTAATACAAAGCTACATTTTACTCATAAATAAACATGCTTTTATAATAAGTTCATAAATTATACGGTCCCTAAATAAAAAAATGTGTAAAAACATCTCCAAATTTGAAAAATAGAGGGTATTTTGAAACAAAATGAGGTTGCTGGAGCCATATGCACAAATGTCTCAATATTACTTAAATATCGTATTCATATGTTCGAAAGGCCTCATATTCTTGCTTCCAGATCCGCAGAGAAATTTAAAATCCGTTGGTATTCAACAAAGTTACTGGCTTATATGTGCAAAAGGGCCGAAAAACCGGTTTTTTACCTGTAACTCAAGTTCTTGGAGGTGTTTCGCAGGGTCTTGTTGTACTCGACAAGACTAATCAGAAAAAAAATCAATGTGAGTCCGATCCCATGGGAGATGTGTAAACATCTACACCTTTTCCAATTGTAATTCAGAAAACCTCAAATGTATTTCAGAAATTATCAAATGTATTTCAGAAAATATCAATTGAATTTCAGAAAATATCTATTAAAATTCAGAATTAAAAAGTAGTATACCCTACAATACCGAAAAGTTATTATTGTTTCTATTAGTGATTTGGAGTCGCAGAGAATGTTTAGCAATATTTGGATTTATTTGTTATGCACTGCAAAATAAAATATCAAGGGCGGCCTTTTAATCGAAAGAAGATGAGGACTTCATTTGTTAATCAGCTACAATATAAACACCAGGATAGAATTTTGACCGTTTTTGAAGTCATCAGTTTGAAAAAAACAAGTATATAACGTCACCTAAAATGCAAGAAGCCATAACTAACAAAAAGTTTAAAATTGACTTTTTGTATTGTAGCTACTTAAAAACTATTATTTTACCATAAATTTGTTTTAATTAGATTAATTTTAATTTGCTTTGACCTTTATTTTGCCGATATTTTTCATTCTTCGAATGACATCTTCCGGGCGAATATTAAATGTTTTAAAACAAAGAAAAACTTAAAAAATGTTTGCGAAGTTATACTACTAACGTCTATTATAACAGTGTTATAACAGTGGAAATACGTTTGATATTTCCTGAAATACATTTCATATTTTCTGAAACCCAACTGATATTTTCTGAAATTCAATTGATATTTTCTGAAATACAAATGATACTTTCTGAAAATCAATTGATGCTTTCTGAAATACAATTGATTATTACTGAAAATCAATTGATGTTTTCTGAAATTCAATTGATACTTTCTGAAACACAATTGATATTTTCTGAAAATCAATTATTGTTTTCTGAAACACAATTGATACTTTCTGAAGTTCACTTGATGTTTTATGAAATACAATTGGAAAAGGTGTAGAAATTAAAAAAACACCTAAGTTTATTTTTGCTTTTTCAAAGTTTTCCTAGTATTTAGCTTTTTAAACTCACAGCACACGTAGCGGTTTTGCTTACTAAAAAAGTTCTGTAAATGGCAAATATACACTTGAATATTTAAAATTAAAGAAAAAGATTTGTGATTTTGCTAAACAGACAGCGAACTCGGCGATTCTGCTTACTAAATACACCAATATACTTACATATACCTCACACCGATTTTCCCTTACGCTGTTTTTGTGATTGTATTGTGAAATTGGATATTAGGCCCCCCCTGATCTCATAGATGTTTACACGTTAAAAAGCGTCGCATCGCAAGGAATTTTTTTCTGTCACACAGTGTAGTGTACGATATTTATTCTATGCTGATGATATATGCAGAATATGTTTCTATTATGCGAGAGTAGATCAATAAACTGAAATTAATTGTGCAACATGGAACCTGGGGATTAATCGAGGCAAGTCTCAAATGGTGATACTTTGTAAGGGAGATAAAATATCTGCGAGTGAAAATTTTAGGTTTAATGGAGAACCAATAAAAATTGTAAACGAATACACGTGTTTAGGAGTAACACTCACACCAACAGTATCATTTAGTAAACAGCTCGATAAGAGAAACATATCGGCGAATAGCAATATTAATCCGACATGGAATGGCTTTGCAGGTAGAAAGGAGATTTGTTTGGAAACCAAGTGGAATCCTATTTAAATTTTAGGCAGATCTATCCAGTCATATAGTAGTCAAATTTTGGATTTCACACTGTTTGATGATGTTGACAAATTACAACGCTTCTTAAAAAAAATTAAAATTTCCATAGTTGTTGTTGGAAACAGTCATAAAAAATAGTCACGTATATTCCTTGGACCTACATCTACGATACATCATAAAAACTATAATCTTATAGTAACCATGGTCAACTTAAAAAAAACTTGTGTTTTAAAGATATTGGAAATTTAAATATTGTAACCTAGATCTTTAAATCTCGACGTTATCTGATTGAACTAAATGCCACCAGATTCTAGCAATATAGGTGTCAGATGTGCATTTTATGCAACCTGAAACTTTTATTCGTTTTAAAGCCATTTGAACTATTGTGCGTCATATAGATGTTTTAGGAAATTCCCATTAACAGAGGAGGAAGTCATAAATATTTTAAATAATGTTGACCTTTTTAGCAAAAATTTAATTAATTTCATAATAGATGATTAGTGTATAGAAGATAATTAATAGCTGCATTTAACTATTAATAAATTTAAAGTGATCCAAATGTTTATAAGTATATATATATATCTTTTTTCTTTCAATATCACCAACTAACGACGAAATGTCTAAGTGTGTGTTCTCTTGTTTTATCTATTTATTTATTTATTTGATTATACACATGTTTTATATTTTATATTTAATTTTTTTTTTTAAATTTGTATCACATAAAATTGAAAATAAGGAATAATTAATTAACTAATTATACTTAATAATTATTAAAGAAATATACTTTCCTAAGCAAAGTGATTTGGGCAATTCCATATGTGACGTAATGACATTTTGAGTAGTAGAGTTGTAGTTAAGGCTATTCCACAAAGCTATTTGCAATTGAAAATTCATTCTTCGGTTTGAAAATGATTGTTAATGATTAAGAGATTTAAAAAAAAACAACTTTTCCACTATTTTATTCTTTCATTTTTGAGTAATTTCGCATTGTATGACGCAATGACATTTTTGCTACCATGGCTCTGTCCTGGTATTAAAACCTTGGAACTTTTAGGATGTAAAAAGCTAATCAGTTTTAAACTAATGCATATTTTACATATGATATATAAGCAATATAAAATTATAATTTAGAGCAACTTACCTGTAATAGTGTTGAAGTTATTAACTGTCATTTGACGTGACGGAATGACTGTGACGGAATGACTAAAGTTTCTTAAACATGTATTAAAAGAAAATTGAGTAAACAAATAATTATTTATAATTATTTTATTATATGGAGCACCTGTAAGAAATTTCATTATGTAACTTGGAACATATTTTTATATATTTTTAAACTTACTTCATATAAGTGGGATGGGAGTGGGATATCTATCAAAATAAATGTTTTGCAATTCAAGACAACGGTTTTTCAATTTTTCGCAAATGCACTTTTTTGAATTTTTTCCTATTTGTGTGTAAAACCTTACAAATAAAACTTATACTAAGAAACTAGACAAATTAAACTTTCCGAAGGCATGTAACATACCTTTATAACATAACAGAATAGAATGGTTCTCTGTAACCTGAAAGAGTTATTTGCAATATTTCAATCTGAACACGAGGATGTTAAAATTGGCTTCACGAAATTTACCCAAATGAGGCCAAAACATTGCGTTTTGGCAGGAAGCAGCGGAACTCACACAGTATGCATTTGCATTTACCATGAAAATTTTCAACTGATGTTGAAGGAAATCAACTTAAAGTATTTAGCAGATGTTTCGGTAGAAGATTTACACGATTACCGCGATTGCCTTAAATTGACTATGTGTCCTAATGCAACAACTTCTTGCCACTTAGGTGAATGTACCAATTGCCCGAAAACCACATTCATCAAAGAAACTTTAATCAACTCTTTAAATCGAGAATATATAGAGGAGATCAAATTTGATTCTTGGATTCAGACTGACAGATGCACATTGAAAACAATCATTTTATATGTAGACGATTTTGTGGAAGAAATGTGTACAGGATTGCTAAACTTGAAAACCCATGACTTTTTAGTCAAAGAGCAATGGTCATTCTTCAAGGATTTGAAGATACATTTGAAGTCTGGTGAATTCGTTATTTCATATGATTTCGTAGAAAACTATAAATATGTTCTTCAGGATGCCATACAAGCATTCCACTTCAATAACGACCAAGCAACTATATTCACAGTAGTTATTTACTACATGAAAGATGAAAAACTGGAACACAAAAATATGGCAATCATATCCGACGATTTTAGACATGATACCGTTGCAGTTTATGAGTACCAGAAGATAATACTAAAATATCTAAAATCTAAATTTACAGTAAAGAAGGTATATTACGTTTCGGACGGAGCTCGTCAACATTTTAAAAACAAAAGTAGCTTCGCAAACCTTATGGCTCATGAAAAAGATTTTGGAATGCCAGCTGAGTGTCATTTTCATCCTACTGCTGATGGTAAAGGAGCATGTGGTGGTATTGGAGCAAACCTTAAAAGAAATGCAGCGAAGTATAGCCTCCAGAGCTCTCATCAAGATCGCATCTTAGATGCGACTGCCTTATTCCATTGGGCAAAGAATTATAATAGTTTTTAGTAGAGGAGAGGATCATCAGGAAACATTGAAAATACTGAAGAGCAGATTCGATGCTGCGGTAACAATCGATGGCACCGCCCAATACCATGCTTTTATACCGCTTGTCGATGGAAGACTCAAGTTGAAAAAGTTTTCTGCCTCTATTCAATGCGATTTCTTTCCAAAGCCAACAAATAAACCATCAGCGAAATCAACAGCAGAACCTAGTAACGCCAAGAAAGGATTGACAAAAAAAAAAACGCAGTAAATAAAGGCGACAAAAAAGCTGGATGGAAGACTGGGTATTTAAAAATTTACAAGACTTAAATACTTCATCAGCTACAATAAATTAAGTGATTTTTTTCCTGAGGTTAACATATTCTGGGTATTACAGCAAAAAATGCTTTGATTTAGCAAAAAAAAAGTCTAAATTTTTTTTTTTTTTAAATATTTTTTTTCCGAAATATTGAAGAAATAGCTATCTAAACTATATGGGAGAAAATTTTCTAAGAACAATAGGTAATAAGTTACATAGATGAGAAAAAACACCTGTTTGGCCAAAATGTAAAATTTTGATCCCGTCTAACTCAGAGAGATCTTGACCGATCTTGTTGAAAAATTGTGTCTAAACTACTATCCAATAGGACTAACCTTGGTGCAAATTTCATCCCGATCGGAAGACATCGGTTTCAAAAGTAGGTGCACTTGACTTGAAACCCCCCCATATACCAAATAACATATTCCAAGATTCATTTGTTTATAAACTATTTACAGTCTGTACCACCTCTTGTTAGAGTTAAATGAATTTGGGCTGATGTTTGTAACTACTAAAAATATTTGAGCTAGACCGATCGATTCAGAATCCGTCCTTTCGTCCGTCATTTAGTATATAAGCTTTTATCGAGCATAAGATGAACGCAATTGAAATTGGTGAAGCTTTCGGTGCATGTTCAGACCAAGCCACCATACAAGTTTGCCTTACCAGACCGACTAAAATGATCGTAGGATGCAGACTGTCATATATGTATCGATTTTATTTGGTGTAAGAAATATGCGAATAGCAAAAAACTGAGAAATACAAAGTTTTGGGTCAATCAAAAAATTTAGAGGTGCCTCAACGCGACTGAAGATATCAAGTGTGTTTATTAAATTACCTCATTAAAAAGCTATACAACTTCAAAATCGAATAAAAACTAGCCAAGAAATACCAAATGCCCCAGACTACTTTTGTGCTAAAATAAACTAGGTCGTGAAATTTGATGCAAATTTTTTCAACTTTAAGAAATTAATTAAAGCCATCATTTTATATTCGTCACTATACCTAGGATCACTCAGACGTTTTTTACCTATTGCGAAATAAGTCCAAAAATGGAAGGTTTTTTTGATAAAGTTTTTTTTAGGTTTTAAAAAATTTTCTTGAACAAAATATCACAAAATGGATCCGGAGCTTTACAATTTTGTTAAATATATATCAGTGATTAACTGTGTGAATTTTTAAGTAAATTCCTCTGCCAGAATTTTTTTTACAAAGAATTTTTTTTTGCGGATTTTGAGAAAAATGACTTTTTGTGAAATATTCAGTAAATGTACTCTTTCTAAATACTTGGTATCAAAAATTTATCAGTTTTCTACTTTTAAATGTTATATTTTATCATAGTAGCCTTGGATCTCGGAAAAAAATTATATGACCCCATTATCCTTTTTTGACTTGGGGTCACATATGACCACATGCTAATTAAAGACAATTTATTCAAAAAATTCAAATATTTTGTAAGTGCTGTTGAATTTCTAGATGGGATGCTTAAAATATAATAACCAGGTGTGCAGGTCTTCCATGCTAAAAATTTGGAATAACCAAACTTGGAATTTTGGTATATTTTATATAACTAACTAGCTGTTTTTATCCGGTCTAGACCAGGGTCCAAAGGCCTTTTACTTGAAAAATGGTTCACGATGCTTACCACGTGCTGAGTTCTTAGTCCGCAATGAACAACTTGCCAAAAAAAAAAAAATGAACGCTCTCTAAAAATTTGTATGGGATTGAGGAATTTGTTTATGATTAAAAATATCCCCAACGTTTACCTTTTTTGGGGGAGTAAATTCGTTTTTTATTTCAATTTAGACTTTTTTTAATTGTTTAATTTAGAAGTTTTTTTTATAAGACGCTGCAACAAAAATGCTTCAAAAATAAGCTGCGAAACCTCTTTAACTTTTTCTTTTTGAAGTTTAGTTATTTTGTAAACATCAAATATAGCGGAAACGTTTGCATATTAAAGGAATCAGAACTTCTAAAAATTTAATTACTTCATTCAATAAGTGATCATCACTGAGCAGAGACCTCAAATTAATAGAAGATTCAGAAATGGAAAATGAATGCGACGTTTAAAATTGTGCCGCAAGGTTGCTTTAAGCAACTGCTTATATTATATGTATAGTATTTTTTGCACATACGTAGGTAAAAATTATCATAAGACTTCTCACTGAGCTCTGTTCCGCGAGCGAGTCCCGTCCACGTCCGCACGTTTGGCAGCTACACCCGTGATGCCGCGCAATTGTCCTCAACTTATTTTATTCGCCAAAATATACTTTTCATTCTGATATTTTGGCTGAGCTGGGTTCCGAGAGCGCGTCGCGTTCGCGTCCGCGTGCCGCTTCCGCGCACCGCAATGATGCTATTGAAAAGAATACAGATTTCAAATACGTTTTTTGCAGGACAGATATTGAGAGCAGTATGGGGAATTTGTTTATTTCTTTTGGGGACCTTTTTTTAAAAATTTGGGGAATTTGTTCATCGTGAAGTTATTCACCAATTTTTCGGGGAATAAGTTCAGCGCCTGCTTACCACTACAACTAACTATGTTTATTCATGGATTATTTTGAGTGTATGATGTCTAAAAGTTACGAATTTTAGTCATTCTAGAGCATTGGGATATACAACATTTCTGGTTTTTCCTCCTGGTGCATATACGAAAAGATTGTACTGGCTCCCAACTCTGGAGCAGGCGGCATATAATTGTCTATGAGAAAAACAGGAGATTCTAAGTAGATACCTTATATCGTAAGAGATTGTCCTCTCATGTACGTTATGTTAGGAAAAACTTTTGTACCATCTCTTGCACTGAAGGAACCAACTTACAAAAGATTTCTGGTAGAGATATTACAGTCGTTTCAGTAGTTTCACATTCCCTGGGCTCAGCTTGTCTTATCCGTTGGACCTAAAGACGTTGTTGAGTCGTTTCAGGAGTTTCACATTCTCTCGTCTCAGCTTGTTTTATCCGCTGGATTGCTAGACGCACTTGAGTAGATTCAGGCATTTCCGCTTCTCTTTACAAACCTTGTCTTGATCTTTGGGCTTTAAGACGTTATTGGGTTTGCTCAGGTGCTTCAGCATTTCTCGACTCAGATTGTCTAACTCGTTGAGATCGGTACGAATTTGGGTCTAATCGGGCTCTATAGAGTTCTTTTTAGTCTAAGTCTTTTTGCACTTGAGGTAGTACGGCCCATAAGCTACGCTTTCATGTGCAAATCACAATTGCAAATAGTTTTTTTTCACCTCTACAACTCATTTATACAGTGAAAAAGATAAAGTGGAAATATTTGTAATAGGTTGCTTTCCAATGTAGCCAAAAGGCGTGATGGAAATAAATGTAATATTTCGTTCTCCAATGTAGTTAAAAAGGCCAGATGGAAATATTTGTATGAATTAACCTTATCGGAGTAACCCTACAGCGGTAATCAACCTGTATCTGAAATAAATCCCAAACAAACAAACAGAAAAAAATTAATTTTATATATATATGTGGATTGTTCTAGTAAACTAGATGAAATTCTTACTATGGGTTGGAGAGTAAAATTGTGTTATACTTTACCCATTTTTTTTCTCAGTTATTAGCTCTTAATCTGTCAGTGAGTCAGTGAGTCAGTGATGAGCCTAAGCATATTATTAATTGTTCCTACACTATTTTTATACCCTATACCACTATGTGGTTTGGGTACACCCGTCTTTAATTATACCGATCGAATCAGAATCACTATCTGATTCCGTCCGTCCGTCCGTCTGTGTGTCCACGTAAAGCTTGTAATCAAACTGCAGGTCGCAAATATGAATATATTTTAATGAAATTTGGTATTTGATCTTTTATCGGCCATGGGATGAACGCTGTTGAAATTAGTGAGAATCGGTCCATGTTTAGACCTAGCCCAGATACAAATGACCCCTATGAAATCAACATATATTGCCATAAGATCCAAATTATCATACAAATATTAGTCAAATTGAGTTTGTATGTATATATTACATCCATTAATCAGTAGTCCAAAAATGATCCCTATTGGACAACTCTTAGTCATAGGCCCCATATAGAGCTGCTTCCCGATCTTCACTTAAATCTATCAAAAACAAAAATATTGCACTGATTCTTCTCAAATTTTGTTTGTACATATTTTTGCAAAATACAAGAGACTTTACCAAACATGGTCAGGATCGGTCCATTTTTGGGCCTAGTCCCCAAATAGATATAGCATCCGATATGACCTTTTTCATATCTGCAGCTGAAAAAATTAATTAAAATCCCACTCAAATTTGGTTTATGCTTATTTTCTATATCCAGTTAGTTGGGCCTGAGAGATAGGGTCTCTAAACGCATGCTATAGGGTATCGTATAATCTGTCTAGACCGACTATAATTTTCTTACTTGTTTAAATTATGATTTACGAATATAAGAAATACATATAAAATTTATTAAGAATGGAATCGATCGATCAGTATAATATAAGGGGGATACAGGTAACAAATATCAGCACAACCTCAATATACCGTACCCTTAGAGTAGAATAGTTATTCTCTTTCTTTTCCTTCTTTAAATTGTACACGTAATTAGTTTAATTGCTAAATGTCTTGCGCTCTTTAGACTTTTGGGATTTTTGTTTGTCTGCTAGACTTATAATCTATAATATTAATAGGCTAGGCGATTTCTTGTTACCGATGTTTTGTTCTACCATTTTATCCCAATTCTGGCTAAACGTAAATTATTTGAAAGGTATTAGTTTTTAGCTGTTCACCGGATTTACAAATTTTTAAATTTTTTCCTTTGTTTTGAGTAAGCTGCATTTAAAGTAGCTACTAACACATACATAAAATTATTCATATGCTGTGTGTGTGTTTATTAAATTTGTTAAAGTATTTGTTAATGAGTTTATTATCTTCATTCATAATAATAAACCAAAAAAGTGTTGGTTTGTGAATTGGCTAAGTTGTGAAATAAAGTTGCCTAGAAATTGCACTCGAACTTCGAGCGCTGGAATCTGCTAGTATGTATAAAAACCCTTAATTGAATTACTCTTGGGTTAATTACTCTTGAGTTAACTCAACCAGACTAACTTTAAAAATACCCTAATTCACCCGATTTAATATTCATTCTTAATTTTTAATTCTTAAAAATAGCTTTTTAATTTTCCTTTATCTGTATAAATTATTTATTTAAATACTTCTTTTTATAATATGTTTTCGTATAAAATTTTTATTGCATTCATTTTTGCAAGATTAATACATATCATTTATTACTTCCGGATTTCGAAAAAAGTTATTTGCAACTAATAAAAATATATAACGTTCGTATGCTAATTTAAGAGTTTTTTTTTTTATAATTTTAGTAATTAAATTCTATGGTCAAAATTAATGAATTTTTGAGTGTTCTCTTCTTGTTTGTTATTTTAATTTTAACCTTAACAGGTTGGGAATTCTACACACATGATTTATTTATTAATGAGTTTCCGATCAGCCACGCTTTTTATATGGTAGACAAATTTAATTCGTAAACAAATGAAAGCAATATTTCAAACTGTGCTTTAACCCTGATAATTGTTTAATATGATAAATAACACTTTCATAAACACCAATTAAATTGTTGTGTTTGTTGTGATACTTCTACACAAATTTAGTGGCACGATAGAAAGTAATTCAAAAGAAAACAGACAGCAATATTTAATAACCTCAATACCCTCTTTGTAGTGAGAATCGTCGATCTCTTTAAAATAACCATCAATCATAGATTAAACCTGTTTATTGTTGGCTAAACTTTTAACACCGTGCCATTTTTGCAATCAGATGACACTATGATCGCCTTCTTTGGATCCGAGTTGAGTTTAATTTTTTTTTGACTTCCTTTATCTCAGGTGTAAAATAAGAGACACATGTTTCTTAGATAATTGTGAAAATATGCAATAAATCGGCATAGCACGACCTTTGTTTCGTCGTCAGAAAAGGTGGGACCCATCTTGTATAGAACTTTCTCGTGTTCATATTCTCAGTCCTTATGCGATCTACAGTATATTTTGAAATGTTTATTTTGTCTGTCAGCTACAATACTATCATTTGAATTTTCTTTATCATTTCTGGCGTGTCCACCTATTTGGACAAACACTGTTACGCTCAGCTTTGGGCTAGCAGGAGTTTGTTTAAATTGTGTTACCCATTATGTTACTGTTGTACTATATGTTCCTCCAGAGTAAAATCTATCTCGGATTTGGTTTGACTGAGACCTTTTAAATGATAGTAACGCATGGCCAAAAACATTTCATGAAATACATGTGAAGAACTAGAGACAGAATCATTTTCGGTGAAATCTTTATTTATTTATTCTTGGTATGCAATAAAAAAAAAACAATTAACTGCATATTGCATAGCGTTCTGAAAGTTTTCGGAACTTTAGCCAATAACTTTGTATCAATGGTTGTAAGGTCCTTCTTTTATTTTTGAATTCAACAGTTAACATTTTTTCCGTCTCTACAGACCTTTCGTTTATTGTGTCTTAGGCGGGGAATATTTATAGGGCTTATCTCTTTTGGCACAAATTATATATTTTGTTATTGGAAGCTTTCAACTGTTGTCTTAGCATAATGTGAAGATGCTAAGTCAGGTCAGCCAACTATTTTGTCTCGTCGATGATATATTTTTATTCCCTCCACACCAGTGTGTAGAGGATATATATAAGTGTTTCCTTCCGTTTGTAATAATAAAAATAACAAGTGGAGTTGGAATAGCGGTGTTCATCTGTCCGTCTGTAGAAATCACGATCGGGCCTTCAATAGGTTAGCTGGGTTGAAATTTTTTTGTTGAAAATGATTCCTTGACATCTTGAGCAGGGTGCTGTTTAAGATCAATGAAACTGGTTTAATAAGTCCCGAGATTTCAATCAATATGTAAAAAAACTCTCTAATATATGAATTTTTTTAGTGTTGTAATTTTTGTTATTAAAAATTTTGTAATTTGTGTTCGTAGCTGTTGTTGTTGTTCTTTTGTTGATATTTTCTTAACGAGTGTGTACGTATCATTGAGCTACATTCGTCCAACTCGTTCAGCTTAAAGTTGGCTTGGTACCGCCTATGATTCTGAAGTCGTTGTCAAATTAGGCGCTATAGTTCGCTAATATTTTGTTGTCGAATTAACTATCTTAGTAAAGTTTTTATTTTTATACCCTATACCACTTGTGGTTCGGGTATAATGACTTTGTGCTGCTGTTTGTAACTACCAAAATTATTTGACCTAGACCCATCTTTTATTATACCGATCGACTCAGAATCATTTTCTGAGCCGTTTAAGCGATGTCCGTCCGTCTGTGTGTCCATGTAAAACTTGTAATCAAACCACAGGTCGCAAATATGAATATATTTTAATGAAATTTGGTATATAAGCTTTCATCGGCCACAGGATGAAAGCCATTGAAATTGGTGAAATTCGGTCCATGTTCAGACCTAGCCCCCATACAAATGACCCCTATGAAACCGACATGAATTGCAATAAGACCAAATTATAATATAGATCTCAGTCAAATTGGGTTTGTATGTATTTATTATATCCATTAATCAGTAGTCCAAAAATAATCCCTAGAGGACAATTCATAGTCATAGGTCCCATATAAGCTGTTTCCCGATCTTCACTTAAATCTATCAAAAATCAAAAATATTGCACAGCTTTTTCTCAAATATGGTTTGTATATATTTTTTAAAAATATAAGTGACTTTACCAAATATGGTCAGGATCGGTCCATTTTTCGACCTAGTCCCCATATAAATGCAGCACCCAATATGAACTTTTTCATATTTGCAGCAAAAAAATAAGGAAGAAAATTACAGTCGGTCCAGACCGACTATATGATACCCTATACCATGCATTTAGAGACCCTATCTCATAGGCCCAACTAACTGGACATAGAAAATAAGCATAAACCAAATTTGAGTGGGCTTTTTATTAATTTTTTTGGCTGCAGATATGAAAAAGTTCATATCGGATGCTATATCCATATGGGAACTAGGACCAAAGATGGACCGATCCTGACTGTGTTTGGTAAAGTTTCTTGTATTTTGCAAAAATATATACAAACAAAATTTGAGAAGAATCAATGCAATATATTTGTTTTTTGATAGATTTTAATGGAGATCGGGAAGCAGCTCTTTTTGGGACCTATGACTAAGAGTTGTCCCATAGCGATCATTTTTGGACTACTCATTAATTGATGTAATAAACGCATACAATTTGAGTAAGATGTATATGACAATTTGGATCTTATGGCAATTTATGTCGATTTCATAGGGGTCATTTGTATGGAGGCTAGGTCGGAACATGGACCGATTCTCACCACTTTCAACAGCTGTCATCATGTGGCTGACAAAAGTTTATATACCAAAGGTGATCGAAATATATTCATATTTGCGACCTGCAATGTGATTACAATATTTACATGGACACACAGACGGACGGACGGACATCGTTAAATCGAATCAGTTAGTGATTCTGCTTCGATCGGTATAATAAAAGATGGGTCTATGTCAAATATTTTTGGCAGTTACAAACAGAAGCACAAAGTCATTATACCCAAACCACATAGTGGTATAGGGTATAAATACACATTATTTCACATAGAAGTTAATTTCTTCTATTGCAAACCATTATTTTGTTTATAAAAAGACGATACATTATAAATTGTACTAAATACTAGTCAAAAAAACAATTTATAATAAATTTTATTTTTATAAGAATTTGGAGGTTAAGTAGCTATATTAACCTTATTAACCATACTTAACTTTGAATTTAAGACACTGCTGGAGGGTATCAAAGATTCTTGTTTATTTTAATGTTGCAAATTGACAGTTATCCCCCTTTACATAAGCCAATCTTTAATAAAAACTTATCTTATGAATATATTCAGATTTTTAGTATCCTTCCTGGCAGGAAGTTCCAAGAATATGTTTCGACTAACATCCCTGCCTTCAACGGTGAAGTGGGAGTCGTCTTACATCACACATTTAAATTGAGATGAAGCGGAGAGTCAAATTTGGGAAAGATGAAGCAACCTGCATATGATAAATTTTTCTACAGCTCAGTGGTAATTGTAGCATTTCTTTTTCAGTGCCCATATATTGTAGATATTTTTTACCGTGTTTTTCTGGCATTCGAATCTTCTTCGCAATTTACGATAGGAATTTCCACTATGGACCACGGTTTCAGCTTTGAATTTATTCTTGTTACAGGTACTTTCGGACCGAATCAGGTTCTCTTTCTACTTTATATTATTCAATTTAAACTTTTCAAATACCATGCCATTAAATATTGAAAAATTTCAGTTCTAGTTTTGGATCAATGAGATTGAGTTGTATTTTAATAGTAATTGGTCCAATAAATAATAAATTTTTTGAAATTCTACATATTTCTTTTCGGGCTCTCAAATTTTTTTAAAGCTTTCACGAAGCTTAAATTTTGTAATGTTGCCTTTTTAATACCCTCCACACCACTATGCAGTTGGTATATATCAGTTTGATTCTTGATTCTTCATTCTTATAACAACTAGAGTTGACATAGCAATGTCCTTCTGTCCGTCCTTCCATCTGTCTGTGTAGTGTATTTACTTTAAAAATATATACTTTGTTTATGTTATAAGTTTTTTTAAAATAATTTTATTCAAGTATGCTTTGATACTTTTGGTTTTCATATAAAAATTTTTGAAAATATTAATTCAGTTGATTCAAGTATTTCATTGCTAAAACATAAAAACATTTTAAAAAATAAATAAATAAAAACTTTTTAAATTAAAAATAAATAATTGTGTAACCAAATCTACAATATTAATAGGCTATGTGATTTCTTGTTAGCGATGTTTTGTTCTACCGTTTTATCCCGATTTAGACCAGACGTATGTTATTTGAAAGGTATTTCTTTTTAGCTCTTCACCAGATTTACAGATTTCTTAATTTTTTTCTTTAGTTTGAGTAAATTGCATTTAAAGTTGCTACTAACACACATAATATTGTACGTATGGTATGTGTGTTTATTAAATTTGTGTTTGTTAATGAGTTTCTTATTGGTTTGTGAATTGGCTAAATTGAGAAATAAAATATTTAAAGTGGAGCATATCGGCCACCATTGTGCTAAGAAATGTCCAAAAAAAATATGGGGAACCCTCTAAAAAATTATAAAAAATCAATGCGTTTGTTGCAATAAGTTTATAAAATTGTTTATTTTTTCAATATGTCCAGATATTAATCTAAATGAAAAACCCAGGTAGAGTGTTTTAATGATTCGGTGTAGCCGAATTTAACACTCTTACTTGTTTTGAACCCGGTAATTGTTTTTGAACAACTGCCGCTATCTTCGTAGTTTTGCTAAGGCTAGAGACTATAAAAAATTATTTGACCTATTTACACATTTTATTAAGCGATTATTTCAGAATCCTCTGAGCCTGTGCATGGGTCATAAGATTTCACTGAGCCGTGATCATTGTCAGACCTATACTTATTTTAATGTGGTAAAATTAAATTACTTAGATCCAGATGATGGTCAAATCTATAGGTCATGCCTTATAAGTGATCTGCCCTTACATCGTCATAACTGCAAAACTTTTAGTTATTGTGTTCATATAATATTTACTTACATCTGATATAAAATTTATATCCAATAAAAACAAGACAAGACCACTTAAAATGATTTTCGACTTATTTTCTGTGCCCATTAATGACCTTATCCAGTATAGTTGTGATCTTCTCATTATTAGAGTTAAAACCCCTTTCTGAAACTCATGATGTGGGGTGCATTCCATCAGTCTGCACTTACTATATCTATCTAACTTGTTTTCTTTATGTTTGCTTCATGAAATTGCTTGAAATAAATTGTAAAATAATTTTCATTTGGTTCAAACGAGTTAAGTTAATTTCCACCTCTCAAGCACAATTATGGGTTAATTTAACATTGAACTTGACATTAGTGTTCGCACACATAAAGTTTTTACGTTTATCTATGCTGGTTGATAAAAGCGACAGGTGTTTATTTGAGTTTCTTTATTGTTTTTATTTGTTTTGCTTTTAGTTTTCGTGAAGTTTGTATAAGAGTTTTAAGTTTGGTTAAGGTAGCGTGTTTCAAGATTTCATTCTGGGCTTTTAAGTCTGACTTTTGTTAGCAATATAGTAGTGTTAGTTTGATAATTATGTACATAAGCTTTTGTTGACTTTAGTAAGCTTAAGCAAATGTCAAAAAGTTTTGTGAAATATCAAAGAACTTGCAGTAGGCATTGTGGATTGTAAAGCTGTTCATTAAGAAAACACAGACAATGTTTTGGTAACAAGTTCTGGTTTAAAGAAAAAATAGCTACTTATGATATAAGTTAAGTTGTTGTTATTAGCAGATTAAATGCATCAAAACATGAAATAACATGTTAGTCCAGGTTAGTCATTCAAGGCAAATATTTGATTATCGCGATGTTTTTTTTTTAAACTTATAGAAGAAGAGTTTCACTAAATAAAAATATTTTTTTAAGTTCTAAAATTTGAAAATTGTTGAAAATTTGAAAAACTAATTTAGATATATGCTGGTAACCAAATTAATGGTTAAGGGTTCGCTTTAAACATTTTTAGTTCCACTTTTTTTAATTTTTCTCTAAGGCTACCATTGACTTAAGGAGGAAGATCGTAAAATCTGAACATACCCAAAATCTAATAACAAGAAAACTATTGAACCTAGATATTTAATTACTTTTATATAATTCAATTATATTAAAATTTACAAACAGCGATAACTTTTATAGTTCTAATCACTACTTAGGAATATATGAACCTTTTTGTAAACCCTTCCATTAGGAATTTTTAAGTTCTCTCTGAATTTTTTTTTCTTTTGGAACTGGGGATCCGTTTCCGTTTAAATTTTTCGATATATTGGAATATCGTTTTTGTGCCAGTGACCTAAGCTTCAAACCGTTTGGAGGATTTGCCTTCTTTGGTACAAAAATCACGTATTGGCCAAGTCGGGCCAAAAATATGTGGACATATGGTGTTGGCTTCTTCTTTTCAAACACTCTTTAACCCTTTTTTTTTTGTAGATTCGTATTTAACGACCCAACATTTCTAAACAAAAGTGTCGTCAAAAATATTTTTTTTTTTTAATTCCTTCGAAGAAAAAATCCATGGGACATATATATCCCATTGGTTGCCAACTATCAAAATTAGTGAGCAACTATTATACTCCGCTCAAAGCAATTAAGTGACTTTTTGTTTTTATTTTTTACATAAATAACTGCAGTTTTGGTTTGTATTTGTTGTAAATTTTTAAATATAGATCACAGAGAATCGATTGAGATATCTGTGTTTAACCTTTTTCTAAGTCTTTTTTTTATAGTTTAATTAATTGTTGATTTAATATTACGATTTTTTTTAATTTAATAAAAATACATAACTATAAAATATCTTTTTTACCATTGACGACCAATTGCACATATATGTACTGAAGTTTGCTGAGTAATAAACCGATTCCAAATATTTTGGTGTTTCTGAAAACCATAAATACTGGTCCATGTTATATCAAAATTTTAATAGATTCTGAGAATACATGTGCCAACTTGTTTAATATGTTCTCTATGGACTCAAGTCAGCTTAAAGAAAATCGGCTGGAAAATGTGGAATATATAAGAAAAAAATAAAAATGGGACATATATGTCCCATTGGTCGTGTAAGCGATAATATAAATTTCAGTATCATTGTAGGGGAAGTGGTCGGTTGCCGGAACTGGTCGGTTGTCGGCACCCCGACTTAACTTTTCACAGAAAGATTCTGCTAAATGTCTAATGTGCGTTTTATTAACACGTTCTTACTGCGCGAAATACCGAAGAAAGAAAAATTCAAGTTTGAGTTATTATATTGGTGATTTGCTTAGTATTTTAAAGTAAAGTAAACTGATCGGAAAGGTGCAATGAATATAAGTGAAACTAATTCAATCTGTTTTGTGATTCAACAATAAACCCCACGAAAGTTTTTTTCAATTTTCAAAATGGCTGCTAAAATCGGTTGTCGGCACCTCTTTTTTTTGTGACAAATGGATAAAAATGTAATTAATTTCAGTGTTGTTTTTAATCAAAATATTTTTGTTGAAAAAGCTGCCAATAAAATCGACTGCTGCAGCGTACTCGATCCTGATGACGATTAATGTGAAAAGTGCCATTGATTGTCATTAAAATAAATAAAATTCCGTTTTTTTATTGGAATACTGGTGGTTTTCGTTCATATTCTTCCATTTTCGGTGGATTTTCTTTCAAAAAAATAACATTTTACTAAACTGTTAGTAAGCATTTTTCAATGGACAGAATAAACTCAATTTCATCACCACTTATTACAAGTAACTTGCCTCTTTTTCCACAACTGCATGTTGTTTGCCATACCATAAACTTTTTTTCAAAACTCTTTCTTTTAACTCATACTCTCTGTCTGTCTGTCTGTTTGTCTGCCACGGGTGGACCCCATTCCCCCTTATCTAATTGATCTGAAACTTGGCCCATAGTCTTGTCGTGACTACAGATTAATTTTGAGGTAGTCAAGCACAGTCACGCGTGGTCACGCACAGTCACGAAGTGATCTAAATATCATTTCCCCTCATCCGATCGATCTCAAACTTGTCCATACACTTGCTGTGAAAAAAAATTAACTTTGACGTAGTCACGCACAGCCACGCATGGTCACGCACAGTCACGGAGTGATCTAAATGTCATTTACCCTCATCCGACCGATATGAAACTTGGTCGATATACTTGCTGTAAAGAAAGATTAACTTCGGCATAGTCACGCGCAGTCACGCATAGTCTCGGAGTGATTTAAAACCCATTTCCCTTATCCGATCGATCTAAAACTTGGTCGAAAAACTTGCTGTGAAAAAAGATTAACTTTGACATAGTCACGTACAGTCACGAAGAGATTAAAACCCCACTTCCCCTCATCCGATGGATCTGAAACTTTGTCCATGGACTTGTTGTGGCCAAAGATTTATTTTTAGATAGTCACATACAGTCACGCACAGTCACGGAGATATTCAAAACTCATATGCATAAGGAAAGAAAGAGTTTTAATAAAAACTTTGTTTTTATGGGTTAGATTATTTGGAAATTTCGTCTGATTTTAGGTTCCAAACATATCTTAAACATTTCCTCAAGCATTAACAATATACAAATTTTGACCCGAAATCTGCGAAAAATCTACTGGTACATACGATATATCGTCCGTTTTGAAACATAATTTCAATTTCCGTGCTTTGTTTTTGGCCTATAATTGTTAGAGCGTTCCTTTTTGGATTTTGTGTGGTTTTAAACTTTCACTGACGTTAGCTTTCACACCAGATGGTTCAAGTACTGGCCGGGCTGCTTTCCTACTGGATGTGTTGGGAGCTCTTTTAAATATACTATCGATTTTCTTGGCATACTAAACATCATGTAGACCTTTCTTTCTACCCGAACCATATTTTCTATCAATGTTCAGATTCTCCTGATACTTTCTAATAATATTTGAAACTGTTTGATGGCAGACCTTTATTCTTTGGTCAACTTTTTGTAGGACCAAGTTGAATTTTGTTGAAAATATTTAATAATTTCGGCATGCACTTTTATTTCGTCACGTATTTTAATCAAACTTACAAAAAATTAATATGCATAACAACTGGCATATTTTTTAAAGATATTCTGATAAAAAAAAATATTCCAATGGTGCATGTCACTCCTTAATATAGGATATTTTCGTAAGGTGTTTTGAAAACAATTCAACAATAAATAATATTATACAGTAACCATCCAAAAGAAATACAGAATTCTCACAAAGTGTTTTTAATACATATTAATAGAAAAAACATAAATTTTAATGACTTTTGAACCATTTGAAACTAAAAACACATTATTATTTGTATTGTTCCAACCAGTGGTATCAGGCTTCAATATTCGCTGACCCAATTATCCATTACATAGCACAAAATTTTTATAATATTAATCCTTAAAGCTGTATTTGTATTCTAATGTTCAATTAAAAATCAAATTACATAATTTCAATACCTATGAAATGGCATATAATTTATATTTAAATATAAATTATACCAATCAAATCGGCTAAAATGCGAACCAGCCACTATCAAAAAAGGTGATATAGCTACGAGTAATATGTCAGTTCTTGTTTTAGACCCTTAAATAACCCTCTAAAATTTTAAGGATTTATTAAGGGGATTTTAAAGCTTTTTTTATTTTCTAAACTTACGATATGTCGAGAGTGCTGTGCCAAAACTTCAAGTAAATCGGAGCGAAACTAACGAATATACAGCGTTTCCAACGACCGGCCCTCATACGGTGTGTAAAGTATATGTTAAAAACTTTAAATCAATTTCCTCGCAAACCACATTTTTGAAGTGCGTGAACATCATAACTCAAAATCTCCTTGAGTGATCCTTTTGAAATTTTATACATTATTTCTACACGTAACCATATAATCGAAAGTGTTTTTTCCCCAATTTTTCCCATAGTTAACAACAAACAAACCGAAATTTTATAGTAAAAATCGTATTTTTCACTTCAAAATGCTGCAAAAAAAATGGAAAAAACCCTTCCTGATTACCTAGGAAAACATATCACCTCTTAACCGCATTTTGATTTTTTTATTTCACATGATCCGGTAACGAGTTATGATGTTCACCGTAAAACAAATTTTTTTCGAGGCGCCTCCGGAGATTGGCTGTCGCGGACTTATTTATTAAAATTTTTACTTCACAAATTTTTCAAAGATACATCAATTGTTATATTATAACGTTTATTTGAAATAAATAATCCAGCATTATTCATAACTTTAATTGATATTTTGATTGTCTTTGAAAGTCATTCGACTCGTAGGAGTCTTTTTTCACTGCGCGGATACACTTTTTTTGATACTAAGGATCCAAGAGGTGCAGCATGTGGTGGCTCAGCTATCCTAACTAAATCCAGAATATAACATTCTTTAATTATTTATTTAGTGAACACTGCGAAAACTACCTTCAAACTACTTCTATTTGCTTTGAATAACTTGGAAACAGAATAGTGATTTCATCAATATATTCTCCAGCAATGTTTTCGATATCAGAAAATCAATACACATGATTTTTTTAAATAACTATGGCTCGTTTCATAGTTGCTGGCGATTTTAATGCCAAGCATACATTCTAGGGGTCACGACTAATTTCCCCGAAGGGTCGTTTGTTGTTCAACGCAATTTCTAAAATGGGTATGGATATGGTCTCAAGCAGGGTACCAACGTACTGGCCAACAGATAGGCAAAAAAACACCCGATTTAATCGATTGCGGAGTAACGAAGAACATCGCAAAGGAACTTGTGCATACAGAATCTTCATTGGAACTCTCGAACTATCGAACCCCCAAAAAATTGTGTCCCCTGATTTAACGCTTTCAAGTAATATTGATTGGCTTAAATACAAAAACTTTCTTAGTACCCATTGCACAGAAAGCTTTCCGCTAAGAACACCAGATGATATTTATCTCTTGATTGCTAGTTGCTTAACTTGCTAATAAAGCCCCCTTGTGACACCAGGCTATATAGAATTTCTTCTGTAGATGTTTAAAGGTATTAGGTGAAAAAAAGAAGAAATCGAAGAGAGAGGCAACTGCACAGATTTCTTCAACTTAAGCAACAATTGAAAGAATGCACGAGAAACCTATGGAAACTTCTTGAAACACAAAGAAACGTTAAATTGAATAGATATGTCGAAAAACTGGATCCAACAGAAAAAAGTGATTACTCTTTGTGGCGTACTACAAAAATCTTAAAAGACCTCTAAGAACGGAAAGTGAAGCTTGGGCTAGAAATAGCCAAGAAAAAGGACATCTGTTTGTGGAACATGTAAAGAAAGTTTTTACTCTGAATATAACCGCTAGTTCTGCTGATGAGTTACCACTTGTAACTCCACAGCATGGAGCATGACTCCATCATTTTGAGATACGAGAGGTCGAAAAGGTTATTGTTGATTTAAACCCCCAAAACAGCATCGGGGATCGATGGGATCAGCAACAAAATGCTTTTGGAGTTGCCCCGAATAGAATTAAGAATAATTCTGTTTATATTTTATGCTATAATACGCCTTGAACATTTTTCGCTAGAATGGAAAGTTTGATTCGTTACAATGAGACCTAAACCAGGTAAAGATCACACAGGGGGCGATTCGTATAGACCAATAAGTTTATTGCCAAACTTGTCAAAATTATTCGAAAGAATTTTGGCAAAAAAAAAACTTGCAATATCCGTATATCAAAATATTTTCATTTCAGCACATCAATTTGGTTTCAAACAAAAACACAGCACCATTGAGCAAGTTCACAGAATTGTAAGTGCCATAAGAAGAGCTTTTGAAGAGAAAAAGTACTTTTTATAGACGAGTCGCAAGCCCTCGACCGAGTTTGAGACGAGAGACTCCTCTATAAAGTTAAACAGTTGTTGTCCCCGAACGTTCATAAGCTAATAGAGAGCTATATAATTAATAGAAAGTTTTCTATAACAGAGAAAAACTTTGTGAGCCCTCCATAGGCAATTCATGCTGGAGTATCACAAAGAAGTAATTTGGGCCCGCTTCTGTACATACTTTACACATCAGACATACCAATAAATGAAAACACACTTACGTCGGCTTTTGCGGATGATACTGCAATTTTAAGCGTACACAAAAACCCCATAACAGCATCCCTTTTTTTACAGAGCCATATTGAACAGCTGAAATATTGGCTAGATAATTGGAAGATTAAAGTAAATGAATAAAAGTGTATCCACGTACCTTTACCCTAAGAAGGGAGACTTGTCCTCAAATTCGAATTAGGAACCAGTCTATACCTCAACATTCCTCTGTTAAATATCTTGGAATACATATTTATCGACGGCTTACGTGGAAAAACCATATAGATGCTAAATTACACAAATAAAATTGAAGTTAGTCCAATTCACATGGCTAATTGGCAGGAACTCGAAGTTAAGTCTCAATTGTAAGTTCTTGCTTAAAAGCTCGATTTTCAAACACATTTGGTGCTATGATATTCAGTTATGGTGAACAGCCTCAGCTTCAAATACAGAAAGAATTCAAAGAAGTCAAAACAAGATATTGAGAATGATTGCAGGCGCACCATTGTACGTGAGAAACTCGCATTTACACAGAGACTTAAATATTTCTCTAGTAAAATGTGAAATCATTAGATATAGTGTAAACTATTTGGAAAAGCTAGAGTCTCAACCGAATCTTCTAGCACGTAACTTGATCAATAATCATATCCACCAACGCTTAAGAAAGAGGGAGACTGTTGAACTCATAGGATGAAAAATGGATGGATATTAGGGCAGGTCAATTTAAAAATAGCCCAAGTGACAAGGAAAAGCGTATTCTAGTGATCAAAATAAGAAACTTTGCCCGAGGAACCATACCTCTAAATCGAATTGTGATGTCCCGACTTTTGACCTGTATGTCTGTCTGTCTCACTTTGAACCATTTAGAGTGCCCCAATCGAGTCCAAATGTATGATCGACCCCCACTAACTTTGGAGGGCCTACCCACCTATGCCAGTGGCACACCCCCTTGAACCCCTGATGGGTTCCCCATACAAACATTTCAAAAAATCACCATTTTGGCACTTTACGTGAAAAATCAGCGAAATGGTTTTGTTTTTTTCTTTTTGGAGTTTATTTCTCTCTTTAGAAATTTATTTAGTCAGAATATATGTAAGTGAAAAAATGAATTTAACTTAGTAATAGAAAAGAAACTAAAAAAAATTATTGTTTAGCATTTTTTTTGCTTTTAAGTCTGGGCAATTTCGCACGATTCTCTAATGTCGTCGCCATAAAAGCCTCTACAATTTCCGGTATAACTCGCTTGGAAACGCTAGCTAGCAATTGAACATGTCGTTCCGTTCCTTGTATGTGTGATGGAATTTTTGGATCATTAAACGGTGGATCATCTTGATTTAAATATTCTTGCAATGTATCGTGCGGAATGCTTCGCGTGAATGGTGATTCAAATACGTTATTTATATCATTCAACTTTTCGGAAAAATAACAATGAGAAACAAAAGTAAAAAACGAAATTATGTTACTTTAAAATCCGTAATTGAACAAGCACTGCTTCCGCTTAATAAGATTGATTGATTTTTTTAAATTTATCTGATGCAGCAATAAAATTATTGAAAAATTGTTATTCATTCTTAAGGGGGAAATCCGAAACAAATTCTAAGAAAGAAAAATTAATTGCATAAAATATACCTGATTCATTTGACTTTTTAAAAGTGGTCATAATTCTGAAAAGACTTGTATATACCTGAACTATTTCATTAGTTAAATTATTCAATAGGTGCATCGCTTATGATGTAAATTAAACCGCATTTGGTTACTATACCAAATAAACATCCTTTTTATGTTCAAAAATTTGACTGTTGCAGCAATAATATTATTAAAAACCTTTCCAACGATATTTTTAAAAATATATAAATAACTACCTGTGTAATCAACAACATGTTCTTCAGGGAAGTTGGTTTTTCATCTCTCCGTGACTGTTCGTGACTATGTCAAAGTTAATCTTTTTTTCACAGCAAGTGTATGGATCAATTTTCAGATCGATCGGATGAGGGTAGATAACTTTTAGATCACTCCGTGACTGTGCGTGACCACGCGTGACTGTGCATGACTATGTTTAAGTTAATCTTTTTTCACAGCAAGTTTATGGACTAAGTTTCAGGTCGATCGGATGAGGGTAAATAACTTTTATTTCGCTTTTAAAACCTTATGAATTAATAAAAAAAAATATTTTTATAATTTTTTTGAGCTTTTTTGGTTGTTCCCCATCCCAAATAGGAAAATGTTTTGATAAATAAATATGACTTTTGTGATTAAACAATCTATATAATAAATAATAAATACTATAAATCTGTCATCTGATAAGAAAATTACAAAAATTAAAAAAATTAAATTGAACTAACACATACAAAACACGTCTCATTATTATTTCGGGGAAAGGTTGATCGTTCCTATTAGCAACTATCTTCAAAAAAATTTTTCTTTTCAGGTGTTCTTTCGATACTTGGACTCGTCAAGTTCAATCACTATTCCGGCACCCACAATGATCATATCATTTGGGCTCAAATTTTTCGGCTATTAAATTTCGATGAAGACAAGGATACATACAAAGCTGATGAAAAAACTGCTGGATAACCATCCATCCTAATGAAATGCAAAGACGGTGCCAGGGTGATGATAGCGCGCTATCGAAGAAAAACCTAACATAACCTAACCCATCATACTTACTAACAACCAATCAAAAAAAAAATAGAAAGAAGTTAATCTAACTTAATTATTTTTGTTTGCTTGGATGTGGTTTAAAATACCATTCAAGGACGTGAATATGAATTTGTTTTAAGATCTTCAAAAATGAAAGAGAAATGGAGATCGACCAAAATAATATTTCCAGTTACAAAAAAATAAAACAATTAAGAAACGAAAGATAAAAAATTGAAATGAAATGAAAAGTATATCAGCGTTTCCATAAGAGTTCGGCCAAAAACACTATTTTTTGACCTTCAGTCTTGCAGAGACTGAAACTTATTAAATCTCTAAATGGCCCCATAGAGTGAGTATATGTTCGATAAATAATAAAATGTGGAAAGACCCCCAGTCAAATATATGCATATTGAAAATCAGAATTTAGAATTGGTAAATATACTATAAAATGGATCGAAGAATACCTACTTCATAAATCCATAAAAGACTTCCTTCTTACGAAATTCACATGTTAAATTCATTGGTGATGTTCCAAATTTTCACCTCCGGATCCCAAGAATGGCTTCTACTGCGCCCTTTTAGATGTACGTTTTACTGCTGGGTAACTAACTAACTAACTAACGAACCATATAAAATATCCTAGCAAAAACTTCTACTAATGAACTATTTCAATTCACAAAAAAAGAACCCCCAAGCAATATCACTAAATTACTTTGAACTTTTATTCGCAGCAACACCAATGACGAACAACGATATAAAATCAGTGTTAGTTTTTAAATATTTCTGCTCACATTAATGCGAATACGCGTGTGTATCTGTGTGAGAGTGTGTATTTATGTTCGTTTTGTAATCGTTTAGTATATAAATTGTTAAAGCGTATAATTCATTTTCTCATCCGTACCCATTTTGACGCTATTGTCTAAAATAATCTATGACAAAAGAGCAAAGCTTAACTAGAAAAATAAAACAAAAGGATTTCTCTGTTTCATACAATTGCAGACTGAGAATTTACACACACATACAGATGCATATGCACAGAAAAAGTGATGACAACTTGATGAAAATTTTTGCGTTTTCAGCAAGCAAGCACTTTCTATGTATTCTTGAATTCCATAGAATCATGTATATAATATATTATACACATTTCACTTGACCATGGGAAGAGAAACGGTATTTACATAAATAAATTATTTTAATCGTGCATCAGTCTTTGTTCAAAAAAAAAAATAAGTAAATAAAAAAATTGTTAAATAAAGCGCTTAATCCTCAGAAAAAACAGCCAATTTGTCTACGCTGAAAATCAGCATCCCCAACCAAACTATAAAGATACGAGTAGTTCAGAAGGAAAAAAAATTGAAAAACACCAAAACGATAAAACGGATTTGTATGTGCTTAACAAGAGAAAGAAAAAAAAACGTTTAGACCATTAAAGATATTTTGTTTAACCGAATCTTTTATAAAAAATATAATTTTCTCTTTATTGGATAAATTTGTCGCAAAAAACTTTCTTCTGAAAAATTTTGAATTTGATATTTATGATCTTTTCGCGATATTTTTTTTTACATATTTTCACTATGCAATATACTTGCTAACTAGAAAAATTACACTTGAAGATGAAAATTTTAAATATTAATAAAAAAAAAGTTGTATATTTTTCTTGCAGAATATAGATCAATTGTTGAAACAAATTCGCTAAGAGGTTGATCTCTTTCTAAGTCAATCACTAAAATGATATATACCGAAAATAAGATTGGTTAAAATAAAAATTCTAAAGTTAATAAGAATTTAAATAAAATATTTTTAATTATGAACTTTTTATCATCGACACATTGGGATTTTACTTGTTTTTCAAAAAACTTACGGAACGTTGCTACTTAAATTTTTTTTGTTTGTAACGCGAAAACGCAGTATGGCAACGATAAGAGCCAGATAAAGTATTCCTGATTTTTCAATTAGGGAAATTACACGAATTATAAAACGACGCATAAGTCCGTTAAAGCGATTGTATTTAAGAGAAGGTAAACTTTGTGGAAACTACATTTTGAGATGAATCCCAAAAATTATCGGAAATATTGAAATGAGGGTAAATCTTTTGCTAAATAGCTCGGATCATATGCAGAAAACATTCCCTAATACAGTACGTAATTCAAAACTAAAAATTCTAAATATCGTTCTGGTTGCCCCTCCAAACTCACTGAGTGCGAAAAGCGAACTATCTTGGCCTTAGTTTAATTTTAAAATGAAGAAATTCCTGGACGAAGACATGAAGAAACCGTTTCTAACATATTAAGAACAGCTGACTATAGTTGTGTAGCACGTATAAAGCATTTTGGATGACAATAGAAAAACAATTTAGCTCATAAAAACAAAGTTTTTATTAAAACTCTTTCTTTCCTTAAGAATATGAGATTTGAGTCTCTCCGTGACTCTGCGCGACTTTGCGTGACTGTGCGTGACTATGTCATATTTAATCTTTTTTCACAGCAAATGCGTGACTATGCGTGACTGTACGTGGCTACCCGGAAATTAATCTATAGTCACAACAAGACTATGTGCCAAGTTTCAGATCAATTGTAGGAGGGGAATGGGGTTGCCCCATGGCTGACAGACAGACAGACGGTCAGACAGACAGAGAGTATGAGTTAAAAGAAAGAGTTTAAAAACATATGGACTTTGCAAATGAGTATGAATTTTGGGTATTTTTTTTATTTTCATATCAAGGTAGTTTTTGAGTTTTGGCATTAACGGAAAATATTAGTTCGGCGAAAAAGTAGGAAAAAGTAAGAAAATCAATTGCAACCGCGTGAAAGTGGCGTTATGGTTTAGGGTTGTATGACAAGCAACGGGATAGGAAGCTCGTGCTTATTGAGTCTATAATGGATCGAATTGGATACATATATATTTTTAAAAAAAAATTTAGCTCAACAAGTGGGCCTTTGAAAATATTTTTGGTTCCACCAGAATAAAGATCCAAAACAGACGGTACACAGTGCACTGTGCTTCGTTACCATATAGCGAATAGACAAAAATAGAAGGGAATATCGCAGATTAATGAAAAAATACGAAACTTCAAAAAAATCGATACAAGGATTCTCATATATCCTATTTTTCCTGAATCTTAAAAATGTATTTAGAACATCCCAGATGGTTAGAATAAGACGAGTATTAGTTTTCATAATAGAAGCGCATGTATAAATGCGTAATTAAAAGGAAAATAGTGCAAGGACACGAATACCTCCTATATATCCTTAATATTGATATTTGTCATAAAAGCTAGTAAAATTGTCAATATATTTCGAAAATTGGTTACAGAATTAAAAGATTTTACTATTACGACACGCTAACGTGACACATGTCCTTTTTCTTAAAAACGTTAATAAAAATAGAGTGGGTTATCATAGATATATGAAAATTTTGTACGTTATTTTCTGCAACAATTACAAGACTAAATACTAAATGTTAATAAAATGTTTTCAAGGACACATATACCTTTCATATATCCTGGAAATAAAAATCGTAGTTAAAGCCACAAAAAGTAAAAACATAAACATTAAAAAATTACTGTATTAACATATTTTTATTTCAATCAATGATAGGATTTGTTTACCTGTCATATGTCCTTTATCGTAAAAGCGCTATATATCGTATAAAAGATATACAGTTTTCATGAACTAATGTAAATATTGAATGACATATATACTTATATTTAAAGCTATTAGAATATTATTTTTCAAAATTTTATAGGGTCCTTCCAAAATGGATCGATGTACTTTTCAACCGAAGGTCAATATATTTCGGTAAAACTTTGCGTATGAAATTTCATGACTCTAACGATATTCTGTGATTAAAATTTGTATCTAAATTCATTTTATTTGTCGTTTTATCGCTGCACAAATTTGATGTTTTTTAAATAATTATACCTGATTTCTAAACAAGTGCAAGTCTTTAACGCGACATCCAATTGCAACAAGATAAATCCCCGTATAAAACTTATATAGTCTGATTTCAAATACAGTTTTAATTTTTTATGTCGAAGAGCTTATTTTAATAATTTGACTTGTTTTTATTTATATAAAAAATCCAAGCCGTATTTTCTTACAAAAGGAAATACAAAAGAATTTACAACAATTGACCAAATAACAAAAATAATAAAAAAATAGACGTTATTTAAACGTTTTTTATACTCCATAAAATTTTTGGAATTATTGGATTTCCAACGAAAAAAAAGAATTTTTCGAAATAATAAAATGATTTTATTAAAAACGTATATTAAAAACTTTTTTTCCACGTATTCCAAGTTTATCAAGGTACTTAAAAAAAACTTCACACCATTTTTTACATAAAAATATTTATTACAATTACTTCCGTGCAAAAATTAATAACCATTATTCCGTTCATTCATTTTTGCTTAAAATTCTCTGAGTTTGGCGCCCTCTTGTGACGTAAAATAATATATGTTTCATCATAATCTGAGACAATTTTTTTTATTTTTGTCCATGGGACAAGGCACTGTGCAGTGGCTTCAGAATTGAATTCGTTGGTCACAACAAAAATTTTTGTTCTCACCAATTACAACAATTTTACAGCCATTTTTTAGAAAAATATATCAGATCCCAAGGCAACAAAATAATTGGACCAAAATTATGAAAATTATGGAGGTGGCATGTAACTGAAAACAAACCTTTTAGAACATTTAAGAAAAAATTAGATTTTCTAAATTTAATCAAAAATAAATTACCACTCCTTACAAATTATCACCGCCCATGGGCTGCTTCCTTTATTGTTAAGTTGGTAGGTTTGTATACTTTGAAAAATGGTTTATTGACCAGTTTAGTGTTTACATGTGGAGTGTTTTTTAAAGCAATACATTTTTCTCACATTTTAATTTTAGACGAATAGAACTTTTGGGGATCAAGAGGGATCAAAGGATCTAAACCACCCAGGGAGATATGAAAGTGTCTTCCTTAACTCTGTACCTGTGTGGACCCATCCATAGAATTTTTTTTTTGAGTTTAACCTCCCTATACTCACATGATTATTTTAAGCACGCTCCCGGTCTGGCAAACCGATGTTTGCAGATCCTATAAATCTTATATTAATTTAAAAACCCCATTTATTTTTGGAAATTTTTAAACAACAAAAATATATTTCTACTAAAAGCAAACAAACCAAAATTCAATAATAATTTTAAGGAAATAAATTAAAAGATATAATCTAAATCTAGTCAGACTTGGTACAGTAGCAATCAAAACTCATCATAATGGTATGTTACAAAAAAAAAATATTTTTTGCAGTAATCGCAGGTGTAGCGAGTTTTGCGACTTTTCGTGGAGTTGCAATCAGAACAGAATGTTGTATCTCGTTGTTGTTGCATATTCAGAGTTTAAGAATTTCGGCAAGTCTCACCAAACTTGGTAAGTTCATATTTATTGCTCGTCTTCTAAGGCACACTGTACCGTGTTAATTTTTATTATGGATGGATGGTTTTGGCTATAAATACGAGATTATTCCCCTCGCAACATCATATGTTTCACACATTTAATCTGCCATATCCGCCTACAAACAAGAACAACATTCTTGTTCTTTTTTGGTACGTAGGATATAAGACTAGGATTGCTTTGTGTCCAAATAAACCTTTCTTTGCAATTTCTAATACTGTTGAATTGGTTGGGGAGTTCTCTTTTGTTTTTTTCGAACAGTACCGATGACTGTTAATTTTAATTCTTGTTCCAGCTTATCGATCAGTCGAATTCTTGTAAAAAAATATCACAAGTAATAATGCAGGTCACAATGTTATGAATAGTAAGGCAAAGACGCAAGACGACAGCAGGCTGTTTTTCAGTGTAAACTTAAATTTTTAATGTGTAAAACATTTTAACTCCTCTCAATGCGTACATTGAGTCTGGATGGAATATTTTGTTGATAGATGCAACTAGGTCTAAAAGCCTATAATTTCTCATCGATTGTGATAAACTATGAGAGACTTTAAACATGGCTAAATGAAGCTGTTTTATGGTAGGGAAAAATTATCGTATAGGCTAACTTTTCCAGCAGAATACGGTTACCTAGTGCGTCTCTGTTATCAAACTCCAGGGAACTTAATAGGATATAAAAACGGGTCCACCTGATAGTCAAATGAAAGATATTTGGAGCAAAGTTATCAGGTCGAAATAAATCTTTGGCGGTCAATCGATCATTTTTGCGAACAGTAAAAGGCCAAGAACTGCTCGAATTTCAATCACATCAGTGAGATTTGTTTGTTAGTGAAATTTGTGATCAAGCGTATTACTTCTTCAGATTAGAATTAGTTCCATAGCAATCTCGGTCCCTTTAAGCTTTTACACCAGGAAATTGGGAGACTAATTTTTAGGAAGGTGTTCTTACTCTTATTGAAGGAGTATTGTTTATCCATTTTGTATTATTGTCTTTTCCTATGTAAAAGCTACTAGAAGTACGAAAAATTTCCGCCTTACAATCTGAATTGTTCTGCTGCTCTGTACATTTTTTTTTCTTGTATATCAACCGAATCCTCATAGTCACTGTTGTTGTTTTCTTCGTAGTCAGAAGCCCACACATCATATTGTAACATCAGTCTTATTTGCTTTACACCCATTTTGATCTTAAAATATACTTTACTAATATAATAAAGAGATTATGTGTGTTTGTTTGTTTTGTAGGAGGTAATATCCGTAACTACTCATCTGATTTTAAAAATTTTGGTTCCAATATTTAGAAAGGTCCTTAGGGATGGAGATAGGCTATAAATTTTTTTGATATTAGAGGGCGTGACACCTCCCATGCAAATTTACTTTTTAAGATCATATACATTGACTACTAGACATAGAGAGCTTTGCACATTTGTGTGTTCTCACTTATTATTTACGTTAGTAGCCATGCCGAAAATGGGTGGGATCGGATAAATAAGCGTGCCACCTCCCACACAAAGTAATAATTCAATATTATATTTGTCGAGTACTATGATGGAGACAGCTTTGCAAATTTGTCTGAAGATCATTAATAATATGAGAAGGCCGACGAAAAATGGGCGGTATCGTACCAATAGGCATGGCACCTCCCATACAAACTAAATATAAAATGTCATATATCTGGAGTACTGTAATAGTGAGAGCCTTGGGACGTTACGTGAGTCCATTAGTTTATTCATGTGATTAGGCGAACAAAAATCTTCCAAATCAAAAATGGGAAAAATCAAAAATCGCCAAAAATCAAAAATCGCTAAAATGAAAAATTGCCAAATGATATTCTAAATTCAAGGCCAATAGTTAAATATAGCAAGATTTACTTTGCAAAATCCATATTCTTCTCGTGAGTGGCTATATGTAACTTGCTCCGAAGTAGGAACGCCGAAAAGTTTTATAATTTTTACACCGAATGAAAGAACAAAAAAAAATAAAAAATACTGTATATCAGCAAGCATTGAAATAAAAAAAATAAAATAAATGAAATAACATATTTTAGTTCACAATACACTTTTCGTATGAAAAGTTGTTTATGAAATGAAGCATGACAATAAGTGTCGGTAGGTTATAGTGATCGCGACAGGGCATACTAGTATGTAATAAAACTATATAAAAATTTATGAAAATAGCACAAAATTACAATATATGCTAAAAATATAATTTACGCAAAACTGATGTAGCAATTCCTACGTCGGTCTCGCGGACCAATTATTGCTATATGCGCACACTTATTTTCAAAGCTTTTTAACTGCGCTAAGTTGAAGTTTATTGAGAATGAAATTACAAACGATAACGCTCTTTGTTCATAAGAAAACAATTAAAATGCTTTTACTCGGTCTCACAGGCCGTGTTCGAAAAGGAAGGGGTAATAAAATTACGTAAGAATTGTTATTAAATAAAGACACAAATATTTTCCCGATTAGTATGAAAATGATGTGATAAATTTCAAATTTGTTTGACTTTTTCAGACCTTTTCAGTTTTTTAACTCTTTTGTATTCATACAGCCCACGATTGCTAAAATCCTTCAATGGAAATGGGCTTGTGATGGTTCATCTGGACGAAAACAACAAAAGCATTCTGTATGTGAAAATATTTCAGGCACAGATATGTTAATGATGTTATTCGTACCCTTGCGATTGAAAAAGAATTTGAAAGACTCAGAGCTTTCGAATAGTATAACGCAAAGAAAGGATATTTGGAAAAATAAATCTCTATCTTCCACGAAATACTGCACACCAATCTATTTTAAATTTCAAAAGGAAACTCATGCTACGATTAAAAATTAATTCAATAATATCAGAGCCTAAATTGCAATACTACAACAATTGGAATTGGAGATTGACGGGCAGACAATTGAATGAAGCTAGAAATTACTGCTAACAATGACATTATCGAAAAGTTGGCCTGGCTTTGACTGACACAAAATTTTTTATTCTGCATTATATGCCAAATACCATCAAGCCAATTAAACCAATACCCGGAAAAAACATTGGCTAATCCTGATGCATCTGATACAAGAATCCGATTTAAGGAACACATACTGAAAATCAGTTATGATTTGGATTTTAGACCTACAGGATCAAAAAAAATAAAGAACAAGAAGTTTAAATAATGCATATGAGTTTTGAATCACTCCGTGACTGTGCGTGACTTTGCGTAACTATTTTAAATTTAATCTTTGGTCACAAGTCTATTGATAAAGTTTCAGATTGATAGGATGAGGGCAAATGGGGTTTAAATCACTCATTGACTGTTCGTGACTATGCGTGACTGTGCGTGGCTGCCCCAAAATTAATCTCTAGTCTCAACAAAACTATGAACCAAGTTTCATATCAATTGGATAAGGGGAATGGGGTTGAACCACGACAGACAGACAGACAGAGCATGAGTTAAATGAAAGAGTTTAAAAAGAAACATGTTCAAAATGAATGTCTGAAATGTGGGCTGATTATAGACCAACCAAAGCGATCATCAGGCCATACCAATAATGGAAATACAGCAAGAAGATTATTTTCAGACCCCCGAAACAGCAGCTGAAATAATGCGTGTTAGTGTAAACCTTATTTCAAGATATAAAACAAGCCTCGAGGTATGTGCGTACAATCAACAAATTGACGCTTCAAAATATGGTGATTATGTCAAGATAACTGCAAGAATAACCAACATGGAAAACACCCGTGGAAAAATATGTCTGCAATAGTCCATAAAACCCTCCATCATGGAGGATATGTCATTAAATATCATTAAGTACTACTTGAAAATCTATCAGAGGAAGTCCAGGAAAAATGGAATAAGGATTACCGATTTTATAGAGTGCAGTACCAGAATAATGTCACCAAATATTTAATATATTATTGGCAGCACCAGATCCATTCATCTCTAGCATTCGTAATCCATGAAAAATAGGAATAACACAGATCTAAATTAAGAATATTTGTGAATAGTAATTTTAATTTATTTTTACTGTTGTTTATAAAAACATGTAAAAAAACTTCCTTACAACAAATATTTATGATTAATTTCCCAGAGTGTTTAAAAAATTATCCTAAGTATTTTTGTAAGGTTTATTTTTCCACAAAATCCACACTTTCATTCTAAATGCTAACAAAAAAAATTTAAATTTCAGATTTGATTTTGAATAACTACAAAACCGATTTAAATTAAATTGAAATTTGGGAAAAGTTAAAGGAATTATCTGTACAATAAAAAAAAACTAAAATATTTCAATTAAGTGGAGCGCAGAAGTCGTCAGCATTAAATATCGTTAAATGAAATATTAAAAAGCTTCATGTTGGCTGAGTGGGTTAAAGTAAGTAAATTGGATACTTCAAAATTAGTTAAGCCGATAACAAATAGGCTCACAGATGTGCTAAGATGCAGAGCATATCCAACAGTTAACTGACCTCAGCAATATTTAATGTTAATTTAGTTTATTTGTATTAACATTTAATATGTGCGAATGCTTTTTCTTATGAAGTTTTTTACGTGGTGAAAACCCTCCTCAGCTCCCTTTTGACAGGAGCGCAATATGTCGCTACTGGGCTAAGCTCCGGACAGTTTCATAGACTTATCTCCCTTGGAAAAAAACATGTTATTGGGCTTGTAACACTCAACAGCTGTCTCGCCATAGTGGCAGGATACCAAATCGGTCCAAAAATATGTCGACATATTGTGTTGGCTTATGAAAGGAAGGAGTCTTTTTTTGCAAAAATTCTTTAATACAAATTTTGATACTTATGGAGCTCGTTATAACAAATGACTTGCTTCTTTTGCCGCAACTTTACATTGTTTGCTATACCACGAACTTTTTTGGAAAATTCGTCCTAATTTTTGACATTAGCATTGACGAGCATTAGCAACATTAATATTTTGATCCGGATACTGAGAAAAATCTGCCAGTACACACGTTTCGTCATACATTATGCAGTAGGAGAATTTTTATTGATACCTGATTTCAATTTCCGTTCTCTGTTTTTGGCTTCTAAAGTTTTTTCACGTTTCTGTTTACAACTTTTTGGGCTTTGAATGTTTAGAAACATCACACCTGTACCTCTAAAGGGAATCACCTCAAAATTTGCGAAAGACAAGAAAAATCGATGTAAGATTTTTACAGTGGATAGATATGACCAGTGTGTATCGTTTTTTCACAAAAAAGTTAAAATTGAAAAATTTTGAGTTGACTCACTTTAGAGGTACAGGTGCGACATGTATTGACACCAAATATTCCTATCACTGAGCCAACCGGGCTGATATTGTACAGGATGTGTTGAGTGCTCTTTTCAATGTGCTTCCTATTTTCATGGCCTTAGAAATATCATGTGGACCTTTTTTTCCCGAACCATGTTTCCTAATGGTACTTCCTAATAACATTGGAAAGAGTTTGATGGCAGAACTTTGATTCTTTGAACAACTTTTTGAAAATATTTAAAAATTTTAAAACGTACTTTTATTTCATCACTCATTTTAATTAAACTAACACAAAATAAATGGAGTATCAATTACTATAATATCTGGCGTATTTTTATACCCTATACCACTATGTTGTTTGGGTATAATGACTTTGTGCTGCTGTTTGCAACTACTAAAAATATTTGACCTAGACCCATCTTTTATTATACCGATCGACTCAGAATCACTTTCTGAGTCGATTTTGCGATGTCCGTCTGTGTGTCCATGTAAACCTTTTAATCAAACTGCAGGTCGCAACTATGAATATATTTTGATCAAATTTGTTACATAAGCTTTTGTCGGCCACAGGACAAACACTTTTGAAACCGGTGAAATTCGGTCCATGTTCAGACCTAGTCCCCCATATAAATGACCCTTACGAAATCGACATAAATTGCCATAAGATCCAAATTGTCATATAGATCTAACTCAAATTGGGTTCGTATGTGTTTATTATATCCTTTAATCAGTAGTCCAAAAATAATCCCTATAGGACAATTCTTAGTCATAGGCCCCATATAGAGCTGCTTCCCGGTCTTCACTTATATCTATCAAAAAGCAAAAATAATACACAGATTTTTCTAAAATTTACCAAATATGGTTGGAATCGGTCCATTTTTCGACCAGATCCCCATATAAATATAGCATCCGATATGAACTTTTTCAATCTGCAGACAAAAAAATTAATAACAATGCCAATCAAATTTGGTTTATGCTTCTTTTCTCTATCGAATTTGTTGGACCGAAAGATAGGATCTCTAAGCCATGGTGTAGGGTATTGTATAGTCGGTATAGACCGACTATAATTTTCTTACTTGTATAAAGATACTTGATACAAAGAAATTCAAAAAGTTGAGTGGAAATTCGTGTGTTAAGATTTTTTTGAACTTGCTCCTTACTAGAAAAAAAGTAATAAATAATTCAGCTTAGTTTATTTATTCTTATTTATTTTTCGTATGACAGTTTTAGTTTTAGGTATGGACAATTTTTGTAGTAAGTGTACATTAGGGTGGCCCTTCATTATATGGAGGAAAAAAGTGTTCGAATTTAAAGTCTCAGCCTCTAGAAATATGCGAATAGCAAAAAAAAAAAAACAGAGAAATATAAAGTTTTGGGTCAATCAAAAAAAATTTAGAGGTGCTTCAACGCGACTGAAAATTTCAAGGAAAATATGACTTATTTTCAGATTTTACGAAAATTTCGTTGTATAGTTTAATTGTTTTGACAAGTTGTTATATAAGTCGATTTCAGTATTAAATTATCTTTTCAAAAAGCTATATATATTCCACATCGAATAAAAACTCGCCAAGAAATAGCAAATGTCCCAGATTTTTGTGCCAAAAAAACTAGGAAATTTTTTTGACGGAAATTTTTTCAACTTTAAGAAATTAACTAAAGCCATTATTTTTTTGTTCTCTATACATATGAGCACTCAGATATGAAGTATTGGTTTATTACTGCGTTTTTAACCTATTGCGCATTGAGACCAAACATGGAAAATTTTTTTGATAAAGTTTTGAAAACTCCTTTTTAAGTTTTAAAAAATTTCCTTAAACAAAATTTCAAAAAATGGATCTGGCACTTTAGATTTTTATTAAATATATGCTAGTGATTAACTGTGTGATTTTTTAAGTAAATTTATGTGCCAGAATTTTTTTTACAAGGAATTTATTTTTTGCAGATTTCGAGAAAAATTATTTATTTTTTTTTTGTAAAATATTCAGTATATATACTCTTTCTTTATACTTTGCAACAAAAAATGATCAGTTTTCTATTTTTAAATGTTTTATTTTAGTAGCCTAGCGTTTCGGAAAAAATTATAAGACCCCATTATTCCTTTTGGACTAATAAAAGACTATTCAAAAAATTCAAATATTTTGTAAGCGATGTTATATTTTTAGATGTGGCGCTTAAAATATAATAACCGAATGTTCATGTCTCCCATGCTAGAAATTTGGAAAAAATCGAACAACGTTCCTTGTCGAGGCCAAACTTTGAATTTGGCATATTTAAAAAAAATAATTGTTCTAGTAAACTAGATTAAACCCTTACTATGGGTTGGGAAATAAAATAGTGCTATATCCTTCATATCATACTTCATGTCTGGGTGTTTATAGGTATAGAGACAAAAAAAAAAAAAAATGATGGCTTTAAATAATTTCTAAAAGTTGAAAAAATTTCCGTCAAAGTTCAAGAAATAGTTTTTTTTTGGCACAAATGTGGTCTGGGGCATTTGCAATTTCTTGGCCAGTTTTTATTCGATATTGAAGTTATATAGCTTTTTAAAGAGAAAATTTAGTACTGAAATCGATTCGTATCGCACTTGTACCTCTAAAGTGAGTCAATTCAAATTTTTCAATTTTCACTTTTTGCAAGAAGACGATCCACAGCGGTCATATCTATCCACTGTAAAAATCAAGAAAAAAAAATATAGTTGTAACCCTCTTTGTGTTATATGAGTAGCTTCTATAGAATCCACTAGAAAGACATATTTTGAGTTGCACTGAAAAAATCGCAAAATCAACTACTGTTGTATACTTATTATTCGCAATTCTTTACAATGAAACAACAGTTTTTAAATTTTATAGTAAATGCTAGCTGTTTTTACCCGGTCTTGCCCGAGATCCATAGGCCTTTGACTTGAAAAATGTTTCACTGTGCTTACCAGGCGCTGAGTACTTAGTCCCCGATGAACCATTCCCCAAAAAAATTAACTTACTCCCAAAAAATTTGTATGGGATTGGGAAATTTGTTCATGGTGAAAAATTCCCTATGTTCACGTTTTTTGGGGGCACAAATTCATGTTTTATTTCAATTTAAAATTTTGTGCAAAATTTACAGCAAAAATACTTAAAAAATAAGCTGCGAAACCGCCTCAAGTTTTTTTTTTTTTTTAATATTATTTATTTTGTAAACATCAAATATAACGGAATCGTTTGCAAATTAAAGGAATCAGAACTTTTAAAAATTGAATTACTTTATTCAATAAGTGATCATTATTGAGAAGAGACGTCAAATAAAAACGGAAAATAAATGCGACGTTTAAAATTGCTTTAAGCAACTGCTTATAGTATGTGTATAGTAATTACTGCACATACGTAGATAACATTTATCATAAGTCTTTTCACTGAGCTGTGTTCCGCGAGCGAGTCGCGACCCCGTCCGCGCGTTTGGCAGCTACACCCGTGCTGCCGCGCAGTTGTAGTCAACTTATTTGAATCCCAAAATATATTTTTCAGAACATTCTTATATTTTAGCTGAGCTGCGCGTTTGGCAGCTACAGCAGTGCTGCCGCGCAGTTGTCGTCAACTTATTTTAATTGCCAAAATATATTTTTCATATCATTGCGATATTTTAGCTGAGCTGTGTTCGCGAGCACGTCGCGTCCGCGTCCGCCCGTTTGGCAGCCACACCAAAGAGATTTATGCACAAAATTTTTGGGAAGTCCATTGAAAAATTAAAATATGTTAACAAGCACTAAAAGCGTATATATAGAAAATTAAAAAAAGTGGGCGTGGCCGATAAAAACATATGACGACCTTACCTGGGATTTGACAATAATGTGCAGCAAATTCGAGCGAAACCCATAAAAATTAAAAAAGTGGTCGCAAAAGAAGGCGCGGTCGATAAGAAGCATATGGTGACCTTCCCTGTGGTACAGAGATCGTGTGTACCAAATTTCAGAGAAAATCGTTAACACAAAAAAATTTGTATAGCAAACAAATATACCAAAAAGCAGAAAATAAATTGTATATAAAAAGTGGGCGTAAAGGTAGGCGTGGCCGAAAAGAAGCATATGGTGACCTTAGCTGGAGTACGGGGATCGTGTGTACCGAATATCAGAGAAATCCGTTATCAAATAAAAATTCGTATAGTTAACAAATATGAATAAAACAGAAAATGAGTTTTACATAAAAATTGGGCGTAAAAGTAGGCGTGGCCGTGGGCGACTTTCGTGGGGTATAGAGATCGTGTGTACAAAATTGCAAGAAAATCCGTTGGAAAATAAAAATTTGTATAGCGGTCAAACAAACAAACAAACAGAAAATGAATTTTATATATATAGACTAGCTGTTTTTACCTGGTCATGCCCGGGATCTAAAGGCCTTTGACTTGAAAAATGGTTCACTATGCTTACGAGGCGCTGAGTACTTAGTGCCCAATGAACAAATTCCTCAAAAAAATTAAGTATCTCCCCAAAAATTTGTATGGGATTGGGGAATTTGTTCATTATGAAAAAAATCCCCCAATGTTTGCGTTTTTGAGGAGTAAATTCATTTTCTATTTAAATTTAAAATTTTTTGATTTTTTAATTTAGAATTTTTTTTTAAAATACGCTAAAGCAAAAATACTTCAAAAATGTGCTGCGAAAACGCTTGAAGTTTTTTTTTTGAAGTTTGTTTATTTTGTAAACTTCAAATATAACGGAATCGGTTGCAAATTAAAGGAATCAGAAGTTTTAAAAATTGATAAATGATAAATGATCAATCAATAAGTGATCGTTGTTGAGCAGAGACGTCAAATTTATAGAAGTTTCAAAAATGGAAAATAAATACGACATTTAAAATTGTGCCGCAAGGGTGCTTTAAGCAACTACTTATAGTACATGTGTGGCCTATTTTGATCAACAGGTAATTATTGCACACACGTCGATAAAATTTATCATAAGACTTTTCACGGAGCTGTGTTCCGCGAGCGATTCACGTCCGATATTTTAGCTAAGCTGTATTCCGCGAGCGCGTCGCATCGCGTTCGCGCTCCGAAATGATGGTATTGAAAAGAATACAGATATTAAATAAATTTGTTGTAGGACAGTTGTTGAGAGCAGTATGCGGAATTTATTCATTCCTTTCGGGGACATTTTTTTTTATTTGGAGAATTTGTTCATCGTGAAGTTGTTCCCCAATTTTTTGGGGAATAAGTTAATTTTTTTGAGAATTTATTCATTGGGGATTATGTGCTTGACGCCTGCTTACCTGCTTATTCTAGGGCTTTGTGATATACAACATTTCTGGTTTTTCCTTCTGGTGCATATACGAGAATATTATATTCTGAAGCATGCGATATAAAATTGTCTATGAGAAAAACAGTCGTTTAAGGAGTTTCAGATTCCCTGGATTCAGCTTGTCTTAGCCGCTGGATTTCTAGATGCACTTGAGTAGATTCAGGCATTTCCGTTTCTGTTAACAAAGCTTGCTGAGCTGCGTTCTGCGAGCGCGTCGAAATGATGCTGTTGAAAAGTATACAGATTTTTAATGCGTATATTGCAGGACAGATATTGAGATCAGTATGCAAATTTTCACTTAAATAAATATTTAACAAAATTCATTAAACAAAAATATGTAAAAATTTAAGAACGAATTTGGGGAATAGGTTCAGTTTTTATTTTATTAAAAAAAAAAAAATGGGGAATTTGTTCATTTCTGTTGGGGCCCTTTTTTAAATTTGTGGAATTTGTTCATCAGAGAAATCCGTTGAAAAATACAAATTTGTATAGCGAGCAAATATACCAAAAAACAGAAAATGAGCTTAAAAAAAAGTGGGCGTAAAGGTAGGCATGGCCAGAAAGATAATGATCTGACCTTCGCTGGAATAGAGAGATCACGTTTTCCAAATTTCAAAGAAAGCTATTGAAAAATAAAAGTTTGTATAGCAATCAAACAAAGAAACAAATAAAAGGAAAAAATAAATTTTATATACATAGAAGTGGGCGCAGAGTAGGCGTGGCCTTAAGAAGCATATGGTGACCTTTCCTGGAGTATAAAGATCGTGTGTATCAAATTTCAGAGACATCCTTTGAGAAATATTAATTTGTATAGCGAACAAATATACCAAAAAACAGAAAATGAATTGTATCCAAAAAGTGGGCGTTAAGTAGGCGTGGTCGGTACGAAGCATATGGCGACCTATCCTGGAGTACAGAGATCGTGCGTACCCAATTTCAGAGAAATCCGTTGAAAAACAAAAATTTGTATAGCGAACAAATGTTCCAAAAAACAGAAAACGAATTGTATACAAAAAGTGGGCGTAAAAGTGGGTGTGGCCGGTACGAAGCATATGGCGACCTTTTCCGGAGTACGTAGATCGTGTTTACCAAATTTCAGAGAAATCCGTTGAAAAATAAAAAGTTGTATAGCGGTCAAACAAACAAACAAACAGAAAATGAAAAAAAAATTTTTTTACATCTACCGAAAATTTGCAAATTTTTAGTTGACTCACTTTAGAGGTACAGATGCGATATAACAAAAATTAAACTATAGAACGAAATTTTCGTAAAATCTGAAAAAATAATCTAACCCATAAGAACAAAGTTTAATCTTTCCGTGACTGTGCGAGACTATGTGAAAATTAATCTTTTTTCACAGCAAGTCTATCCACCAAATTTCAGATCGATCAGATAAGGTGAAATGGGTTTTAAGTCACTCCGTGATTGTGCGCGACTATGCGTGGCTGTGCGTGACTATGTCGAAGTTAATCTTTCTGTACAGTAAGTAGATCGACCAAGTTTCAGATTGATAAGATGAGGAGAAATCCCTTTTAAATCTCTCCGTGACTGTGTGTGAGCGCGCGTGACTGTGCGTGAGCTCGCGTGACTGTGCGTGACTAAGTCAATGTTAATCTTTTTTCACAGCAAGTCTATGGACCAAGTTTCAGATCGATCGGATGTGGGGAAATGACATTAGATCTGTACGTGACTGTGCGTGACTAAGCGTGACTGTGCGTGACTACCCCAAAATTAATCTGTAGTCACAAGAAGATTATGGGCCAAGTTTCAGACCAATTGGATAAAGGGGAATGGGACTGACCCACGACAGACAGACATACAGATAGACAGACAGACAGACGGACAGACATACAGACAGACATACAGACAGACATACAGACAGACATACAGACAGACATACAGACAGACATACAGACAGACATACAGACAGACAGACAGAGAGTATGAGTAAAAAGAAAGAGTTTAAAAATCATATTTTCCCCATATGAACACACTTGAAATTTTCAGTTGCGTTGATTGACTCACAACTTTGTATTTCTCAGTTTTTTTGCTATTCGCATATTTCTAGGGGGTGATACCGAGAGTTTGAACACTTTTTTATTAAGGGCCACCCATATTTAAAAAAAATTTTATATTTTGCATTTATATTGTTTTGGCCCGCTTTCGTAACCAAAATGCTTTGGATTACAATAAATATTTGGCTCTAACTATAATATCTCCTAACGTTAGAGGGCGATGAAGTGATTCAGCTTTTAATTAGATTGGCAATGAGTTTAACTGCTACGGTATCAAAAATATTGATACTTAATTGCAACTATAAAATTATTTGTTTTAAGTTACAAGCGGATTGAAGCAATTCCATTTATACCCTACTGTAGAGTGGAGTATAGTGTATATAATATATACAGACTCAGACAATTGTTAAATGCTCTGTTAAATCTAATGCATGTTAAAACTAATAGACCCCTCTTCAATATTCAGCCAGAATGGAGCTGTTTAAATGTTTGTATGTATTAGTCTAGTGTAAATAGTGTTTATTGCAAAGTATCAGTGATATTTTTTAAAATTTGCGGTCAAACTGAAGCAACATCGTTTTTGGGATTAAGTACTTGCGTTTAACCACTTTTTCCATATGAAAATAGATGTATATTTTTATTTTCTCTACTAGAAATGGTTGGAGTGAAATTTTATCTATATAGAAAAGGCACTTAAAGGGATTATTTCATTAAGTTATTATAAACTGATTTCGTTAGGTTCTTGTTGTTAGTCTTTCTTTGCTATAATTGACTAGGAAAGCTTGAAAAAATTATAAAAATATGTTTTTATTCTTAATGATTTTTCAATAATAATTATTAAAATTATAATTTTTGTCTTGTCCTTTATATACTTGGAAATAAGGTAAAACAGTTAAGTTAAAAAATGAATTCCTTAGTGGTTCTGGTCTTGACATAAATCTTCATACTCACTCTATGTCAGTAGTGAAACCAATATATCTAATACAAAGGCATAAAGTCTTACTACGAGTTTGTCCTTTTTTTTTCGAAGAAACTGTTAGTTAAAATGGTTTTAGTTCGTTCATGGCGGATTTTATAGGTTTTAAACAAAAATGTATACAAACAAGCAACCACAGTTTTTTGAAAGCTAATAACTATTATACAAAATACTGGTAGAATATACAAGAAGTTGTTAAATTATCCTTGTAGTTTATATTGGTGGCAAAGCTCTACAACATGTATTCTACTTAATAGTACAAACGATATTTTTTTGTAGAGGGTCATAGATAAATAAAAACATACAACATATAACACTAAAGCCAGAGCAAGGATATTGTTTTGGAGTAAATAGCTTTCAGCAAAACAATAGTATTTAATGATGATATTATTGCAGAGTTTATAAATCAATCTAAATTGCTTGGTTTTTTGTTAAGTGTAGGGGATTTTCTTCTATGTTCTAAGAAATTTCAAAGGGGATATTTTGTGTAATTGTTAAGGTTTAACAAAGGGTTAGATTGTGTATATGGGATTGCAATAAATATTATTGTTTTTGTAGAATTATTTATGATAACTATTTCTGTTTGGAGTATCATAAATCAAGGTGCATTTAAATTACGAAAAGTTTAGAAAAAGAGCAATCATGCATAATTATTATCAAAAAAAAAAAAAGGCAAGGCTATATGTGGACATTGTTTCTATATATACATTACATATACACATATGGTCAAAATAATAAGTACAACTTTATATAATTAATTATATGGCTTGAAGGCAATTAGTTATTTAAGTTAAAATTAAAACTAATAAAATACATAAGTAAAAAAAATAATAAAACAAATAAGAGTGTTAAATTGGGCTATGCCGAATCTTTCATATCTACCCTCCAAATAGGTTTTCTTGCACTATTTGTAACAGATGTAAATAAAATATTTGAAAATGTAAACAATTTGATCAATTTATTACTAAATTATTGCAACAAATACTCTGAATTTTAGCATTTACGTTTAACAATTTTAAAGTCATTAAAAGATAGTAAACAAAATATATTTTTTAATTTGGGATCTTTTTTGGAATACTTGTCCATGTGTTATATTTTAAAAGCATTAGCGTTAATCAGTTTTATTTTTCAGATCTTATTACATCAGTTTGCATTACGTTTGTGACGCATCGAGAAATGAATTTGCGTCTATGTGTTTCATGCAAAAGATTTCTTACTTTTGTCTAATTGTAAGGATTTTTTGCAGATTTTGTTTTTAACAACTTAATATTATATATATTTAAATTTTAAACTTTAAAATTAAAAATATGTACCTTTTTTAAGTCTGGTAATAACTCTATAATATGGAGGAAGTAAAAATGTGGCTTCTTTAATAACAATGACAAGTAAAAACACTTTTTTGGTAGTTTACTTGTTTTGTGCATCTTTTTTATACATGACTAAGCCATCCTTGTAGATCTCTTCGATTTTATTGAGTAAGTTTGTAAATCAAAAGAACATTAAAATATTATAAATTTAAACATAATTAATTTTAGAAAAATGTTCGATTCGTTTTTCGATGATGCTGAAAACACATCAAAGAAATACATAAAACAAAGGTTTTACTCCAGTTAGTTGAGAGACGAGAAGCTAATCGGATGGAACAGGTCAAAGATGACGACTTTAAATGCAGATGCAAGGCTTGTGAAAAAATATTAAATTGCGATAAATCAGATCTAAGTATACATGCTAATAACCGATGTCTTAAAAAAAATATCTTTTAAAACCAAAAACCAAAATTCCGTTTGCGTTATAAGATCCCATTTGCAAGCCATTTTAATTAATTGTGTAAATTTTAAATGCACATCTAAAAGATGAATTATACAGAATTGTAGAAATATTTTTTTATAATATCTGTTGATTTTTTCTGTTGTTTTTATGTAATTCTAATGATATTCTTATCTTATTTTTTATGTTATTTTTCTTCGTTTTTATGTTATTTTTGCATTATTGAAATTGGAAATTAACAAATTAAAATTAAAATTGAAAAAAGTAGTGTAGGGAAACAAGTAGGGAGAAAAAAAGTCGGTGTAGGGAAAAAAGTGATTTTTTTTGCATTAGAGTAGAAATTTCTGAAAAATTTCCTGGCATCACTGGTACCTATTAAAAAACAATGTAAGATTTCACAAGACAATGCGAAATACACCCGCCTTGTTCAAAAGGTTTCATAAAACTAAATGAAGTTGTTGCTTTCTTTTAATATTTGGTGAGTATTTTCGTTTCTGTTCGGCTGTACACATATAAGACCCCGATTAGAGTTTGGCTTACTGGTGCAACTATCGATATGTATGTGTGTAAACAAAAATATACGATATCCCAGTCATCATTTCGAAGATTGTTTTAACAAAAATCACCTTACTGTGTCTTCTTCGAGCACTTTTGATGATTAAAAACTGATTAATCACATGCGGAATTAGAAAAAGACTAAAAAATGATTGTTGCTTACGCTTAAAATGTGATTTATAGAAAAATGACATTAAATACGATTCAAAAATAGGTCGAAACTGATCAGAAGATCGGATTAAAAAGGCTCTCTAGAAGAGTCGGGGGTAAGGTAATATTTTCTCCCGACAAAAGAATATTTTGTGATCAGCAAAGGAGCGCATTAATGACTGTTTTAATAGCACAGATGAGTCAAAAAGACTCCACATGATCATTTATTGCATAAAATGCTTACTGGGATTTTATTCATATCTGTAGAAATAGGTTTTTTAAGTAAAACAAATCTGCACGCAATTTTAATTCTATTTCGTTCACAATGATACGATCACTTTGTTTACTAGCTAGCAGTAAAATAAGAGAATAGTATTATAATACAGCGTAATGATGAATTGTATATTCACAATTAGTTTATTTTTAATGTGCCATAAGAAGTTCGGTTTGTACTAAGAAAAACATGAATACATGTTTCCCAGGGCGAGGCTTGATCATTGCACTTTGATTTAGTTGAGCTCCGCGACTATTCCTGATGTGGATAGCTCGTGCCTACAATTTTTGGTAGTTGGGATTGGCGTTTTTGCAAAGAAAAGCATGAACACATTCCTAATGCGATTATTCCTAATGCGAATAATAATGGATGGCGTTTGCCTGAGCCAAACATTAAATAATAAATTTTTAAAAATGTATTATAAATAAATGTTATTGACATCTATATTATATTATTGACATCTGACAAAAAAAATTTTTTTTAAACAACAGTTTTCTACAGGGTAGATATTTTATGGTTTCACTACTACTTTTGAATGCAAGTATGTATCAAAAGTTGAACCCTTAAAATCATACTATTTTTTGCAACCCTAAAAATTGCAGTATTTTGTATAAATAAAATAATAGAATGAAATAATAAAATAATAAAATAATTTATATTTATATTATTTTTGAAATACGTTATTATGGATATACAGAATATATGAATGTTATTTATAGTATTTTGACATTTGCAACAGTAGTATGAATCAATTTGTAACATTTTGTGATGTTATAAAAATCGCAGATGTTGATATTGACTTTATACAGTTTCTTTTATTAATTAACTAACTTAAATATTACACCATAAAATGTTGATATTGGTGAATTTTTATTTTGCCACCACAACGACCATAAAAACAACAAGTACAAAATTTAGAATAACGATATAGGAAAACATCATATTTTTTTAACTTTTCAGTGATTTCTCGGCACCTATAAAACCTATTACCAAGATTTAAAAAACAGGAACCTTCTCATGATGTTGGTGAATACTTCTCACTAACAACAAGCGCTCTAGCTATCATATTGAGAACGTTATCGTGACAAGAACAACTTAGGCAAATCATATTTTTTCAAGACTTTTTTACTCCATCGTTCAATTCTCGGGAACAGATAAAGCGATTTGGACGATTTTAAATAGCAAACTTCGCAGGATATTAGTGAATTATTTTTTATACCAACGAGCAACCTAGTTGCCCCATTGGAGCCGTCATCGTGATTTCCACAGACGGACGGACGGACAGCCGGGCAGACGGACAGACTTACATCGATATTTCAACTCCGCTTGTTATAAGGATCACAAATATATATATTTTATGGGGTCCAGATTTTTTTTCTAATAATTACAAACGGAATGACAAACTTATATATACCCTCTGCATACTGGAGTGGAGGGTATAAAAAAATAACTGTCAGTTTCATTTCAAAAATTTTAACTGAACCCAAGTGAATAAACAAAATGATTTGTACATTCAACAAATGTAAATAAAGCAATGGTATAATGTAGACAAAAATCGGTATATCCACCACCATTATTTTGTACAATTTTGTACACCATTAATTTAATTTTGGAAAAAAATTCTTTAATTCGTCTTTATTTTAGATAACTCAAGATTATCGATTGGGCGTAAGTCCGGGGACCGACTTGACCAGGTAAGCAAAATTATTCCATTACCTTGTAAGCGATCTTTGACCAAAACTATGCTTTGATCATTATCCTGTTGAAATGTATATCTTAGCAATATGTAGTTAAATCTAGTCTATGTAGTGAAATCTAGTCACGATATCGCTAATATGATGTATTGGACCGAATTCATACCACGAAAAATATCCCAGACCATGACGTTGCCGCATCCGCCATTTACGGTTTTTTTTTGTGAACCGTACATGAAATTCTCTACCTTTGGGCCGTCGAACACTATGGGCCGTCGAACACATGTACTAAATATGGTCATGATCGTTCCATTTTTTGAAGTAGTCGCCATATAAGTAGAACATCTGATATGGTGGTGCGATGGTTAAGAGAAATACAAGCGAATGGCGTATGTAAGTTAACCCGTAATAACCCACAATTACCATATGGTAATGCCAAATATACCATCACATATACTCAAATAAATCCAAGAGAGCACAATCAAATTAAAGTGAAAACAGTTATTTAATGCAACATATTTGTGCCAACAAATAATGTTTTTGTTATTCTGAGTTCAGTTAACGAGGATGTCGCATGTGCAATTATTATTATTATTATTATTTATTGTTCCATTACTATCACAACAAGAAAAAAATCTTATAAATTACAGTGATAGCTTAGTATACGTTAGTAGTACATAAAAATTCTTAATATACGGCGTGAACGAAAATGATGTTTTATCCAGTTTCTTGTCAATAAAGTCAAATGCGGTTCGAGTGAATGGTTTAGATCCCAGATTTATTAAAATTCTCCAACAACAACTACTTCCACATATAACTTTAATTTTTAATAAGATATTAACAACTAACATTTATCCTACTAAGTGGAAGAATGCTAAAACCATTCCAATACCAAAACTAACAATAATTATAGTCCAATAGCTACATTACCATTTGAACGGCTTATACTCTACATAATCAAATAAGTCAATTTGTGAATGATAAAAATCTGCTAACGGATCGACAGTCAGGATTTCGTAAAAAACATAGCTGTATAAGTGCCCTAGTGGATATTGCCGAAGATATAAGGAAACAGGTGGATAATGGAAATGTAACGTTTTTGGTGCTTTTGGATCACTCTAAAGCAATTGCCACGGTTGATGAAAACATTTTATATTACTAATTGGAAAAATTTTTCAACTTCTCATCGAAAGCTATGCTTCTAATTAAATCATATCTTACCAATAGATATCAGCATATTATAACTACAACTAAAAAATCAAATTCTTTGTTAGTGTTACGTGGATCCACAGGGATTGGTTGTTGGTCCACTTCTATTTTCATAATACTCGAATGATCTCCCATATCTTTTCTTTTCTATTCAACTTTATGTTATTAGCTTTGATAATCTACTAAAAATTAGAGTCTGCTGTTCATTTTATATACCTGCCAGACAGAACATCTTTAATTTCTCGAGATCTAACTTATAATGTCTTAGTGGCAATTCTTCATACATACAATCCGTCTTTGGAACTTAATTCCACATAGCTCTCAAACTATAGGTAACGCACTTCAATAAAAAAAAAAAAAACATTTTTGATTATTTTTCACAACGAAATTCTTTATGATTTATTAAATAACTTGAATATTGTTGTTTTTGTTTGCTTTTTTTTAATAAATTGGTAAATTTATGGAATTTAAATTTAAATCATATATTTAAAGTAATATTTTATGAGCGTTTTATCAGTTGCATACTGTAATATGAGACTCAAGTCTTTTGTATGAAACATCAAATAAAAATAAATAAATACTGGAATATGTATATTGAATTTATTTCCGAAGAATATCCAACATATTACGAAAGAATTTTTGGGGTCTAGAATAGCTTAAAACTATTCCAAACAAGATAATGACTCGTGCCATAAAGCGAAATTTACGATGGATTGGTTTCAAAACAAGAACGTAGCTGTGCCAGATTGATTACCGGATTTAAATCTAATCGAAAATATTTGGGTCATTGTGGATCGCGATATTGAAGAATTCAAAATTTCAGCAAAAGGCGAATTCATAAATAGGTATAATGAACATTCGGTATACAATTACTGTAGTAAGGTGCTCTGTGTTGATCAATACGATTTAAAAAAGAATAAAGTTTTTATTAAAATCTATTTCATCGTACCGATCCTACATTTTTCATAAACTTTAGTTATTATGATACTGATTTAATAAATTTAAATAAATAGATTTTATTAACACAAGGAAAAACATATTCTTTTAAAGTTTTAATATTTATTAATGACGCTTTAGTTTTGAGCAGTACTTTGGATATTATAGGCTAGAATGAAAATATTGATGAACATTGGGGATCCTCTTACAATACTATTATATATTTTGTGTTGGTCAGGCAATTTACTATATAGTTTTTGATTATATTATATTATATTTCATGAAATTAATTAGTCTATACTGTATGGATTCCCATAGATTCCTGTAGATTTTACTTATTGACGCCCACGATCTTACTGGTAGTGAACCACTAAATTTTATTTTGCCAATATATGAATTGAGAGATATTGGGCTATAATATTTTGTTTTAGTCTGGTCAATATTTGATTTTAAGATGGGAATTGTTAGGATGGTTTTAAATTGCTGAGAATTGTGTTGAATAAAAACAATTATTATAGAAGCAATTTTATCGAAAACAGAAATAATATACGCGGAACATGGCATATTATAAATGAAATTATAGGAAAAAAAAATCAAATAATATCGATACAACCATAATAAAAAACTTTAAAAGTGAAAACATAAACAATATCTTAAATAATTTTGCTGTCAATTTTAAAGAAAATGTTAGCAAATGATGCATATCTGTAATATAAAAACAATTAACGAGATTGATACAACTTCACAAAACTCAATCTACCTTGAAAATACAAACGAAGCCGAAATTTATAATATTTTAAACAAATTAAACATTAAGAAAGGGGCAGGATTTGATGGAATTCGATCGAAAGACTTTAAAACAATGCAAGCTTTGTCACACCCGTAATTACAAAGCTCGTTAACTCAAGTCTAGATAACGGAATTGTACCAAAAATGTTAAAAACGTCACTAGTAAGACCAATATTTAAAAACGGAACCAAATCCGACTATAAGAACTATAGGCCAATTTCAGTTTTACCCGTAATAAAAAAAATACTCGAAGATATCGTAGTCAGAAGATTGAATGATTATTTAGAAAAATGTAAAATCATAAATAAAAACCAACATGGCTTTGCAATCCACATCAACAGCTGTCTAAGTCAAAATATGCATTGCCTAGTACTATTCATCGATTTTAGCAAAGGATTTGATACTTTGTCGCATCATAGGCTAATCGAAATATTATTCAAAACTGGGATAAGAGGAAACACATTAAAATGGTTCAAAAATTACTTAGATTGCAGAACGTATCGAGTTAAAATCAACAACAGCCTAAGCAATGAAGAGTCAACTGAATACGAAGAACCTCAGGGATCAAAACTCGGACCAAACCTTTATATTATGTACCCAAATAACATGATAAGTTCTCTACAGGAAAGTAATACTTTCGCATATGCCGATGATACTGGTATAATTGTAACAAACAAAAATATACGTAGTACTACGGAAATAATGCAGAAACAACTGAACTTCGCAACTAAATGGTGCCACGACAATGGACTGGTCATAAATGCGACCAAAACTAAAATACTACATATAAAACCATCAGACCTACAAAATAGCGTCATATCACTCAAGTTTCACGATTCAAACTGCCTACATAATACTAGCAACACCAACAACAACAACAGTATTTCACATACATTGAACCTGTGACATCTTATAAATATCTAGGCATATATATTGATAATAAATGTAAGTGGAATATACATATTGAAAACCCACAAAAGAAACTTCGAAGATCTGCTTACATGCTCTATCATCTAAGTAACTGCTCCACATACAGCGTACTAAGACATGGCTTCTTCTCCCTAGCTGAATCCTATATAAGACATGAGATTGCAGCATGGGGAAGTGCAACGTCTTCAGATTGTTACAACATACACAAAATCGTCTACTAAAAATACTCGTGAAAAATTATCGTTTCTCCCAATCAAACAACAATCTGAACAACAATTTAATCAACATCAACAATACCCACATCAACAACATCAGCACGATCAATTCCAACAGCAATATCCACAACAACACCAATAACAATAATATAAGCAACAACAGCGTCAACAACAACTTATCAACAACAACTTTAACAACAACTACGTCAACATAAACAACAGCAATATCAACATCAACAGCGTCAATATTAACAACCAACATCAACAACATCGTAACAACAATCTGAACAACAACTTAAACAACATCAGCACGATCGAAACCAACAGCAATATCAACAACAACAATGTCAGCAACAACAATCTCAACAACAACTACATCAACGTCAATAACAATAATATCAACATTAACAACGTCAACAACCAAATTTACAACAACAATATCGCCAAGTATTTAAACATACTTAGCGTCAAAAGCATTTACTTCACAACACTCGCAAGTGAGTTCTGCATCGATCAATGGTTTCTAAAACCAATTGATCACGTATTCTACACCAGACGACGTGCGGAAAGACGATTTAAGAACGAACCCTTCCGAAATATGTACAGAAAGAACACCTTGGCGGTTACTTTACCCTACATCTTCAATGAACTACCAGTGAATTTATTAAACATTACCAAAAAATACAAAATAAAAAAAATTTTAAAAAATTATTTCATAAGTTCGCTATGAACTTAAATTTTTTTGACTTGAATTAATATTTTATTTAATAAACAAAATCGAAACATCTTTTAAAAACCTTAAACAGAAAACTAATGAAATATCTAAACCAAATTTTAATTCCTGCAGACAAGCCAAATAGCTTCGCGGGTCTAGCTTTAAGAAATATTGTACAAAATGAATATACTGAAAATGAATAAATAAAAAATAAAATATAACTTTCTATCTTTTTATAATGTTTGGTGATATCTTTATATCTATTGTATGATATTCTGTCTAAGCCAAACATTTTTATACGACACCCTAATAAAGGAATCTTAAACATTCATCATTTCCATGACAGTTATTAGTTCGTCTAAATTAGCGTCACATTATGCAGCTTATCTCCTTGTATACTTCCTATAAAGCCAAATATTACAACATAAATGTAAATTTAAAAAATATTATAAATAAGTTACAATTAGCTAAAAAAATAGTAAAACCAAAAGAATTAATTTATGTACTATTAGCATTTTCTATAATTATTAACAGGTTATGTATATATTTCCATAATGATTCATTATAAATGCTTTTCACGAACGAAACGAAACACTTAAACTAAAACGAAATGCCGGAATCCATTAGATTGTATTAACTGGCAGACGATGCCACTATAAAAAGTCAAGCGTACGTACGGGTATGTACGAGAATGTAGAAACCTGACTTACCGTATTTAAAAAGGGCAGAAGAGTTTGTGTTCGTGTGTTAGTGTGTTAGTGTTAAACATGAAAATTAAACGGAAAATTACTTAATATTCTGGATGAATAAAGTAGGTATGCAAATACAAGACATACTCGTACAAAGTTTTCAATCATACAAAAAGAAAAGAATGTGTTATAATCATGTTTTGAGTACATAAAATTTGTCTTGCGTATTTTTTTTTCTCGATAAAATTAAAACAATAACAAAAAAACTTGTTGCCGCCAAAGAATATGGCCGAAAATTCATGAAATATATAAACGTTCAAAATTCGAGCTTACAAGTTTTAAAGGAATGTAGAGTTTATTTAGCTATATCCGACAGTGCACAAGAACTAGACCTTTTCCAATTCTATTTCAGAAAATATCAATTAATTTTCAGAGATTATTAATTGTATTTCAGAAAACAACAATTGAATTTCAGACACAATACATTTTATATTTTTTTAAATATATCTTATATTTTCTGAAATATATTTGATACTTTTTGAAATACAGTTGATACTTTCTGAAATATATCCGATACTTTCTGAACATCATTTAATATTTTCAGAAAAACATTTGTTAATTTCTGAAACACATTTAATATGAAATACATTTTCTGAAATAGAGTTGATAATTTTTGAAATACAATTGATACTGTCTAAAAATCAAGTGATATTTTCTGAAATATAACTGGAAAAGGTGTAGTTGGGAAATTTGATCGTTGGATGATAAGTAGTCGGTTTTAAGTCTACAACATAATTTATAGATAGTCATAGTTCCTTCTTTCAACTCTAAAATAAATGGATCCACATTCCAGTGTTGTATCAAACATGTAAATGTCCATTTTAAATTAAGAAATCGGCATTTTTTTTGCTCCAATCGACAAAGAATAATTTTCTTTAACAATATCTGCCTCTGCCAATGTTTATGTACATTAGCTTCGATCGGCTCAATGATACTCACAATTGATTTTATATAAAATTGGTACAAGTCCAGAATTTCCTCTATAATTGCCTCTTTCTAGTCAATAATTCTTGGCCAAAGAGTATATTATTTATATGCCTTTAGATATAATATATATTTTACTCCAATGATATCGGTTTAAATTTACATTCTGTAGATTTAAAAACCTTATAACAAACAATGATATTTGCATTTAAACTTCATATATGGTTTATGATATGTTATGTGTGGTTAGTCCCAATACGAAATGCGGTACTATTGTATGGACCGACAGAGTAACTAACTCAGGGTTTTCAAATATTATACAAAAGAAAAATTTCATTCCTGGTCATATTATTAGAGGTGAAAGATATATATTGGTACAATTAATTATACATACAAGACAGAATAGAAGGAAGAACAGGCATAGGAAGAGAGTAAATATCTTAGCTAAGAAATATAAGAAACTGAACAGGCTTGAAAACTATAAGGGAATAAGTTCATCAATCGGGAGAACTACGCAGAAATTATCTATCTATAATATTAATACGCAAGGCGATTTTTTGTTGCCGCTGTTCTGTTCTACCGGTTTATTCCGATTTTAACCAAACGTTTATTATTTGAAAGGTATTTCCTTTTAGCCATTTTGCAGATTTACAGATTTTTAAATTTTTTCCTTTATTTTAAGTTGAATTTAAAGTTTATTAAATAAGTTAGTGTGTTTGTTAATAAGTTTGTTATCTTCATTCACAACAATAATAAACCATAAAAGTGTTGGTTTGTGAATTAACTAAGTTGAAAAATAAAGCTGCCTAGAAATTGCACTCGAATTTCGAGCGCTGGAATCTGCTGGTATATATAAAAGCGGAAGAATGTATGTTTGTTTGTTTGTAGCTTGTATTAGGCTACCCAACTGACCGATTTTCCTTAAGCTTTTAGAGAGTCTTACCGTGTATCTGGAAGGATATATAGGTTATTAAATTTTTTGATATTTTTAGTGTCACCTCCCATACAAAGTGAACTTTTAATATCATTCAAATTCACTTTCTGTGTCAATCTATATATCCGTCAATGCCATTAATAATATTTGGAACCCCTCATTATCACTTCATATATTGTACTTTGTATGTGCCACGCCTACTGGTACAATCCAGCCCAGTTTAGGAATGACTACTGCCATTAATAGGACTTAAATAAAGTTTTCAGACTCTCGCTTTCATTTTACTTTATTATTTCTTTATTAACATATACTTTGCGTGGGCGGTACAATGCCCTCTTTTTTGATCCCGCTCATCTTTACCTAAACTAAGCATAATAACTTAAGACCTAAAATAAAATTTGAAGACTCTCCCTCTCATACGAATCTACATATTTATTATAAATATTAAGTTTATATGGGAGGCACAACGCCCTCTAATATGACCCCACCCAATTTTATCTCAACCGCAAAGATTTATCACTAATGATCTTATATAAAATTTCAATACACAGGCTGCCATGGTATTCTAGATATTTGAGGATAAAAATTTACTTTGTATACGAGGCACCTCAATGCCCTCGTGCCCATTAATTTTTATTTGAAGTAAGCATGTTTATAACTTAAGAATTCATATAGAATTTCAAGGATCGAAGGAATCATAGTAGTCTAGATATTTAATGATAAGTATTTATTGTGTATGGGAGGTGCCATGCCCACCAATCAAAACAAAAAAAAAAAAATTCTGCAGATCGCTAGAATAGTTCGCGAGTCCATCACCTACAATCCAAACAGTAATTCATTTTTATATACTCTTATATATACAATAGGGCGGGTCGATTTGTGGGGAGGAAAAAAATTGCTCAAGTGGTAAGGAAAATCATATTCTAGGGATCAAAATATAAAACTTTGCCCAAGGAACCATACCCCTAAAACGAATTCTGATGTCCCGACTTTTGACCTGTCTGTCTGCCATGGGGCAACCCCATTCCCCCTCATGCAATTGATCTGAAACTTGGCCCATAGTCCTCTTGTGACTACAGATTACTTTTGGGGCAGTCACGCAGAGTCGCGCATAGTCACGGAGTGATCTAAAAGTTATCTACCTTCATCCGATCGATCTTTTTGAATAACATAACATAGTCAAGGCGTATGATTATTATTCATTAGCAGAGTACAAGATACGTAAACGTATGAGTGTTAATTTTAATATTAAATCAAACATAGTCAGCCCAATTCTATACAAAAAATGGTGATTTTTTGAAATGTTTGTATGGGGAACTCCCAGGGGGTTCCAGGGGGTGTGCCACTGGCATGGATGAGTCGGCCCTCCAAAGTTAGTGGGGGTCGATCATACACTTGGACTCGATTGGGGCACTCTCAATTTGTCAAAGTGAGACATACAGACTGAAAGGTCAAAAGTCGGGACATCAGAATTCGTTTTAGAGGAATGGTTCCTCGGGCAAAGTTTCTTATTTTGCTCCCTAGAATACGATTTTCCTTGTCACTTTGGCGATTTTTAAATCGACCTGCCCTAATATACAAGTATAGATAAAAAACATCTACGAAAGTTATAATAGTCTGGACCGACTACACGACACTATACACCATGCATTTAGAGAAAGCGTCAGAGGTCTCAATAATTGGAAATAAGCCTAAACCAAATTTGAGTTGCATTGTTATTAACTTTTCCTCTTGCAGATGTGAAAATTTCATATCGGATCCTATATTTATATAGGAACTAGGCCGAAAAATGGACCGATCCTTATCATATTTATTGAAGACACTTCGTTTTTGTGAAAACATATACAAAACACAATTCAAATAAATTCGTGCAATATATTTGTTTTTTGATAGATTTAATTGAAGATCGGGAAGCAGCTTCATATGGGGGCTACGCTTAAGAATTGTTCTACATGATTCATTTCTGGACTAATGATTAATGGGTGTAATAAACAAAAACAAACCAAATTTGAACGATATCAATATGATAATTTTGATGTTATAGCCATTTTAGTCGATCGCTAGCGGTCATTTGTAGGGGAACAAGTTCCAATTTTCACCAATTTAAATAGCATTCGTACTATGGGCTATAACATATGGATATAACATTATTATATTCCAAAATTCATCAAAACATACTCATATTTGCAACCTGTAGTTCGATTTCAAGGTTTATGTGGATAAATAGATGGAGAGATGGACGGTCATCGCTAAGTCAACTCAGAAAGTATTTCTTAGTCCATCGATATTATAAAAGATGTGAGGAGGTCAAATATTTTTGGTAGTTACAAATAGAAAGTAGAAATATTATGCTCAGTGTAGACTGACTACACTACGCGTTTCGCAACAGGTTCTTGGATCCAACTTTGCTTAGGCAATAGCATTTTACAGAATAGAAACATACACCCAATTTTAGTTTTACTGTTATTAATTTGTGGCGTGCCGATATTAAAAAAGTTCAAAGATATATGGGTCCTAGTTAAAAAAATGTACTGATCATTACCATAATTAGCCTTGTGGGGGGTTGTGAAGAAAAATGTTTATTTTTAGATTACTGATTAGTCGGTATAAAACGCACACATACACCAAACTTTATATATATATATATATATATGTGACAATTTCGATCTTTCGAGAGTGTTAGTTGGTCTGATAGCGGTTATTTGTATGGAAGCTAGGTTTGAACGATAACTTATTTGCACAATTTCAGGAACATTCGTTCTATGGTCGATAAATATTTATATACAAAATTTCCTTCAAATATAGTTGGACTTGCGACCTTTAGTTTAATTAAAAGGTTACAGAAAGACGGACTGATGGAAGGACATAGCTAAATTGACTTAGAAAGTGATTCGATCGATATTATAAAAGGTGGATCTAGGCCATATATTTTTGGTATTTACCAATATCAGCACAAACACGAAAGACTCTGACCATAGAGTGGTGTACGGTATAAGAATAAAAATAACATTGAAATCTTATCTTTAACTTTGAAAGTGTGTAGTATAAAGGACTTTCTCAACAATTGAAATAAAGGTTTACTAGTAATAATTAATATATATTTACCTAAGGTTTAACCTTTTTTTTTTACACATTTGAAGCTGTTTTAAGGACACTTTTAAATCATTACAACATATTTTAATATAAATCAAGTCTCATTCTTTTTTTATCTTTGAACTTTAAGTCCTTTAAATCTTGTTTCACCAAAAAACCTGATATTTGCTATAAATTAATACTAATGAATTACAAACGATTTGATTTTAATACATTTTGTTATTGTTATTTAAGTAGCCACACACGCATAAATGCACACATACACACATTCTAACTCCCTTTTACTTATTACGAAAGTTCACGCATCAAGTGACAGGCTAAAGTCAACCGTAATGCGACTAAAACACATAAATCTTTTTTACAAATGCCAATTTCTCATACCATTTAAATGCATACATATGTATGTATGTATGTATGTTTACATATAAACTTACACACATTTTCACATATTCATTTAATTGAGCAGGGTTTTATTTGTTACACTAGCCGAAATGTTACATGGTGGAAGGCCTGGGTAACAAACCATGACCACAACTTAACTTAACCTAAAAAAAAAAACACTATAAAACATATAAAATATATCTCTTTTGTGGTGGATGGTTGTATGAAAAGCGAAAAAAAGTTCATAAAATTAAATAGACTTTTAAGTGAAACAGAGCTGGACAAAATAAGAAAATAAATGAAGAATTTTAGCTGCTCCTTGTGCGGACCTTCAGTTCTTTGTGACTTTTGGATAGGTAGTTGATGAGATAAAGCAAAGGGTTAAGCTGTTCATTATAATACGGACCGTTTGAAAAATATGTAATTAGCATGCCAGATTTTATTGCGGTCTCCAATATTGGCCTCTAATCCATTTTCTTTGGTTATAGTGCATCAAAGTTAAAGATTTCTACGACTTCGTCTTCTGGTGTATGATAGAGTAAAAGTGTTTAATTAATTTTAACTCTACTTTAAAAATAAAAATAGAGCAAAGATAGCTACGATAGCTTATATAAGTAGGACATTATATCAATAAATTTTATCAGTTTTAATTTTTTTCCGCTTTTTTTTTTATATGCATTTAGTACTAAAATACGAAATCTGTAGCTTTATTGATATAACAATATACATTCATATGCAGTTTAAGTTAATTAAAATAAAATCTAAATTTTGCAATTCCAGTTACAATGATTAGAAACAGGGCAGCTTCTTTGTTTTATCTCTGGTTATAAGACAACGCTGATGTGTAGCCAGGATATGGTCCCATTGAATAGTCTAAGTAGTTATCATCAATGCCGACTTTTGCACTACCACTACCTTTTCGACTCAGAAAATTAGAACAAACACCACAATAGATAACTGGATCTATAACACCGTCATCTTATTTTTTATACGCTTGTAATTGCTTTTGAATAGAAATATGGGTCAGTTTTGTTTTATCTCTCGCAGAAGGCGCCTGGTTCTTCTCAAGAATAATGGATAGGGGTTGTTGGAGTGCATAAAATGGAGCAGTTGAAGGTTTTCATAAAGATTGTTTAATCTCCAGAGTTATCGCAATAGGTAGCAGCACAATCTATAAAATATCCAGTCAGTCTTGTTAGATTCAGTGTCGTCGAGGGCCTCTACAAGCAATAAAATTTCGTTGTATTTTGAGCTGCAAAAGTACGCGTTTTATATTCCTTTTCAGATAGTGAAAGCCACATATGATGGTGGGAATTCGCATGGAATATGTCGACACCATCATGAATATGAATTTTGCTGAGCTGAGCCATTCTCGTTGAAAACATTGATAAAAGCCTGGTTTATATCACTCAATTCTTTCTGCCGACGAGGATAAAACAAGCACTATATATTATAATGCCGATATCTAATACATTATCAGTCATGCCTCAGAAACAAATTCCGATGGAAAGTACAATTGAAATCGCATTTGCCTTCTTCAGAAAATGTAAACCGACAAATGTTGTCGATATGAAACCACTTTCAATTTCTTAAGTGGAATTGATATTTTAAGTAGCATAGATACCAAAAATATCCAGAACAACTTAAAATTAATAAAAAATACTATTGGTTTATTTATTTTAGCAAAATATATACATTTCAATCTTTAAAATAAATTTTTTTGCCAATTTAAGAGAAAATCATATTTAGATGACGAAATATACAAAACGTTATAAACTTAATATTGCCAGCTTTTTATTTCATACAAACCACTTTTTGTTTAGTGCAAAATATTATTTTTTTTTAATAAAATACAACACTGACAGCAAGAAGGTGAAGGAAAACAAACGAAAAAGAAAAACAAAGAAAAACAATTTATAAAAACATGTATTAGATGGATATGCCGGGCGTTTTTATACTCTTTATTCATTACTAGAGGTAACCAGGTGTGCTTCGCTACACCCTCCCCCGAATCGTAATGAAATGGCTCGCGCAAATTCCCAAGGCTCTCACTATTACAGTAATTCAGATATATTACATTTAATATTAAGTTTATATGGGGGTGCGCATGGCATTTGTCCAATCCCGCCCATTATTTTGTCTGACTACTCACGTTAATAGATGACCTGAGACAAATTTGCAAAGCTCCCTCTATCATAGTACTTAATATATATGATATTAGAAATTTACTTTATATGAGAGGTGTCACGCCCACTAAGAATATGAAAAAAAAAGAGACAGCATGTACCACTTCCCATATCCGCACTAAGACACTGTGAAAATTTCAGGAAGATCACATAAATAGTTACGGAGATTACTTCCTACAAACAAACAAACTCACATTACCTCTTTATAATGCTAGCATAGATTATTAGTACAGATTTTTTTGTTTCTACACTTGCTGATATACAATGTTTTTTGTTTTTTCATTCGGTACAACAATTATCAGATTTTTTGCTTTCTTAGCCTGGAGGTACATGTAGCAACCCATGAGAAGAACATGAATTTTCCAAATTAGATCTGGCATCACTTAGATATTGGCCTTGAACTTAAAATATCATTTGGCAATTTTTCTTTTTTTGATTTTGCCCAGTTTTGATTTTGAAGATTTTTGTTTTTTGGGCGATTTTTATTTTTCGTGATTTTTGGGTTTGGCGATATATTTTCCATGACAAATTACATTGAAAACTAATGTACTTGTCAAAAGACTGTCGCGTTCGTAGTACTTCATATTTTTTATATAGGAGGTGCCACGCCCACTAATCCCATTCTGCCCAATTTTTATTGGACTACTCACATTAATATCTGATGGACTCGTGCAAAATGTCGAGTCTTTCCCTTTTATAGTACACCGGTTATGTGATATTAGATATCTGCTTTGCATGGCCGGTGCTACGCCCACTGCTTCGATCAGGCCCATTTTTGTTTGTTTGACTAATCATACAAAGAAACTATCGGCTCACGCAAAGCCACAAAACTCTATCTTTTACAGTATTCATGATATATGACATTAAATAGTTACTTTGCATGGGGAGTGCCACGCCCATTGGTGTGAACCCACCAATTTTTTGTCCCACTACTCATACTAAGATCTGATGGTGTCGTGAAAAGTGTCAAAGCTTCCCTTTTTTAGTACACCAGTTATATGGTATCATAAATTTATATTCTACAGGCAGTGCCACGCCCACTGCTCCGATCACGCCCATTTTTTGTCTAACTTATCACATGAATAACTTATGGGCTCACACAAAGTCCCAAGACTGTCACTATAACAGTACTCCAGATTTATGGAATTTTATATTTAATTTTTATGCCAGGTGCTACGCCTATTGGTCCGATACTGCCCGTTTTTTGTCCGACTACTCACATTAATAATAGGTAACATCAGACAAATTTGAAAAGCTCCCTCTATCGCAGTACTCGAGATATATAATGTTGAATTATTACTTGTATGGGAGGTACCACGCCCACTTATCCGATTCCGCCCATTTCCGGCGTAGCTACTAATACTAATATTAGTATGACCTGAGACAAATTTGCAAAACTCTCCCTATCATAGTACCCAAAATATATGATATTAAAAATTTACTTTGTGTGGGAGGTGCCACGCCCACTAAAAATATTTAAAAAATTATAGCCTATAGCACTTCCCATGTCCGCAGTAAAACTCTGTGTAAATTTCAGGAAGGTCAGATGAGTAGTTACGGAGATTATCTCCTACAAACAAACAAACAAACAAACAAACAAACACACATTACCTCTTTATTATATTAGTATAGATTAGTATAGATTTTATTTATTCTACACAAAACAATCTTCAAATTTCTCTTTATTTTATTTTTCCTTACACAAATCAGCTGTGTGTTTTTAGTTACGTTGCCATATTTAATGCACAAAAATAACTTTTTAATTTCTTTTATCGATTTAGTGAAAGTGACAAATTTCTGAAGAAGCTAAAATGAAATCGATCTATTTGGTAATACGGAATCAAGTCGATTTCGATTACATTCTGTGACATGCCCGTATACTAAATCGGAATTTTAAATAAAACATTGTTATAACTAATATCACCATTTTTTACATGAAAGATTACAGATCAACATGGCATCAAACACAATCAATGGTATAATATAATAATAATTTTATAATTAAATTTGTTTAATTGTACTTCATGTTTAATAAGAAAATTAGCATATTTGTTTCAAAGAGAAGGCTAAAGTATATTTTACGAACTCAAGGATTTGTTGTAAATTCTAACCCTCGATACAATTTGCAACGTTGAGCACAACCTTTTTTTTTTGTCTATTTTCAAAGATTTGACATATATTTCTATATTACTTTATCAATTATCTTATTTGAGCAATATTTAAGTACCTCTGATTCCCTATGTAAGAAACCCATTTTGCCATTGCGAACGCATACAAGTAACTTTTTGATACCATATACCACTATGTGGTCAGGGTATAATGTCTGTGCTGATGTTTGTAACTACCAAAAATATTTAACTTAGACCCATCTTTTATTATATATATATGTATGTTCCTGTCGTTCCTATAAGGAGCATAGGGCCTCGAAATTGTAGGGGTTTCGGTAATCATTGGTTTTTTAAGATGGCCAGCGGATTAGGCTAACGCATCCGCTCCTGGTGCTGGGGCTGCCAGCGGGCCTCCAAGCCGACAAAAAGGGTTATACCGCCTTGGGTCGGTCGACAGAGCCTCGTTGGCTTCAACAGGGGACACCAAGTCCAGGGTGGACAGTGGGTGAGGTTGTCATTTGAAAAGGTTTGGCTATGTGAAAAAATAGTTGTAGTATTTGCATTTGCTTCACTTTCTCGTTAGTCCGCCATCCTTTGTTACACCGATCGGCTCAGAATCACTCTCTGAGTCGATTTAGCGATGTCCGTCCGTCCGTCTGTCTGCGTGTCCACGCAAACTTTATAATGAAACTACAGGTGGTACATATAAATATATTTTGATGAAATCTAGTCAATAAGCTTCTATCGGCTATAGGATGGATGCTATTGAAATTGATGAAAATCGGTTCATGTTCAGACCTAGTCCCAATACAAATGACCCTTATGAGATAGACTTAAATTGCCATAAGATACAAATTATCATATTGATCTCAAATTGGGTTTGTGTGTGTTTATTGCATCCATTAATCAGTAGTCCAAAAATAAACCCTATAAAACAATTTTTAGTTACAGTCCCATATGAAGTTGATTAGCGATCTTCACTTAAATTTATCAAAAACAAAAATATTGCACGGGCTTTTCTCAAATTTGGTATTTATAATATAATCAGGATCGGTCCAGGTCTTGACTTGGTGCCCATAAAAATATAGCATCCGATGTAAACGTTCTAATACCCGAAGGCAAAATATTAATATTAATGCCACATAAATTTGTTTTATGCTTATTTTCTATATCAAATTGGAACTATATCTAGTTGGAACTAAAAGATAAGTTCAGTAAACGCATGGTTTAGGGTGTCGTATAGTCGATCTAGACCGACTATAATTTTCTTACTTGTTTTGTATTTATTTTTGATGTACGCCCCTGTTCTAGAATTCACTATCACAAAAAACAAGTTAGAAAACTATAGTTGATCTAGACTGAAAATAAATTACCCTATACTATGCAGTTTGAGGGAGGGTTTTGGACCCACTTTTCTGCGGCAAAAACTAGTTACAAAAAATAAGCATAACATTTTACTCTTATTTTTATTTTTTTGTGGTGTGCAGATATGAGAAAATTCATATTTGATATTATTTTTATGAATTATTTTGATATTATTTTTTATGAAAAAAAATGCGTATTTTCGTATTTTTTTTGAAGAGATGAATAATGCTTTATTATTATTTATAATATATACGTTATAGCATAATATTTGAAGTATCTTTGAAAAAGTTTTCAATTAAAAATTTTAATAAATAAGTCCGTGACAGCGAATCTCCACATGATATAGGGTATCGTATAGTCGGTCTAGACCGACTTAAATTTTCTTACTTGTTATGCTTTAAAATAATATAATTTTTACTTATTTTTTGTTTTGATTTTCAACTTTTGTTTTGGGATTTTATTTTTCTTCAATTTTTCCCACTTGTCTCTGAATATAACTATGTTACCATTCTAACACATAAAAAAATATGTTGGAAACAACATATTGTCAGTCAATATTATATGGTCAAATTTTGACTTGAAATTTTGATTTGAATCTTAACCAACAAAATGGTAAGCCCTTCATTATAAATCAATTTTTAAGTCTTGCCAAGAAAATGACTCAGATGAAATGACTCTGGAGCAGGAGATTTAAAAATTCAATGTCAAAGGAGCTTGCCAAAGCTGAGTTTAAGTGGTTAATACCAAAAGTGTTACATTGTAACATACAATGTAAGGTCCCCTAAATATAAAAGTCGGCGTTTAGAATTATCAAATTTAATTGACATAGCATTCATACAAGAATGTCATATCGGCGTTGCTATAGCCACTAAATACTCAATAGCCTACAGCTGAATTATCATTCATATATCTCAGTTCAATAGTCTCATTATTCAAATGGAGTTAAACATTGAGAGCGAATGTAAAACATTTCTGTTCGGTTCAATCTATATTCCATGCTATCATAATTGGAACAAGATTTATGACGGTTGTAATAAAATCGTCAATTTTTCAATTCGTTATGATGGTTTAATAGTAGTGGGTTACCTCAAGCCGATTGACTCTAAATCATTAACTGAGTCAATTATTATCCATCCTCGCTTCATTCGTATGTATAAAAACAATTTCATAACAAAATAACATAATATAACATAATAAAATAATACAATAGAAAATAAATCAAAAACTCTAAAGAACTATACTCGTTTACTCTCAAAGCTAAATTTTTAATTTCACTTAATTTAACGGCAGATATATTTATAAAAATCAGCTAATTTCCCAGGCAAGTATGATGCCATTGCGAGCAGGTCCTTTTTCTTTTCATCGCTTATTTTAATAGGTTCTTCCCAAAGAAGAGGCATAGTATAGTTTGATAAGTTTCGTGTTGGTTTGGAGTTTAACCTATAGCATACCCAAGTCTCTGCAATACTCTTAGTATTTTGGATCATCGATAGAAATCTGAAACCATCCAGCTTCGGTTATTTTGCAATTAGGATCTTTATATAAATTTTTATTGAGAACTTTGATGTACATTATGTGGATTCGATTGTTTTGTAGACTCAATCAAATGGCAAACATTTTCCGGAATAAAAAGTTGTGACGCATTCATTTTCTTTTCAATAAGTGCAAAATCTCCATCAGATGGATTGTTTAATTGATTTTTGAGAATTATTTTGTTAGAACGCCGTGGCACAATGAAATTATTGTCCAGTTGTTGTTCTGTCCAACGCATCTATCAGACCATATCATTAGCTTTCTAGTATACTATAGTTGTAAGTATACTATAGTACATCGAACTTGGTGCATGGGAGCGCATGTACAGCAAAGTTGTAATTTGAATATTGACGCTGAAATGTAATGCAACTCTCTTTCTTCATTCTGGCTGGGTAAAAAATAATTTGCAGTGCAATTGCGGAGTGAAATTTCCTCTTTTGCTTTTCTTCTTCTTTTAGGCTCCATCAACTCTATTAAAGAGAATAAGAAATCTGATTGCTCATATTAATTTCTTTCATAGAATTTATGAAAATGCTCTTTAATTAGTCTGATGTTGAATTTTTTTCCAAAAAAATATGTTTCGGCAATCACAAATCTATATTATAAGAATTTAAATGAAAATTAAAATAATAAGCACTTAAAAGGTTTTTCCATAATACATTTTCTGGAGCTTTTTTCGCAGGTATATTTTTATGTTTTCTTGTTTCGTAATCGTAACTCTTAATCTTTTATTTATATTATCTTTCCAATTTTCGACATTAATTTTCCTGTTTGTGCCCCTGTTGTTTTTGTGCCTATTTCTATAATTCATTTTGTCAGTCACTTACAATGTTCTTCCACTGACTATCACTTTCTAGTTGCTTTTTGGTAACGATAACGGGCATAAATTCAGCTGATTTGATACTTGGTCAATGGGGAGAGCCTAATAAACGGTAATATGCAAAAAACCGGTTTTTCAAAAAACGACGTTTACAACGTTATTCGCGTCTATACTTCAACTCAAAATTATTGCCAAAAAGTTATCCAACTCTGACTAAAAATTACACAACAATACTATATTACTTACCTTAGGCAGTATTCGTTCAGCCAGAGGTAGTCTCTTGTGTTTTTTATAGTTTTTCGCACACATACGCACGCTTGATTACAACCAGTAGATTTAAGACTTTTTAAAAGATGTGCCTGTCATTCGATTAATCGATAAGTTTTTGTGAAATATTTATGAACAGTTTCGAATAGTGGATATTTAAAGAATTCTTTCTATATAGTTCAAATGCTTATCTATAATATTAATAGGCTAGGCGATTTCTTGTGACCGATGTTTTGTTCTACCGTTTTATCCCAATTTTGACGAAACATATATTATTTGAAAGGTATTTCTTTTTAGCCGTTTTGCAGATTTACAGATTTTAAATTTTTTTCTTTATTTTGAGCAAATTGCATTTAAAGTTGCTACTAACACATACATAAAATTGTACACATACTATGTGTGTTTTATTAAATTTGTTAATGTGTTTGTTAATGAGTTTGTTATCTTCATTCACAATAAATATAAACCATAAAAGTTTTTCTTAAATAAAAGTCCCTTTTCTTTTAAATGTACCATTTCTCAAAAGTACTTTTACTGAGAGAAGTACATTTTCTAAAAAGATAAATTTTCTAGGAATATTACCTCTTCGTGACAAAGTACATTTTCCTAAAAAAGTACCTCTTTTAAAAAAGTATTTTTCGTTAAACAAGTACATTCGTTAAAAGTAGAAACAGTAAAAAAGACCTTTCTGAACAAAGTGCAATTTCTTTAAGAATACGTTTTCTTCGAAAAGAAAATTATTTCCAGAATGCACCTTTTGTCAAAAGAGCACATTTTCTTAAAAAATACCTTTTCCTAAAAAGTAAATTTTCCTAAGAAGGTACTTCTCTCAAAAAATTATAAAAGTATCACCCTTCAAAAAGTACATTCAAAAACTAAATTTCCCTATGAAAATAAATTTCCTTCAAAAAGTAAATTTTCTTAAAGCACTTCCTCATAAAAAAGTACCTTTTCTTAAGAAGTACTTTAAAACAATTACATTTTGGTGAGGAGTACTTTTCTTTAAAAAGAGCCCTCTCTTAAAAAAAAAATTTTTCTTAGAAAGTGCCTGTTCTTAAAAAGACCTTTTCTTAAATAGTACCTTTTCTTATGAAGGTAAAAAGTACATTTTCTTATCAAGGTACTTTTTCTTAAAAAAGTACCTCTTCTTATAAAAGGACCATTTCTTGATAAGCTACATTTTCTTAAATAATGCCTAAAAGGAAAGGAACAATTCTTTTTTTTAAAGTATATTCTATGAAATAAGAAAACAAAAATTGCCGTTTCTTAAAAAATTACCTATCTTAATAAGTAATTTTTCCTAATAAAGTTCATTAAAAAAGATTTATTAGTAAAGTTTTTTTTGTTGTTACTTCATATACATAAATGTATTTATATTAGCAATTATTTTCATTTGCACAATATTTAAAGAAATTAGATTTTTAATAAATACTTCGTGTATGTTGTATTAAAGTTTCTGTTATATTTATAATCTTTCAACGGACGGCTTGAGTGCCTTACAACTCAAGCAAAAAGTATAAAAATCTTCAAGAAATACGTTTCCTGAAATTATTGAATTTGTTCAAGTAATTATGAACTATTACTGTCTTAAACGAAACTGGTTCAGATTGAGTTAATCGATTAATCGAACAATATAAACAAAACCTGAATAATAGAATACCATAGTGTACATAGTTTCAGAAGAATGTTTGTGTATTTTATGTGTTCAAATATCCTTCCAACGAAAATAAAATAAATAAAAATTGCTAAAAAGCATATCATAAAAATCACAGTTACGCATCAGTGCTTCGTAATAATCACACGTTTAACGTGCATATTTGTAGCACGTTATAGCTATATGTGTACGTACAAGTGCGTGTTTGTTTGCTAGTGTTTAAAGAACCTTAACATTGGTTACGTAAATCAAACGGCAGACGATGATATTCTACGATTGCCATACCACAGGCGATTAAAGGGGACTTCATCTATTTTTATTATAACATTTAATATGAATTTATTGGGATTTAATTATCACGATGTCTTTTCAAAAAGAAACTGTTTATTTTATTGAAGTTCAATTAAAGGTAAAAATACTTCATTAGCAAAGATTTCTAAAGAATAAGCGGGAATTATGAGGAAATTATATTCGATAATCGTGTACTTTTGTGCCGATGGCAACAAATTTGTATAACAGTTAATACGCGCCGTGAATAACATTAATTGTTAACTTAATTTACTTAAAAAAAAATTTTCATTTTAAAATGATGATGGAGGGTATTGAATGTTAAAGAATCTTAATTTAGTTAACTAATGTAAGCATTTGACAAATTTAAATTTTATTTATACATTTTGATATTTATGTTATCATTTACTTAAGGCAATGAACACTATAGCATATATTAAATGTTAAAACGTTATTTCTATTAAGTTTCAAATCTATTTGCTGTGCATAAATCTTAATTACGAAATTTTCAATTAAATTTTTTTCAATTTCAATTTCTAAATATCATCTTTATTTCATATAATTTTATATATACATATTTATTCACTATATTACAACAAATTAGATCAGTAAATTCTTTATAATGTTTTATATAGTGTATATTTGATATTTTAAAGGAAATTAGGGAAAACCTTTATCTGATTCTAAATCTAATTCTAAAACTATAAAATTTCAAACGCTATTAGAAAAGCAGTATATATAAACGGTTTACTTTGTAAACAATTTTATACATATATGGGCAATTCACAACGGGTGTTGTATATTGTATTAAGTATTAAAATACACAATACAATCATTTGTTGTGAACCGTCAGATTTATTTTCATAATGTAAAACGTTTTCTTTAGTAATTATCGACCCAACGAGGAAATGTCGCTTCGTCACTTCTGTTATTTCGTACAAGAGAAAGCACGTGTCGGTGTTTGCTTTTTGGTCATAAGATATACCCTGGCGTTTTAGGTACGTAACTCTTCCATTTTAATTTAGAATACAAAAAAAAGTTAAAATGTTTTGGTTGAGACTGAAAGAGAAAATTAATACTAAAAATATAAACATTAATTTTTATATAAATAAACTTTTCGTTATTTGCATTATTTGTCATTTTATATTTTATAATTATTTATGCTGTTAAAATTGTGTGTATTTATTTTTTCTTTATCATAAAAACTGGCATTCACTTGGGACTGAGATGTTATGATACAATATACAACATTTACTAAACACAGAAAATGAAGTTGTATCGCTACATCTGATTTTTCAATGAAAATTACCAATAACAAGTTTGCACTATTGTAAAGTAATACACGATACAACCGATACAATAATACAACACCTGTTGTGAATTGCCCAATAGTTTTCAGTTTGGTGATTTTTACTAAATATTTGTAATGAGAATTCTCTACATGCTCTTATCAGAGGGTAAGTAGAATGAGTGTTAGAGTGAAAATAGTTTTGGCTAGACCTATAAATGAATTCATGAATTTTTTCGAATCCACTTCTAATATGTAGAAGATCTATAGAATATCTCCAACGCAGGTTATTAATTATTTTAAGAGATTTATTTTGGATTATTTGCAATTTTTTGATATGTGTTCTGGCGGCTTTGTACCATATAGGGCAAGCAAAAGTTAATGTAGGTCTTATTACGAAATTATTAATCGAGCTCTCAACGAGTCAACTTTTTAAAAAAAATATATTTTTCCTTATTTGTCCAATATTTTGCTGTTCGTCGTAAAACAGCTTCAGGGATTTATATTAAAGGCTTGGACATCGTCTTAATTTAATCATTAGTACTATCTATAATATTAATAGGCTAGGCGATTTCTTGTGACCGATGTTTTGTTCTATCGTTTCATCCCGATTTTGACCAAACGTATATTATTTGAAAGGTATTTCACTTTAGCCATTTTGAAGATTTACAGATTTTTAAATTTTTCCTTTATTTTGAGTAAATTGCATTTAACGTTGCTACTAGCACATACTTAAAATTATACAATGCTGTGTATGTGTTTATTAAATTTGTTAATGTGTTTGTAATAAAAATGAGTTTGTTTTTTGTGTTGATTTGTGAATTGGCTATAATTGATTAGCATACTTTTAGGGTCTTTATTTAATGAAAAATAAAACTTCCTAGAATTTGCGCTCGAATTTTGAGGGCTGGAATCTGCTAGTTATAATAAAGAGGCAATGAAGTGAACATTTAATATAATAATTTTATTATTTTTTATAAAAATAAAAAATCTTATTTTCGATCTTTATCAATTTAATGATTGAGTTTGAAATTGTTCAGGCTCAAGATCAAATGTTTTTACTTTAAATAAAGTAAAAGCATTAGCACATTTGTTTCAAAAATTGATCTATGTATATTCTGCATGACAGGTTATACAGCTGTTTCGGGAAGAGTCACCAACCCTCATCAGTAACCAAGCCTGAACAATTTCAAACTCAATCATTAAATTGATAAAGATCGAAAATAAGATTTTTTATTTTTATAAAAAATAATAAAATTAAAAATACGGAGGGCACGCCGTTAACGCTAAATGTAAGTTTAGCAAAAACAAATTGTTTTTCTTGTTTTTTCAAGACAAAAACAAACATGTATATTGTAGTATGTAATGTGTACTCGTATACAATCATATTTGTTTCAAAGTTGTTCTATTTTTAGTTTGTTATATTGGAAGAGGCTTAAATAGTATAACTTTTGCTTGAATTCTCATTTGGTTGTTTTCAGCAAATATATATGAATTTAACTTTTTACCAAACAAACTATCTACTGCTTTTGGTTACTGATGAGGGTTGGTGACTCTTCCCGAAACAGCTGTATAACCTGTCATGCAGAATATACATAGATCAATTTTTGAAACAAATGTGCTAATGCTTTTACTTTATTTAAAGTAAAAACATTTGATCTTGAGCCTGAACAATTTCAAACTCAATCATTAAATTTAATATAATATATATTGAGTACTGTGATAGAGAAAGCTTTGCAAGTTTGTGTGATGTCACCTATTATTTATGTTAATAGCCATGCCGAAAATGGGCGGGATTGGACAAGTGGGCGTGGTACCTCCTATACAAAGTGATAATTCAATATTATATATCTCGAGTACTATGATAGTGCCAGATTTGCGAATTTGTTCACACCATCTTTTATTAATGTAAGTAGGCGGACGAAAAATGGGAGGTAACGGACCAATGGGTGTGGTATATATTCAAAGTAAATATAAAATGTCATATATCTGTAGTACAGTTATAGTGAAAGCCTTGTGACTTTGCGTGAGGCCATAAGTTAATCACGTGATTTGTCGCACAAAAAATGAGCATGATCGGGGCAGTGGGCATGACACCGTCCATAGAAAGTAAATATATAATATCATGTAACTGATGTACTATGAAAGGAAAAGCCTCGACACTTTGCACGAGTCCATCAAATATTAATGTGAGTAATCCAATGAAAATTGTTCGGGATGGGATTAGTGGGCGTGGCACGTGAATTACTACGAAAGCGCCAGTACATTAATTATGAATATAAGTAGTGATGGAAAATATTAAAAATCGCCAAAGTCAAAAATCGCCGAAACCGAAAATCTCGAAAAATAAAAATCGCCAAAACAAAAATCTTCAAAATCAAAAGTGCGCAAAATTAAAAATCGCTAAAATCAAAAATTGCCATAATCAAAAATCGCTAAAATGAAAATTGCCAAATAATATTTTAAATTCAAGGCCAATAGTTTAATGTTGTCAGATTTAATATGAAAAAACCATACTTTTCTCATGGGCAGCTGTATGTACCTTGCTCCAAAATTTTATAATTGTTGCACCGAATAAGAACAAAAACTATTATATATCAGCAAGCATTGAAATAAAGAAATTAGATAAATTAAATAAAATATTTTAATTGCAAAATACAAACTTCGTAGGAAAAAATGGTTATGCAATAAAACATGCCAAGAGGTGTTGGAAAATCGTAATGAAGCGCGACAGGGTATACTAGTTTCCAATGAAATAAAAATAAAAACTTAAGTCAACCTAGTTTTTGTGTAAAATTATATTATATGCGTTAAAAAGTGAGGTTCTCCTCGAGACCGGATTTCTAAATTTATTCTTAATATATTTATTATGGAACATAAAAGTTGGTTTTCTTGCTTTAAAAAACATTCAATTACAATGAAGAAACCCTGACGACTAAAATAGCCAACATCTAAAATTTTTGTCTTCTTTACATACGATGATGCAATAATATGTCTTTGTGTTAAAAGCAAAATAAATAAATCTTGTAAAATATCTTCTTTTATTAAAGCTATTCACAAAGTATGGTTTTTTTTTGGCGTTCTATAGTTTTCAACGCTTTATTTTATAAAAATTTTCGAATAAATTTAAATATATCTCAATCTCACATACAAGAATAATTTCATATAAATTCTTCCAAATTTCGATACATTTTATAACCTCTACGGTTATCTAAGACTTAGCATTTATCTCACACCTCACATTTGTTATTTAGCTACTAAACGACTACTAATTTGCTCAACCACAATTTAAAGAAGTTTTCGTAAAACAACAAAATATTAATAAAGATCAATTAACAATACATTAATACCGGTTTACCTTCAAAAGATTCACTTTTAACTAAATATTGTTCTTAATTTTCATCATTAGAATAAACAAAACTGAATGACTTAATAAAGCAGAGGAGCAACTAATGATGGTATTGTTAATTAGGGTATCACTTATACTTATATATAAAAACATTTTCATGCTTCAATAATGTTTTATTTTAGTTTTTTGAAAATTCTAAAAATATTTTGTATAAAATTTGCATTAAATTAAAAATCCATCCAATTGACTATAAGATTGCTGACAGATATAACTATTGATAGAACAAAAAATGCGATAAAAATAGTATATGTGACTGGGTCAATAAATGATTTTTTAATGCTAAATCAACTAAGATTTATAACAAATTACGTTGGCAATGTAAGTGTGGTTGTAAAAAATATCAACGGAAACTTATATCCATAAATTTCAATACAGTGTCTGAAGCAATTAATAGACATAACAAATAATCATTAACCAAAATTAACTAAGATGGTCGTATATATTTAATGTGGAATATTTTGAGAGGCCATATTTGTATGTTTCCCAAAAACTCAATAATTAAAATCCATCTATAGTTGCTACAAATTGTTGTTCTTATTAAAGTTAGTTGTAAGGCGTCGAAGACGACAGTACAATTAAAAGGCGTTCCAATATTTCATTCACAATTTGAATTGTCTTCATCTATATGTTTATTTTTTTGAATCATAGAGTACAAAGGATAGGGTTATGTATTAAACAACACATCGAGCAATGGCTTCCACTACTTTGCTGGTACATGCACTTTCGTTTGTCGAATTTTTCGATGAAAATTTTGAATAAATGTAGCTGAATTTCGTTGATGCAGCTTTGGTTTTCAATGCACGGATAGTTGATGGACTTGACTTCAAATAATCCCATAAAAAGAAATCTAATGGCGTTACATCACACGATCTGAGAAGTCAATTCTGTTCACCGAAACGAAAGAGTATACGACCAGGAAATTTCTCATGTTGAAATTATATGTCGTCCACATCAAAATCATCCAAGTTTGGTAAAAAAGAACTTATTATTATATCGCGATAGTGAGTACAAGTAACAGTCACAGCCAGACCAGCCTCATTTCCAGAGAAGTATGGCTCAGTGGTGACACTAGTTCATAATCCGCTCCAAACAGTGACAAGTTGTTGATACATTTGTTTTTCGACAAACATATATGGGTTCTCTAAACCGGTAATTTTCATGACAACAAAGTCATCAAGGTGAACATGTGCTTCGTCGCTTAGGGTATTTTGTGAAAAATCGGAATCCACTTCTTGAAGTTCAATAATCCATTCAATGAACTCTCTACGCTGTACATTATCATTGGGTTCCAGTTCTTATGTCAGTTGAACTTTATGAGTATGGATACTCAGATATTCAGTTAGTAAAAACTTTAGGGAGCTTCTTGAAATTTGGAATTCTTGTCGATGACACCAATTAATGCTGCTTCGATATTGTCATTTGAGCGGCTTGTTTTTGGATGACCAGTATGTTAAGCATCACCAATTGATTCAATCTACGTTGTATCAAATTTTAGAACTATAGCCGTGGAACTTTCATTATATTTTAAATATTTATTAACAATGCAAACTCTCTATCATGTGGTGCCCCATTTTCACTAGTTCTAAACTGTCAGCTGTCAAACCTTCTCTTTTTTTTTGTTTATTGACATTTGACTACAAAAATTGCTAAAAATTCAGAACTTGCATGAGTTTTGGAACATTCTTTACATATTTCTTTGAACGGTTCACATTATAACTTAAATCCATCAAAGGTTACTTTTTTAAGAAAATATAGTTTTTACGAAGAGACAATTTTTTTTTAAGAATGGATTAATTTTTAACAAAATCTACTTATTTCGAAAAATTAACTTCTTTTTAAAAGTTACTGTATTAAGATACACTTTTTTTTTAAAAGGTGCGTTTTAAGAAATTGTAGTTTTTATGAACTGTACTTTTAGTAGAAAAGTACTCTTTAAGAAAATTACTTGTTAAGAAAAAGTTTTTTTTTTTTAGAAAATAGCATATATTAAGGAAAAGTATTTTTCGAAACATTTTAGATTTTAGCAAAAGCTATCTAAAAAATATACTTTTTTCTACGAAAATGTAATTATTAAGAAATTTGACTTTTTAAGAAAGTTTTCTATTTTAAGAGATGTAGTTGTTTAAGAAATGGTACTTTGTTAAAAACAGTATTTTTTGTAAGAAGAAATAATTTTTTAAGAAAAGGTTTTTATTTTCGATTTTATTAGTTGCAAAAAGAAATAAAACATTAGTCGTTTATGTAAAAAATGTGTATAATTTCACTTTGTTGTTATGTTAAGTCACAGCCCTGCTATTGGCCCATATATACTAGTATACCCTTACATGTTTTATTTCATAATCAATTTTTTCTAGAAATTAAGATAATGCTTGCTGATATATAATATTTTTTTTTGATCGGTGCAACAATTATCAAATTTTCGGCATTCCTACTCTGGAGCAAGGTACATATAGCTAAGCATGATATTTTGATTTTGGCGACTTTTGATTTTGAAGATTATTGTTTTTGTGATTGTTTTTGTACTCACATTGATAATTAATGTATTGTAAGTTTCAAGACTGTCGCTTTCGCAGTAATTCATCCTATCCCGCCAATTTTTTGTCCGACTATCATCGTAATATCTGACGGGCTCATGCAAAGTGTCAAGGCTTTCCCTTTTATAGTACACTAGTTACTTGATATTATATATTTACTTTATATGGCCGGTACCACGCCCGCTGATCCGATCACGCCGATTTTTTGCGCAACGAATCACGTGAATAAGTTATGGACTCGAGCAAAGTCACAAGGCTCTTATTATAACAGTACTACGTAGGACTTTTTCTATTTTTATATTTACTTTGTATGGGATGTGCCACGTCCATTGGTCCGGTACCTCCCATTTTTTATCCGACTACTCACATTAATAATAGATGACCTCAGATAAATTTGTAAGCTGGCTCTATCATAGCAATCGAGATATATAATATTGAATTATTACTTGGTATGTGATATGACACGCCCACTTACCCGACCCCGCCCATTTTCTGCATGGCTACTAACATATATAATAGGTGACAGCACACAAATTTGTAAAGCTCTCTATGTTATAGTACTCAATATATATTACATTTAAAAGTTCACTTTATATGGGAGGCGCCACGCCCACTAAAAATATAAAAAATATTTATAGCCTATGTCCATCCTTAAGAACCATTCTAAATGTTGGAACCAAAATTTTTAAAATCAGATGAGTAGTTACAAACAAACCAATTTTTTTTTTTTGAATTTAACGTCATATTTTTAGACAGATTGAAATTAATAAAGTGATTAATATGCAAATTTTGATTTTGATTTTAATGGTACATGGTAGAGAAGTGAAAAGCATATATTTCTAAAAATCATAACTACTCTGCATTTTAAATCGGACCGGTTTGTGGCATTGAATATTCATTAATGATTATGTTAATATATACTAGCAGATTCCAGCGCTCGAAATTGGAGTGCAATTTCTACGCAAATTTATTTTCAACTTAGCCAATTCATAAGCCAACACTATTTTGGTTTATTACTATTGTGAATGAAGAAAACAAACTCACTATCAAATAGCAACTTTAAATGCAATTTACTCAAAACAAAGAAAAAAAATGAAAAATCTGTAAACCTGGTGAAAAGCTATAAAGGAATGCATTTCAAATTATACACGTTTGGTCAAAATCGGGATAAAACAATAGAACAAATCATCGGCAACAAGAAATCGCCTTGCCTATTAATATTATAAATATTAAGAATTAGATTAAAAATAGTGGAAACTAGAAATGTAAATGCATAACAATTTTAAAAAATTTTAAAATAACTATTGGTATGTTTGCTAATGTTATATGTTCTGAGATTAATACATTGAGAGAACTGTGTGGTATAAAACTGACTCACACTACCACACTACCCGTAGGCCTGATTTTATGTCAGTGTGTTAAAGCGCAACACCAAGAAAGTGCAAGTACGAGTGTATGTGAGATAGACGCAAGTTCACACATCACGCCCGCCCGAAATAGAAAAATTTCATATAGAAACAATCCAATCAATTATAACTTAACAATTATTATAATCTATACTAATATAATAAAGAGGTTATGTGTGTAATTTCTCAACTGATCATCCTGAAATTTTCGCAGTGTCTTTCTACAGATATGGAAAGTCCTCAAGGCTATAACTTTTTTAATATTTTTAAAGGGTGTGGCACCTATCATACAAAGAAAATCTTTAATATTATATATATTGAGTACTATGATATGGAGAGATTTGAAAATTTGTGTGACGTCACCCATTATTAATGTTAGTAGTTATGCAGGATGTGGGCGGGATCGGATAAGCGGGCATGGTATCTCCCATACAAAGTAATTACTCAATATCATATATCAAGTACTATGACGGAGACACCTTTGCAAATTTGTCTTAGGTCATCTATTAATGATTTGAGTAATCAGACAAAAAATAGGGGGGAATTGTACAAAGAGGCGTGATACCGCCATACAAAGTAAATATTAACTGTCGCATATGATGGGGGTAGGAGGGAGTAGTGAAATACACCGGGTTACATCTAGTAATACAATAATGAGGTAGAGTGTGTTTGTTTGTTTGTTTGTAGGAGATAATCTCCGTAACTACTCACCTGATTTTTAAAATGTTGATTCCAATTTTTAACATGGTCCTTAAGGATGGATGGACAAATTAAATATAAGATTCCATATATCTGTAGTACTGTAAAATTGAGAGCACCGGCCATATAAAGTAAATATATAATATCATATAACTGGTGTACTATAAACGGGAAAGCCTCGACACTTTGCACAAGTCCACCAAATATTAATCTCAGATAACCCATAAAATTTGGGCAGGATGGGATTAGTGGGCATGGCACCTCCTATACACAATAATATGAAGTACTACGAAAGCGACAGTCTTGAAAAATTTGACAAGTACATTAATTATCAATGTCAAAAAATCAAAAATCGCCAAATCAAAAATCGCTTAAATGATAATCTATCTTCAAGGCCAATATTTAAGTGTTGCCAGATGTAATTTGCTCCAGAGTAGGAACGCCGAAAATATGATAACTGTTGCATCGAATGAAAAAACAGAACATATTGTATATCAGCAAGCATTGAAATAAAAAAAATATAAACTAAATTAAATAAAATATTTTAATTGCACAATAAAAACTTCGTAGGAAAAACGGATTATGAAATAGAACATGTCAATAAGTCTCGGTAAGTCGTAGCGAAGCGCGACAGGGCATACTAGTGCTTCACTGATGAAGGCCCGATGCCAGAAGCTAGTGTGATATTATTTATTTAACAATATTATATTGTTACGCTTATCACTGACTCACTGATTTACTAAATCGATGACTCTGTAACGTTGTACGTATATGTATGATTAAATATAACTTATACGTCAACGTTTTATTTTTTGAATTTAGTGAAATCAAAATCTAATCCTTTTTGAAGGTACCATCCGAATTGTGAATTAAAAATTTTTAGGGTTATGCGATCGAAATTTTCTGAGTTATTTTATAAGCACTATTCACAATGTTATTCACAACGTTGTTCCTAAAATCAAAAGAAACATTAAATGAAATTAATTTCTAATATATATATCGTTTATATCAAATTAAAGCGTTTTTAATTTTTCAACGGTTATCTTATGCATGTTCAAACTAACTAGTGTCAACATGTTTCACCAAATAAATAGTTAAAAAATGTACATTTCTTTTTATCAGTACACACCGCTACGCTAAGAAAAACTATTTTACTATATTTTATACTTGTAATGAAAACGTGTAGTGAATATTTACAAATGTAAACAGTAGCTGAAAAAGGTGGTGGCCATATAAATCAGTAATTGACAGTGGTTAATATTTCTAAAAATACTGAAACATGGCCATAATATTAGATTTCAAAAGTTCCTAAATAACATAATATTATAATAGATATATAAAACAATAGATAAATAATGCAAACAGTTTATTATAAAGCTGTATAATCTCTAAATACATTTCTTAAAGCAAATTTAATTGAAAATGTTGTTTTCAAATTATGCATTGATTCCGATTGCGCATAGAAAAAATTTAAAACAGTTAATAAGTAAATAAAAAGCTATTGTTGCCACTTGATTCAAATCTGAACGCTTGTTTAAATGAACGGATTTGTAAATTGTCATATTGACAATTTTTGCTAGATAATTTTCAACTCTTTCAGTTGTTGAAAATTAATAAGAATTTTACACTATTAAAGAAGGGAAAAGGAAGAAGCATGCTTTGGAATATAAAGCAAAATCAATAATGTACACTGTAAGTTTTAGATACAGAGTCAGAAATTATTAGTTCAATGACATACTTTTCTTAATATAATAAAGAGGTAATATGTGTTTGTTTGTTTGATCTTCCTGACATTTTCACAGAGTCTTACTGCGGACATGGGAAGTGCTGTAGGCTATAATTTTTTAAATATTTTAGTGGGCGTGGCACCTCCCACACATAGTAAATTTTTAATATCATATATATTGAGTACTATGGTAGGGTGGGCTTTGCAAATTTGTGTGAGGTCACCTTTTGTTAATATTAGAAGCTACGCCGGAAATGGGCGGGATCGGATAAGTGGGCGTGGTACCTCCCATACAAAGAAAGTACTGTGATAGAAAGAGCTTTTCAAATTTGTGCGATGTCACCTATTATTAATGTGAGTACAGTCATAGTGAGAGTCTTGAGCCTTTGTGGGAGCCCATAAGTTATTCATGTGATTAGTTATATAAAAAAGAGCGTGATTGGAGTAGTGGGCATGGCACCGCCCGTACAAAAGAAGTATATTATATCAAATAACTGGTATATTAAAAAAGGGATCTTGGTATGAGTAGTCGGACAAAAAATTGGCGGGTTCACACCAATGGGCATTGCACTCCCTATGCAAAGTAACTATTTAATGTCATATATCTGGAGTACTGTAAAAGAGAAGGCTTTGTGGCGTTGCGTGAGTCCATAGGTTCTTTGTATGATTAGTGTAACAAAAAATGGGCATGATCGAAGCAGTGGGCGTAGCACCGCCATTTCAAAGTAGATATCTGATATGGTATAACTGGTGTACTGTAAAAGAGAAAGACTAGACATTTTGCACGAGTCCATCAGATATTAATGTGAGTAGTCCAATAAAAATTAGGAGGGATGGGACTAGTGGGCGTGGCACTTTCTATATAAAAAATATGAAGTACTACGAAAGCGACAGTCTTTTAACAAGTACATTAGTTATCAATGTGATTTGTCGTGGAAAATATATCGCCAAAATCAAAAATCGCAAGACCCAAAAATCGCGAAAAATAAAAATCGCCCAAAAAAAATCTTCTAAATCAAAAATGGGCAAAATCAAAAATCGCTAAAAAGAAAAATTGCCAAATGATATTTTAAGTTCAAGGCCAATAGTTAAGAGTTGCCAGATCTAATTTGGAAAATCTATGTTCTTCTCATGGACAGCTACATATACCTTGCTCCAGGGTAGGAAAGCCGAAAAATCTGATAATTGTTGTACCGAATGAAAACCCAAAAAAAAACATTATTCAAACTAAACTTAGAGCTATCAATAAACAACCTCCAGTCTGCCGCATTGTATTTTATATTCATCGCTTCCATTAAGTGATTGACATCAGTGCAATATGCACTTGCGTTGTCCGAACTCTCTACAAAGTATTTTTGGATACTCGCTGGCGTTTTCGGTATGTCGTTACGTTGATGTCAAGGTCTAGGAGGTTATTCGCATTTAGAAAAGAAGCTAGCTCTTTCAACTTCCTTTGTGTGAGCTGTAATTTAGCAACGATGAAATCCAGCTTAATTTTGCTTATGAGAATAGGCTTGTCGCTGGGTTCTCCAACTAAATCATTTTCCATTTCGATGTTTTCAACAAAATCAGCTTCCATTTTGAGGTTTTCAATAAAATCCAAATTCGTTTCGTTTTCCGATTTGAAGCTTTCAATTTGAAAATGGAATATTGGAGTTTGTGGGGATGCCACAGATATATATTTGTATTTTTTCTGCACGTTTTATTACTCATTGCTCCTGTAAAATTTAATAAAATTTAAGAATGAAACATAAAAAATTATAATAAAAATTTTAGCTTTAAAGTTATTGATTTTTTTAATGAAAGTAAATTTCCATGAAAATCTGTAGTTTTCGAATCGCAAAAATTAAATTATACTTTCAAATCCGCAGATTAAATGTACCTACCTGCATTAGCACATACATAGCAATTAGCTATATTATGTATTCCAGGATTAGTCCATATCATTGGAGTGGTAAACAGCATACCACGGTGTTTATGGTTTTTCCACTCCAATAAACGATTGTTGCAGTTTTTGCACACTGCTTTTGGAGCCCACTTTTTATCTCTTATTACACTCATATTAAAATAGCTTTTATAGGCATTTGAACAGTCCGAATTAAGTTTTCTTTGCATATTTTTTTTACACACATATTGTCCACAAACCTAACCCCTAATTTTATGCAAGTTTTATTCAATCTTACATGATATATAAAAGACAAAATTAAGTTATGTTTTATTACATTAGTAATATTTAATATATTTAACTATATTCTAAATCATATATTGTATAACTTAATGAAAATTATACAAGGAAAATTATACATTATTTAGGGGTTACGTTTATTTGGTCAAATATTTGCGTAGTCTGAACGCACCTTAACAATTGAATAAATTTTTGATGAATATAAAACAAAATCAAGGATTGATTAGAATATTGATTTTAGATCAAAGTCAAATTGTTTATTTGTTTAATGATTGCAAGGTTTTTTACCTTTATTTAAGCGATGTGTTGTTGAAGGATCACCAGACATTTTAGTGAAAGATAACTTAGGAATAACGATTTCTATTTTGGAGAGTATTCGCTTTGGATCTCAATTATATTTTTAAGGCTATCTGAGGAAAGGAAGATTAAATTGCTTTGCATTATTTATATTGCGTAGTTTGATTGTAATGACAATTTATATGATATCGATATTTTTTATTTTTAGTTGTATTGAAAATTTTTTATGGAATTTTTTTTTGCGTCTGGTGGAGAAAGCTCACATGGAATTTTTTTCGTGTCTATGAAGACCCCTACTGAAATTGTTCGCTCTACATTTTTCTTGAATAGATTATATCAAAAATGTACGCAGTTATGGTATAAATTTTGACATTTTGGAAATAAGGGCCTAAAAGGCCCACTTCCGTGGGAGCTGCAGGGTTAAAATGTTCTAAAAAAATATTCACCGCCCAATTTTATGGAACAAATGTCAATTTGGAATTTTAATCAGAGAACTGCTTAGTCACATATTTTAATTTTTATGAACCAAACTTTTCTCGAAAAAAAATTTTCAAACCGCGATTTCGCGAAATTTCTGCCTCGGAGCCCTAAATGTTATATCACATATTTACATACTTTCCAAGTTCTTCCAATCGGTGATAGAGATTTGCTTGCCCAAAACATCGTGTTGCAGTGTGTAATCTATACTAGCAAAATAAAGAGGTAATGTGGGTTTGTTTGTTTGTGGGGGGTAATTCCCGTAACTACTCATCTGATCTTCCTGAAATTTTTACAGGGTCTTACTGCGGATATGGGAAGTGCTAGAGGCTGTATTTTTTTTAAATATTTTTAGTGGGCGTGGCACCTCCATACAAAGTAAATTTTAAAATTTTTAAAATTTTTCTATGATAGAGAGAGCTTTGCAAATTTGTCATAAGAAGTCAGACAAAAAATGGACGGAATCGGACAAATGCTCGTGGCAGCCCCATACAATATTAAATGTGATACATCTGAATTACTGTAATAGTGAGAGCCTTGGGACTTTGCGTGAGCCTTTCATTACGATTCATGGGGAGGGGGTAGCGAAGCATACCGGATTACATCTAGTATATTTTATTCATATAGACTTCGAGTAGAAAAAATACTTAAATCCATCAAATAAAACTTCAAGAGAAGCAATAACTCGTTAATTCTGCAGTATTATCCGCTTAAGAAAAAAATTAAAATTGGCAACAATTATCCAAATCTTTGTATACGTAAGGGTTTTTTTTTGCTTAGATAGACCTTACGAAAGGGTTAGGTGTCAAACAAACTGTCACACTGCATTCACTTTCTGACAGTTATGATCAATATACTCTGGTAAATTGTCACGAATAGATCCACGCTTAAACAACGCTAACAAATTATTCAAATTTACTTTGAAAGTTAAGCATAGATTCTCGCAACTTATACACGATTTCGTGATTTTTATGGCGCACATAATCGTTCATATGAGCAAGCCATTCGTCGAACTATGGGTGACTTTCATACCACAAACTCTTTAAATGATGCAATAGTACCAATACGATGAAGGAATGTGCGAACTGAACAGAATATCGCCGCTGCAAACGAGAATGTGAAAGAAGATCCAAATTTATCGATTTTTCGTCGGTTGTAGGAATTTGGGCTCTATCCGTCCACTTCGTTGAAAATTTTACACAAAGATGTTAGCCTGCAGCCTACCGACCTGGAGGCTAAAATTGTTCGTGCTTTTAGTGAAATACGGACACCAATGTTTGAAAAAGTGGCCAAAAACTGGACGTGCATAATGCGCTTCATGAGTAACAGCCGGGATAGCCATATGCCTAAAATAATTTTCAGATGCTAAAGACATTTAATGATCTTTTGAATAAGATTTCTTTTCGATCAAATTTTAATTTTTTATGTTATTTTTTACAATTTCTTGTACTATCGGGCTTAAAAAACCAGCATATATATTTTCTGGTCGTCTGTTCGTCACTGAACTGCTTCGAAATGGCTGGACATATTTTTATGAAATTTCGTATGTGCAAATAAGTTCATTCGGAAGTGGTTTAGATACACAATTTGACGGTTTCGGATAAATGCGCGTGACATCTCTCATACAAAGTAAATATTTAATATCAATATTTCGAGTACTATGACAGGTAGAGCTATCTAAATTTGTGTAAGGAAATCCATTATTACTGTGAGTAACCATACCGAAAGTGGGCAGGATCTAAAAGGAGGGCGGCGTATCACCTCTCTTACGAAAATAATTTTCAATATCCTATATCTTGAGTAATATACAAGAGAAATTTACGATACTTTGTGTGAGTTCACAGGCTATTAGTGGGAGTAGCCTTGCTGGGCGGTGGCTTCCGTAAAACGTAATAAATAAATAAAAGCCTTCAACCGAATTATTTTTTTTTTTGTATTAGACTACCACACCTAGGTGGCGCTGGGGTTGCTTTATTTTGAAAAAAATTTTTTGCTCAATTTCGCGCCGTATATATTTAAATAAAATAAAATGTAGTTATCGATGTATATAATTTTGGTAAAAAACAATATTAAATTTCAGTGTAATAATATACTTTGGGATAATAACAAAAATTTTCGACAGGTGACGTTAGTTGTCTTACATGACTGTTTTCGATGTCTGAGCGAAAGGACAATTTTAGTTTGCATACTGGTGAATTGATACTGTGGTAGAAGATGAATGAGTGAATTTTCCACTTGAATATTTAAACACAGTTCATTTTCCAGGTCTTTCACCATATTTATTTCTATTGATAGTTGGATCACCAATTATATTGTTTCAAAACCCAAATAAACAAAGATTATGAATGGGGACGCGGTTCGCTATCAGAAAATTGTGGATAACATTAAAAAGGAGACCAATATTTATTGGAAAGAATCACGATTATTGCAACACATTTTTTTACTGTATTTAAACGCTTATAATAGCATATATAATGACAATCAACAAATTTAGAAAATTTATGCATCGCTCGTGGTCAATTATGTGTAGCCTGCTCCATTATTGGTAAAAAAATGATTTGTTTGTATACGCTTCAAATGTAGAATCAAAAATTATTATACACATGTTGGCCTTATAATAAGTTATTATTTAATGAAACTAAAGTAAATCGTAAATCGAAAAAAATGTATGTTTAAAATAACATAGTGAGTTTGATTAGATTCTTATTAAAAATATTCCTACCGTAATGAAATATATAACAAAACAAATTCTGGAATATAATAACAATATTAGGCAGAACAAGGTTTGGCATATCTTGCATCAATATAAAGCATAAATATTTTTTTAAAACCTAATATATTTGGTATCTTTCGGCTGTTACACCTCTAAAGTGGTTGCCCTAGACATTTCTAAGATATTCGATCGTGTGTGTAACGGTGAATTGATATCAAAGCTTATTGTATTTGAGCAGTGCCTTTTCTAGATTTATATCGCGTTTTCTCAGGGACAACACTAAAGGTGTTGTTATTGATGGGGTCTCATCCAATGAGATTCAGCTTAACCAATGAGTTTAAGTTTAACTCGGAGTTACCCCAAAGTTCTGTTCTTTCTCCTTCTCGTTTCTTATATTTCTGAACGATCTCCTTGACCAAACTTTTAATTCTAAATACTCTTTCGCAGCTGATAGCAACATTTGTCATTCATTTTCCTTCAATTGTAGCCTCCATTCAGTATGATTTTCGGTGAAACAAATATGTTTTTCAAGTGTCGAAAGAAGCATTAAAGCGTCTTGGTTTTCTAAAACGGTGCAAAAATTACTTCACTCCTTCTGATCTCCTTAAAATCTATATCACCTATATTCCACCGAAAATGGAATGCAACTCCCAATTGTGGGCAGGAGTTTCAAAATTTCCATGTAAAACGGAGGGCTTTGATGCTCATTAATGGCAGCAGGGTATTCAACTGGTTGGAATATCGTTCAAATGTGGGTTGCGTGACACTGTTCTATAGATACTACCATGGGAAATGTTCCTCCGAGATTAGTGAGCTCATTCCAAGTACCCGAGTTTCAGTTGGCTCTACCCGCTTATCTAGTAGAATACAGCCATTTGTAGTCTATTGTCCAGTTGACCGGCCAATGAATTACAGACAAACTTCGTTCACCAGTCGAAAAAGCCGTATGTGGAACAAACTACCGCACGGGTCTTTCATTGCAGGTATAATGTAATAAAATTTAAGTAAAATGTCCACAAATACTACTCCTTCTTTCCTCCTTCCCGTAACCTATTTTCTTGAGATTAACACAATGCACTGCATCTGTAGGGGGCATCCCCTGAGTGTTGGTAAATAATAAAAAAAAAATAGATAGATAGATTCTAGTGGATTAAAAAAATGGTTTTCTGTACACGATGCTCAATTTTGAAAACACAGGAAGCTGTATATGCGCTGTAGAAAATTAACTACTAACAATATGACGCAAGGCAACAGCCATTCTGAGGAATGACAAATTTGAAGTTAGGGTGAAAGTACTAGTCCAGTTTAGTAAAATATGCAAACTTTTTTCTGACCTTAGCTTTTCAGCTTTAACTCAATAACCATTGATGATTTATCAAGTTGGACTAATATATCGAATGAAATCTTTATTTCCCCCCCTGTTTAAATAAATTTTTTGAATATTATAACATATTCAAGTCGTATGCTTATTATTTATTAGTAGTGCAGAACAGATGTATACGTACGAGTAATATTTTTAATATTAAATCAAACAAACAATTTTGCTGAAGACTGAAAAGAAATGGCCTGAAAACGCCAAACTCTCTAGATGTTTCACTATACTGGTCTAGTACTTTCATAATGACTTGGATTTTATTACCCGCCAGATAATGACCCTAAAAATGTTCCACAGTGTAATTAATAATTATAACGAAACTACATCTATAATTTTAATAGATAAGGTGATTTTTTGTGATGTTTTTCTTGTGACCCAATTTGGACCAATCGTATTTTATTTGAATGATATTTCTTTTCAGCTGTCCACCAGACTTATAGATTTTTAAATTTTTACGTTTTTTTGCAGTTGCGCTCATTTAAAGTTGCTGCTAATACATACATAACATTATGCAATGCTATGTGTGTGTTTATTAAAAAGAGTTTTTTTCTTCATTCACAATGGTAATTGTGTTGAGTTGAAAAATTATTTGGGACATAAACCAAAAAAGTGTTGAATTGTGAATTGGCTAAAATTGATTAGCATACCTTTAGGGTCATTAATTTATTAAAAGAAAAAAGAAAATTTCCTAGAATTTGCACTCGAATTTAATGGGCTGGGATCTGTTAGTTAAAATATAATTGTTGATTGTTAACAATTTTTTTAATTCAATATGACAATCGACTTTTTGAGTGTTAACAACGTTAGTTTTTAAAAATGATTATAATATTAACAAAATCAGTTGTAAATGACTATTAAAAAATTAATTGCATTTACGAATATGATATTTACTGTGACGATTGAGATGTCGTATTTTTTTTCTGTGTGAATGACAATATTTTTAAAAACGATAAACCTGTCTAGATAACACAAAAGTTTGGAAAATTAAGTGATACCCTAATCAACATAAAAACGTATAATAAATCTTTATAATGAATTTTTTTTGTTTTAAAAATATATCTGCTAGACGACAGATAGTATCACCGTAGCAGTTTACTGCATGACAAGCTATTTGTCGTACATATCAACGAATTTGTGTTTGTCTCATTAGATTTCAATTTAAATTTACCTTACTAACCAAGTAAGGCGCTCATGAATGTATTTGTTGGATCAAGAAGCGTGCGCATAATTTACAATTTATTATTTTTGTATTTTTTCGATGTATAGCCGAGAACGGATTAAGATTTTGATGAGCAGCTGATATGTTTAATTAATAGTTTTTTTTTTGATTTTAGAATTTTTGTGTTTAGCATTAAAACTTTTAAAAATAACACTGGAAGATGTTTTCTTTGTGTATAGAATAAATTTCGATCATATTATAAAAGCTTTTGAATGCTTTAAACTATGATCGATTTGAAAACTGAACGGAGTATTGATAAGACTAGCAAGCGAAGCAGAAGTGTGCCTGTGCAAAACAAGAGGATCTTAGAGAATTTCTTGAAGAAATAGAAAAATAAAGCAAAAAAAGTTCAAAAATTTTTATATCAAAATGTTGAAAATTGTGTTTGTTTTATGTGTAGCAGTAGCTTTAGTCATGCCCATGCATGAAATACAGGCCTTTAAAGTGGTCAACATATACAAAGGTGTGTAAAATTAAAAAAAAAAAAAAAAAAAATATATATAACAAGAGTTTAACTGAAATTAAATTATATATTGTTTAAGGTGTTCCGCAATCCACTGCTGCTGCTACTCCCGCTATTAATGCTTCAGCTTTAATACAAACTGTACAGTCTGCTATTACAGCTAAATTACAACAAGTCCAAACATTGGTGGGTTCGATAGTCCAACAGAAAACAGCTCTTACACAAAATGCTTTGAATTCCATACAAAGCACTATGAGTGCTGTTAAAGGTCAAGTTCAAAGTACGGTTGGAAGTGCCAGACCCGCCTATGTATTCCGCAAAAGTATTTATATTGGTGCTGCACCAGAAGCTACAACTGCCAGCAGTGTCGATACGACAACAATAAAGAATTAACTTTACGAAATTTATGTAAATAGTTTTTAAGTTTTGTTTAAAATATGATCATTAATACTCTTGTAATGCATGTCTATAAATTATAGTTATAAGCAGCGACTTTGTATAAACGAAAATATACTTTTATAATTCAAAAATGAGAAACTACGAATTTTTAATTTTCCATAAATTTTATTTAGACATGTGCGTCCGTCTGTTATGTGTCGAATAACATAGAAAATTCTTGCAACTTATCAAATTTTGCACATAGAGAACAGATTCATTGTGGCTATCGAATTACTTTGCAAACCAATTGTGATGATAAGGGCTATAACCAAATTTTTCGCGTAGTACCACGAGGTGCGCAATGATTTTTTATTAACGAAAAACATTATTTTGGGTTTTTTTACAAAACAAAACTGCATGCAACAAATTCATTTCCCAAATCAAATAAGAGTGTTTGATACCTTCCACCTGCGCCCTAAATTCAATATTACACCCAATGTTGAGTACGGCTATCACTTTAAAACTATTGCCGCTACTGAAACATTAATTCCGAGTACCAGTTATATTTAAAGTTAATTGTTTTTTTCTTTTTGGTCAGTTTCTATTATAATTTCTTTTTCTAAAAAATAATGATCATGTGTTCTATAGAAAAAATTAATTAATAATTGATTACTAGAGTACAAATCCTATATGCTCCCTAAGTCCTGGAACACTAACGAAATTCATTATTTAACACAGCCGACGTTATAATACCAAAAGTTTGATCCCTCTTAGAATGATTTGAGACCTTAGAAGTTATACGATAATTAAAAAAAAATGCAAATGATTCTTGGCTAAAAATTATTAATTAAAAATAGGCGAATTTCAAAATGTTTTTAGCTGAATTAGCCAGTAATATGTTAATTTAAGGATACATTTAATACAAAAAAAGAACTACACAATAATAATAACAGGTAAGAACTAAGTATAGAAATTAAAACTTTTAATTTTTAATTTTTAATTTTTAATTTTTAATTTTTAATTTTTAATTTTTAATTTTTAATTTTTAATTTTTAACTTTTAATTTTTAATTTTTAATTTTTAATTTTTAATTTTTAATTTTTAATTTTTAATTTTTAATTTTTAATTTTTAATTTTTAATTTTTAATTTTTAATTTTTAATTTTTAATTTTTAATTTTTAATTTTTAATTTTTAATTTTTAATTTTTAATTTTTAATTTTTAATTTTTAATTTTTAATTTTTAATTTTTAATTTTTAATTTTTAATTTTTAATTTTTAATTTTTAATTTTTAATTTTTAATTTTTAATTTTTAATTTTTAATTTTTAATTTTTAATTTTTAATTTTTAATTTTTAATTTTTAATTTTTAATTTTTAATTTTTAATTTTTAATTTTTAATTTTTAATTTTTAATTTTTAATTTTTAATTTTTAATTTTTAATTTTTAATTTTTAATTTTTAATTTTTAATTTTTAATTTTTAATTTTTAATTTTTAATTTTTAATTTTTAATTTTTAATTTTTAATTTTTAATTTTTAATTTTTAATTTTTAATTTTTAATTTTTAATTTTTAATTTTTAATTTTTAATTTTTAATTTTTAATTTTTAATTTTTAATTTTTAATTTTTAATTTTTAATTTTTAATTTTTAATTTTTAATTTTTAATTTTTAATTTTTAATTTTTAATTTTTAATTTTTAATTTTTAATTTTTAATTTTTAATTTTTAATTTTTAATTTTTAATTTTTAATTTTAATTTTTAATTTTTAATTTTTAATTTTTAATTTTTAATTTTTAATTTTTAATTTTTAATTTTTAATTTTTAATTTTTAATTTTTAATTTTTAATTTTTAATTTTTAATTTTTAATTTTTAATTTTTAATTTTTAATTTTTAATTTTTAATTTTTAATTTTTAATTTTTAATTTTTAATTTTTAATTTTTAATTTTTAATTTTTAATTTTTAATTTTTAATTTTTAATTTTTAATTTTTAATTTTTAATTTTTAATTTTTAATTTTTAATTTTTAATTTTTAATTTTTAATTTTTAATTTTTAATTTTTAATTTTTAATTTTTAATTTTTAATTTTTAATTTTTAATTTTTAATTTTTAATTTTTAATTTTTAATTTTTAATTTTTAATTTTTAATTTTTAATTTTTAATTTTTAATTTTTAATTTTTAATTTTTAATTTTTAATTTTTAATTTTTAATTTTTAATTTTTAATTTTTAATTTTTAATTTTTAATTTTTAATTTTTAATTTTTAATTTTTAATTTTTAATTTGTAATTTTTAATTTTTAATTTTTAATTTTTAATTTTTAATTTTTAATTTTTAATTTATAATTTTTAATTTTTAATTTTTAATTCTTAATTTTTAATTTTTAATTTTTAATTTTTAATTATTAATTTTAATTTTTAATTTTTAATTTTTAATTTAAAATTTTTAATTTTTAAATTTAAAAGTAGGCGTGGCTGATAAGATGTATATAGTGACCTTACCTGGAGTACAGAAATTGTGTGTACCAAATTTAAAAAAAATCGGTTAACAAATAAAAATTTGTAAAGCGAACAAATATGCCAAAAAGCTGAAAATGAATTGTATATAAAAAGTGGGCGTTAAAGTAGGCGTGGCCGGTAGGATGTATATAGTGACCTTCCCTGGGGTACAGATATCCTGTGTACCAAATTTCAGAGAAATCCGTTGAAAACTACAAATTTCTATTGCGGTCAAACAAACAAACAAAAGAAAATTAATTTTATATATATACATATAGATTATTAAAATTGTCAAAGGTAAATACCAATAATAATAATATTTGAGTGTAATATACCTATTCTAAATTAGTACAATTATATTTTCTGTAGGAATAAATTACTAACGTTGGTTAGTTAATTTACACGTGGGGATATCCTCCTGATATCACGAAACCTCTTCAGCCGGTTAATATTTTATATTATATACTCCGATAAACAACTGGTGGCAGCAGTTGATTTGGAATCTTAAAAGAACCCGAATTATTTCCAATCATTCATTTCGACCAATTAGTTGGTTTTAAATCCGTGTGTCGTTTGACTATTGGTGGCTCAACATCAAACAAATATAAAATAAAAAATACCTATTTTGAAGGGAGAAACAATATCCTTGCACAGCAGGATATCGCTCTGAAAACTAACCACTCAATCATCGTGGTGGATTGCCTATCATCGCTTTATTATATCGGATTTGTATTCTTATTTTATTACGTGCATTATGAGGTTAAGAACTGAATAAACCTACAATTTTTGTAGGGGTATAGCAGATTAGTAAAAATAATACTTTGTCTAAAATCTCTGAAAAAAGCAAGAAGGAGCGACAAATTAGCGTCTCGTTATAAGATTAAACTTTTTACGTACGTCATCATTGGGGACCAAAATGTTAGCGCTAACATCGTGGGATCTGCTCGATAAGCGTAAGTAACAAATGGAATTAAAGCACATAGTATTATTCAAATCTAGTTTATTGCTCTTTCAAAGAAGAAAAAAACATTTACAATATGTGTCTATATATATAAAGATAAATTAAGTCGAATACTCCGTCCACTACATATACTGTCATATTGTTGAAGAAATGCACTTTGTAGAACTTCTTCATTTATAGTTGTACATACATATAATACTATGCAAAATTTAAAATTAACTTAATTTTTTTTTTTTTTTTTGTCAAGTAAACCTATGTAATATAGCTTTTATTTATTTTTGTTTATATAATGACGTGGTATTTTTGTTAATAGATTTTACATACCTACTTATTAGTGTAAGGTATATTGTTTTGGTTCAGTTTCATATTATTCCTGTAAAGAAATATCATGTATTGAATAGTTGTTAAAAGAAGTAAATATGGAATAAAAGAATTTATAAACACGTGAAATGAACTTGATCGGCTAAAATCTGATATGGAGGGCATGGAGACTTATTTTAGTATATTCATGAATGGCTGCGAATGGGAGAGTATACGGGACAAAAACAACCTGTCTCATGCAAACTTCTCTTCAAAAATTTCTTTTGTTGTCAGTTCCTTTTTTTTCATTACCGTATCCAAAACAACACAATTTGAATTCAATAGTTTAACCCTTTTGCATCCCCCTCCCAAAAAAAAAAGTTTAAATAATTAGTGAACATAATACATAAGTGCATGATTAAAGTTTTGTTGTCAGGCTCTTGATATTTAGTTTGACATGCATGTCATCAGTCAGTTTTAACGGAACGTATTCGCATCCGTATTATACCCGGCCAATTTTGCGGCCCAGTCGCCTTCCCAAAAATGTTTCAGCAATGCAGTTAATGGTAACTCATTATAATATAATAGCACAGGAACCACTGTATTGGTCGTTGCATTTCTCTTTCCAATGTACAGATGGTCCCATTAAATGTGCCTGTATTTGCTCTTGTTCCATCGCAGTTAACAGCAACTAGGTCCTCCAAACCAAATTCTTGACTTCGTAAGAAGTTGAGAATAGCGATTGCAACTCCAGCGTCTCTGCCATCTTCAATTGTTATGTACCCAATAAAGCAAAAGTTCTTTAACTATGGTAATATGTTCCTCCATAACTATAATATTGTAGTTCACCACTACTTGCTTAAATGCCCTTTCTCTTTTGCCATCAAATGAAATGCTTTAAGCAAATCGTTACATTTTGATTTTTTATAGCAATGGCTATGCCTTTTATACGCTTTCGTCGGACTTTATGCTGGTCGATGATGATGAAATCTTTAGATATTTTAACGATGTAATCACCATTCCAGCTCCATAACGATTTGATACACCGACTCGATACAAGGCAGCACTAAACGTTAGGAGAGAAAGGTTTGTTATACGCGGAAGATCTTGTGGCACTTTTTCTTCTTCATATGTTAATTTTGTTCCGATTCACCATGTCACTTTTGTTAGGAATATAACTACATTTGATAGAAATTTTAATACGGGACGGTACCGGACTACATTGTCCAGAGGTGCTAGGTATTACGTTACTCAGAGTCATATTGGAATGGCTTAAAGCTAGACCAGAACCATTTCGGGAATCGTTATAAAACAAACCAAGTTAGATTCCTACCGGGGCACTTTCTTCACTTTTTTCTCTCCATACAGAGTGAGTCGCTCTTATAATATTCAAGATGTTGAATTTTATAGTATTCAAGATATTGAATGTGTGGATAAGTAAGTTAAGTATTCGTGGGTTACAAAGTGCTATTACTATTTAACAGTTACAGAAGCAACAATTTTAAAAAAACTTATTTAAAATCACTATATATCTTTAGTGGATTACATATTTACTATTCGTTGTGGTGCATTCTAAGTTGTTAAAATAATATTGCATTATCAATAAATTGTTCATTTAAGTAAAACGTCCATTTTAAAGCCAACATCAGTTCAATTGTTCACCAGAATTCACTCAGCAATGTGTAGATATTTTAACAATAGAACCAACCATCCAACCAGTGTGTCTAATCTATTAAAATTGCTCTAGCAATGAATAAGCTATTCCTTAAGCTCGAACAATAATTGCATGATTACATGGTCCTTTATTTGCAACTGTTGACGATGCGTACCATCAAATTTAAAGGATAATCAACATGCAGCTAAAACCAACAATGTCTTTCTGTTCCTATGTACTTATATTATGAGTGTGCTAGCGCCAGCCCTTGTAAGTACTTGACACGAGGGCAGTTTGACAACTCTGTGATTTTTTTCAACTTCACTCGTATTAAAAATGAACTCTGTCCTTGTCTACTGTTTTAGCTGTTAATAGACTAATGTGAAATTTTGAGTAAGCTGTGTTTGACAGTTATTACAATCAGAAAACCAAGAGAATTGTTGTGAAAATGGAAAAAAAAAAACACCGAAACCAGGAAAAGGCTTGATAAATACTATGGAAAATCTGCACCATCAACCTCAATGGTTAAGTTTTGGCGGAAATCTGAACGGGTTTTCGTACTGTTTCGTAACCATGAACGATATTATTGATCTCATACAACACCGAAGAGACCAAGAATCCTTCAAACTATCACCGGTGAATATTATTTACAGTTGTTTGATAGATAAAACATTCATTTGAAGTAAAAATGACTGCATTTGACGATGACGAAAGTTCTCTTTCATCATGACAATGTACTGGTGAACTTGCGTATGCAAGTAGTCGCATATCCTATATTTGTACTAAGACTTACTACCTCATTCTGAATATTCCCCAGATTTAGCACTCTGTGACTTCTTCTTGTTTTCAAACCTGAAAGAATTGCTTGGCTTTAAGAGACTTGTGTCGAAGGAAGAAGTCACCACTGAAACAACTGCATATTTTGAGGACCTTGAAAAAACCCATTATTTGGAAAGAACAAATAAATTGGAAAAGTGTTGGACTAAATACATCGAGATAAAAGGCGCCTATGTTGAGTAGTTAAACACTTTTTTGCGATAAATCTTTTATTTAAAAAAGCATTAAGTTATCAAAACTCCCACGTCTTTAGCGATAATAATCGTAAAAATGTTGAGAACAAACTGGTCAGGCATGCATGCATTGAGAGAAAATTCCATGTCAAAATGACTTTATATTGATGGCTTTATATGAAGCCTCAGGCATGTGGAAAATATGTCATAAGCAAATAGTTGGTGATGCTTAAAAGAAAGATCTTATGATTTTACGATCATGTGTTATGTCAGAAGCGAGATCGAAAAAAATCATACATGAAATGTACTAACAATGAAAGCAGAGTTTTTATTCTTTTCATTTAATTGAAATTATATTAGAGCTTTTAAAAACAATAGTCTTTATAGTTCTAATCAATACTTATACTTATAGATTTTTTCTGGAAGTCATTCTATTGGGAATTTTATAGTAGTGTATTTATTTATTTATTTAGCCTACTGATTTACATCTTACAGACTATAAGAATATAATAATAATGTTTGGTATTAAATTGTTCGGCATGAGTCATTACGAAATAAAAAATTTTTTATTAAAATATGTAAACGATTTTTTTAAATATAATATAACGGGTGATTTTTTAAGAGCTTGATAACTTTTTTTTAAAAAAAAACGCATAAAATTTGCAAAATCTCATCGGTTCTTTATTTGAAACGTTAGATTGGTCCATGACATTTACTTTTTGAAGATAATTTCATTTAAATGTTGACCGCGGCTGCGTCTTAGGTGGTCCATTCGGAAAGTCCAATTTTGGGCAACTTTTTCGAGCATTTCGGCCGGAATAGCCCGAATTTCTTCGGAAATGTTGTCTTCCAAAGCTGGAATAGTTGCTGGCTTATTTCTGTAGACTTTAGACTTGACGTAGCCCCACAAAAAATAGTCTAAAGGCGTCAAATCGCATGATCTTGGTGGCCAACTTACCGGTCCATTTCTTGAGATGAATTGTTCTCCGAAGTTTTCCCTCAAAATGGCCATAGAATCGCGAGCTGTGTGGCATGTAGCGCCATCTTGTTGAAACCACATGTCAACCAAGTTCAGTTCTTCCATTTTTGGCAACAAAAAGTTTGTTAGCATCGAACGATAGCGATCGCCATTCACCGTAACGTTGCGTCCAACAGCATCTTTGAAAAAATACGGTCCAATGATTCCACCAGCGTACAAACCACACCAAACAGTGCATTTTTCGGGATGCATGGGCAGTTCTTGAACGGCTTCTGGTTGCTCTTCACTCCAAATACGGCAATTTTGCTTATTTACGAAGCCATTCAACCAGAAATGAGCCTCATCGCTGAACAAAATTTGTCGATAAAAAAGCGGATTTTCTGCCAACTTTTCTAGGGCCCATTCACTGAAAATTAGACGTTGTGGCAGATCGTTCGGCTTCAGTTCTTGCACGAGCTGTATTTTATACGGTTTTACACCAAGATCTTTGCGTAAAATCTTCCATGTGGTCGAATAACACAAACCCAATTGCTGCGAACGGCGACGAATCGACATTTCACGGTCTTCAGTAACACTCTCAGAAACAGACGCAATATTCTCTTCTGTACGCACTGTACGCATTCGTGTGGTTGGTTTAATGTCCAATAAAGTAAACTGAGTGCGAAACTTGGTCACAATCGCATTAATTGTTTGCTCACTTGGTCGATTATGTAGACCATAAATCGGACGTAAAGCGCGAAACACATTTCGAATCGAACACTGATTTTGGTAATAAAATTCAATGATTTGCAAGCGTTGCTCGTTAGTAAGTCTATTCATGATGAAATGTCAAAGCATACTGAGCATCTTTCTCTTTGACACCATGTCTGAAATCCCACGTGATCTGTCAAATACTAATGCATGAAAATCCTAACCTCAAAAAAATCACCCGTTATGTATTTTAATATTTTATTTTCCAACATTTCGACCAACTTTGTTGGTCTTCCTCAAGGAAATCTATAACACAAAACACAATACAAATAACACAAAAGCACAAAAGTAGTAAACAAAAAATGTTTTAACGAAAATAAAAATAAATAAATTTTTCTTAAAAATGGGTTCACCAGCCTCACCAGTAATTGCTGATATTATAATGGAAGAACTACTAGACACTTCGTTGGACAAAATGGAGAAAAAACCAAGAATTTTTACTAAATATGTGGACGATTTATTTGGAATTATAAAAAAGGACTATGTTCCAGAAACTCTTAATATTTTAATTTCATTTAATCGACAAAACCAATTTACAATGGAAGAAGAAATTGATGGAAAATTACCTTATCTTGATTCGATTATATTAAGAAAAGGGACCTTATTAAAACTAAACTGGTACCAGAATCCAACATCGTCAAGCAGATTAATAAACTTTTACTTGAAACACCCAAAACGAATAATTATTAACCCAGCATTAAATTTTATTAGTAGAGTTTTAGGTATTAGTGACAAAGATTTTCACAAATCAAATATAGATAAGATAAAGAATATTTTAATAGTGAATGATTTCCCAAAGAAAACTATTAATGACTTAATAAAATTCGTGAACAGTAAAAGACCTAGGACGAGCAATGAGGAACAAAAAAAATTTACAAATCAATTACTTACGTTCCAAAATACTCAGAGCGGTTCAAAAATTCCAATATTTATGACCAAGAGAAATACAATTTAGCATTTAAAACGCACAATGCGGTTAACAAACTTTTTAGCAGAACAAAATCTAGGATAAACATAAAAATAAAAATAAAAATCGAATTTAGTATATAAGACTAGTTGTAATGGTGACAAGAGCAGCGTATGCCAGAAGGTATATGTTGGTACGACGAGGACAAAATTAAAAACTAGGCTATCATGACATAAATCAGATACAAGGTTAAAGGAAAACCCATTATAGCAAAAGAGAGCTCTTGCTACCCACTGTGCAACACTGAGAAATGTGCTCAAATATATCGACACACAATAAGTCAACATAGAAAGTGTAAGTAAATATTAGTTTGATGAAATCAACACTACCACATAATTATTTTTAAGAAAAATTTAATTATTTTTATTTTTGTTAAAACATTTTTTGTTTACTATTTTTGTGCTTATGTGTTATTTATATTGTTTTTTGTCTATACTAATATAATAAAGAGGTAATGTGTGTTTGTTTGTTTGTTTGTTTGTTTGTTTGTTTGTAGGGGGTAATCTCCGCAACTAGCCATCTGATCTTCCTGAAATTTTCACAGAGTCTTACTGCGGATATGGGAAGTGCTATAGGCTATAATTTTTTTAATATTTTTAGTGGGCGTGGCACCTCCCACACAAAGTAAATTTTTAATATCATATACATATATTGAGTACCATGACAGGGAGAGCTTTGCAAATTTGTGTGAGGTCACCTATTGTTAATATTAGTAGCCGCGCCGAAAATGGGCCGGATCGGAGAAGTGGGCGTGGTACCTCCCATACAAGTAATAATTCAATGTTATATATCTCGAGTACTATGATAGAGAGAGCTTTTAAAATTTGTCTGATGGCACCTATTATTAATGTGAGCAGTCGGACAAAAAATGGGCACTATCGGACCAATAGGCGTGGCACCTGCCATACAAATAAAATATAAAATGCCATATATCTGGAGTACTGTTATAGTGAGAGTCTTGGGAATTTGTGTGAACCCATAAGTTATTCATATGATTAGTTAGACAAAAAATGGGCGTGATCGGAGCAGTGGGCGTGGCACCGCCCGTACAAAGTAAATATATGATATCATATAACTGGGAAAGGCTCGACATTTTGCACGAGTCCATCAGATATTAATGTGAGTAGTCCAATAAAAATTGGGCGGGATGGGATAAGTGGGCGTGGCACCTCCTATATCAAAAAAATATGATGTACTACGAAAGCAACAGTCTTTTGACAAGTACATTAGTTATCAATGTGATTTGTCGTGGGAAATATATTGTCAAAATCAAAAATCGCCAAACCCAAAAATCGCGAAAACAAACAAAAAACATTTTATATCAGTAAGTATCAAAATAAAAGAATCTATATTAATGATCTATACTTAGCATAATAAAGAGGTAATGTGTTTGTTTGTTTGTAGGAGGTAATCTCCGTAACGATTTATCTGATCTTCCTGAAATTTTCACTGATTCTTACTGCGGATATCGGAAGTGCTACAGGCTGTATTTTTTTAATATTTTTAGTGGGCGTGGCACCTCCCATTCAAAGTAAATTTTTAATATCATACATATAAAATACTTTGATAGAGAGAGCTTTGAAAATTTATGTTAGGTCATCTATTATTAACGTGAGTAGTCAGACAAAAAAATGGGCGGGATTGGACAAATGTGCATGGTACCCCTATAAAAACTTAATATTAAATGTGATATATCTGAATTACTGTGTTAGTGAGAGCCTTGGGACTTGAGTGAGCCTTTTCGTAACAATTCGGAAGGGAGGGGGAGGGGGAGGGTGTAGCGAAGCACACCGGGTTACATCTAGTGTTATATATTTCCCTGAGGATGACCAACAAAGTTGGTCGAAATATTGGAAAATAAAATATTAAAATATATTATATATAAAAAAATCGTTTACAATTTTTTTATAAAATAATTTTTTTTATTTCGTAATGACCTCATGCCGAACAATTTAATACCAAACAAATTAAAAGGTCAACAATATACAATTTTTCAAAATATAATAATAATGTTTATACAATAGTTAATATTTTTTGTTTAAAACTTACAATATGAATTAATTGAAAACCTTAAATAAGTTGAACTTAAAATTATTTTTTTCTAAGTTGAAATTTAAAAGGATTGAAAAACTATTACAAAGCTTTAAACATCTTGTAATTGTTTCATTAACCCCATAATTCGTATGATGAAAATCTTCATAAAATAAACGCTCGTGACGTAAATCACGATGAGGCGTATGAACCCTCACTAAATCAGACAAAGCATCACAACATATATTATTTGTTAAAATATTAAATATGAACATTATAGCAAATGATCTTTTAAAGATGATAGTCATAGAAATTTAGGCCTGCTTTCATAAGAAAGAACATCTCCGGACCAATTTATTTTCTTAAATGCAAACTTTGTAAATAGTTTCCGAATTTTTTCGATTCTGGCAGAATGGCTTTCACAATAAAGACTCCAGATTATGGAGCAATATTCCAAATTACTTCTAACGAAAGAAACATATAATAATTATAATGCGACAGGGTCACTAAAGTCCGCAGTATTTCGTTTAATGAATCTCAACATTGCATACGCTTTAGATGTTATGTAGTTTATATAGTTATGAAATTTCAACTCGGAATCAAAAATAACTCCTAAATCTTTAACTTCACCAACTCTCTAAAGAAAGACATCACTTATAGTGTAGTTAGAAAAAACTGGATTATGACAATGAGTATATGATATAACGCAACATTTATAAATATTTAAAATAAGCCTGTTTAAATCACACTACTCTTTTAGTGATAACAAATCTTTTTGAAGCATTACTGAATGTGATATACTTGTAATATCAGCAAATAATTTCAAATAATCGGCAAATAATAATGGTTTACAAAATTGCAAACAGTCAGGTAGGTCATTTATAAAAATTAAAAATAATAATGGACCCAAATGTGTTCCTTGAGGAACACGAGAATATGCATTAATTACATTGTCCGAGAAGCATTAACTAATTTTAACTATTAATTTCCCAATCGTAAGAAAACTTTTAAAAAACTGCAACAAATTTCCATTAATACCAAATTGGTGAAGTTTTCCTAACAAAATATCATGATTAACTGAATCAAAAGCCTTCGAAAAGTCAGTATATATCACATCAACTTGTTTTCCATTCTCCATAGAAACTATAATCTGATTAGTGAATACTACTAAATGTATACATGTGGATCAACCAGGAAAAAACACATGTTGAAAAACTGAGATTTTTGATGAAACATGATGAAATAGTTTATTATACATAATCTTATCCAAGAATTTGGCCAGAACACACTGTTAAACAATGGGCCTATAATTCAAAACATTGAATTTATCACCAGATTTGAATAACGCAACAGTATCTCCACTGATTTGGAAATTTGCCATTTTTAAGCATGCATTAAAAAGTAGTGTTAAAGGGCGGACTAAAAAACTTATAAATTTTTTTAAAAATAAAGGTGGAACCGAATCAAATACGCATGAGGCACAATCTTTTAAAGATAGAATAGGTAAAGAAACATCATTCTCTGATATTTCTGTGACAAGGTTGCTTAGAAATGGAGCACTTGAGTAATCTATACTTGTATAGTTACTATGTACATATAAGCAGCCTGGAAGAACGACGCAAACAAGTTGCAAGATTTTTTTTTTTGTAACTCATTTTTAGTTATTGAAATCTTAAAACTAAAACTTAAATATTAAGTCCAGCCAGTGCCAGACAAAATTTCATTTATTCTATATACATATGTAATCTAATGATAAAAAAAAAAAAAAATTGTATCAATCCATTTTTCATCCAATGAGAGCAGCAGTCTCCCTCCTTCTTAAGCGTTGGTGGATACGATTGTTGATTAAGTTACCTGCTAGAGGATTCGGGTGAGACTCTAGCTTTTCCAAATAGTTTGCACTATAACTAGTGATTTCGTACCTTACTAAAGAAACATTTAAGTCTCTGTGCAAATGTGAGTTTCTCACGTACCATGGTGCGCCTGTAATCATACTCAAAATCTTGTTTTGGCATCTTTTTATTCTTTCTGTGTTTGAAGCTGAGGCTGTTCCCCATACTATAGCACCAAATGGGTTTGAGTTATAAATCAAGAGCTTACAATTGAGACTTAGCTTTGAGCTCCTGCCAATTAGCTATGTGAATTGGACTAATTTCAGTTTTATTTGTGTCAATTTAGCGTCTATATGACTTTTCCAGGTAAGTCGGCGATCAAGATGTAGTCCGAGATATTTAACAGAGGAATGTTGAGGTATAGACTGGTTCGTAATTCGAACATGAGGGCAAGCCTCCCTTCTTAGGGTAAAAGTTACGTGGATACACTTTTGTTCATTTATTTTAATCTTCCGCATACCTAGCCAATCTTCCAGTTCTTCAATATGGCTCTGTAAAAGAAGAGATGCTGTTGAGGGATTTTCGTGTACGCTTAAAATTGCAGTATTATCCGCAAAAGTCGACGTAAGTGTGTTTTCATTTGTTGGCATGTCTGATGTATAAAGGATGTAAAGAAGCGGGCCCAAGATACTACCTTGTGATACACCAGCATGAATTGTCTGTGGAGGGCTCACAAAGCTTTTCTCCCTTATAGAGCATTTTCTATTAATTATATAGCTCTCCATTAGCTTATGTGTGTTCGGGGGCAGCAACTGTTTAACTTAATATAGGAGTCGCTCGTGCCAAACTCGGTCGAAGGCTTGCGAGACGTCCATAAAAAGTGCAGAGCAATACTTTTTCTCTTCAAAAGCTCTTCTTATGACACTCACAATTTTCTGAACTTGCTCAGTGGTGCTGTGTTTTCGTCTGAAACCAAACGATGTGCTCGAATGACACTATTTTGATCTATGTTTGTTTACCAAAATTCTCTCGAATAATTTTGACAAATTGGACAGTAAACTTATTGGTCTATACGAATCGCCTTTATGTGTTCTTTACCTGGTTAAGGTATCATTGTAACGAGTGTAACTTTCCATTCTGGGGGAAAATGTTCAAGGCTTATTATAGCATTAAAAATAAGCAGAATTATTCTTAGTGCCATTTGGGGTAACTCCAAAAGCATTTTATTACTGATCCCATCGACCCCCGATGCTTTTTTGGGGTTTAAATCAACAATAGCCTTTTCGACCTCTCGAATCTCAAAACGAAGGGACACTGCTCTTTGCTGTGAAGTAACAGATGGCAACTCATCAATAAAACTAGGGCTTATATTCGGAGTAAAAACTTTCTTTAGATATTCCACAAACAGATCTCCTTTTTCTTGGTTATTTCTAGCCCATCCTTCACTTTCCGTTCTTAGAGGAGGCTTGCATACAACAGGTCTTTTAAGATTTTTGTAGCACGCCAAAAAGAGTATGCTTGGCATTAAAATCGCCAGCAATTATGAAACGAGGGCCTAGTGATTTAAAAAAACCTGTATATTGATTTTCTGATATAGAAAATCTTGGGGGAGAATATATTGATAAAATCACTAAGCTGTTTCCAAGTTGTTTAAAGCAAATAGTAGTAGCTTGAAGGTAGTTTTCACAATGATCACACATTAAATAATGTTTTAATTTGGATTTAATTAGGATAGCTGAGCCACCACATGCTCTACCTCTTGGATACTTAGTATCATACAAAGTGTATCCGCGCAGTGAAAAGAGGCTCCTGCGAGTCAAGTGAGTTTCAGAGACAAGCAAAATATCAATTTGATTGTCTTTAAGGAAATGATCAAGTTCGTCTTTATGTTGGCTTAAGCCGTTTGCGTTCCAGAAACATATTTTCAAACAGTTCATGGTTTACTTATCATAGCTTGCAATATCATGGATTGCATTTTCATCATCTCTTGCATCATGTTATTCATACCTTTCGTGAATGTGTTTATCATTTGAACAAGAGTATCGGGGGTCGACTCAAGTTTACTTTGATTTTTAGTCGGTGGATCGCATTCTAAATTTGTTACAGCGGGTGTGAACGTACAACATTAGCATATGATTGAATATTTTGCGGATGGTTTGTATTAATTGGATAATTTCTAGGAGCAGCTGTGTTAATATTTGATGAATGCGGGTAAATTGTTTTCGATATGGGTGAAGCATGTTTTATTGTTTTCATATTTTTATATATCGCAGAGTAAACTGGGCAGCCCCTGTAATTTGCGGTGTGATTTTTACAACAGTTGCTACACTTTTTTTACCTTATCGTATTTTTGGTTTGTCACACTGACTAGAAATGTGCAACTCACCACAAACGACACATACTGGTGGTAGCCTGCAGTATGCCCTAGTATGCCCGAACTCCTTGCAGTTTAAGCACTGAACCGGTCCTGTTTTTTATGGGGCTTTTCCACGTTAATTTTTCTATGCAGTATATATCTCACATGTAGATTGGGTGCACTTCATTTTTCTTTAATATTATATCCCTGTGTTCTAACACTATGCGGAAAAGGGGTTGTGGGATGTGTTCGCGGTTTCTGATGTTTACTACAATTTAAACCTTGAATCCATTTTTTCGAGATCACTTTTCAGTTCGAGCGGGTCCACACACGAATCAATACCCTTTATAACGACTAGAAGGCCCTTGCCGTTATTCAATTGAGAGGTGTAAAAATTTTTACCCTGCTTTTCGATTGAGGATACTGAATTTTTGTCTCATATATATTACCTTTTTTTATGGGGACAACGTAAAATGAATTTTCCCCAGCTAATTCCACTAAATTTTTCACTAAATTATTGGAATTTTGTTCCCGTAAGTATATTGGGGGTGATTTGGAGGGCTTACCTTTTGTCGGTTCATCACCACTTACCTCGTCCAAAATGGAAAAACGATTTTGGGTTACAATAGTATCATCGTCCTTATATGCTTCGATGATGAGGCAATTTTAGTAGATTTGGAGCTGCGTTGCCTTTTCATCACGGTGATGTATCTGTCCAATCCGGTTTGTACAGATGCTTTCGGGGTACTTATCTTGTTCCGAGTTTGTTGTGAGGAAATTTCCTTTGACGACAGGGTACAATCACCATTCACGGTACCAGAAGCGTTAATATCAACATTGCACAAACCAAAACAAAGTTTACCACACAAACTACAAACACTTGCTGCATCAAGTGCTATTGTGGTTTTCTTCATTGAATCTTGTTTATGTTTCTCCATCGAGAGATTAGGAGAACATGAGCGCGCTCTAGTATTGGTGTTAATTTTCGCGGTTAAATAATGTTTATTATAATAGGGTCATGTAAATTTAAAACATTTGAGTTATTCTCAGAGCTTAAAATAATGTAAGCATTGTTACCACTAGCAATACTAAGCCTTCTCTCACTTGATTGTTAGTTAGAGGCACTCATTTAATTTTCCTTCTCTTTTTAAAAGTTAAACACCAGAGGTGCAAGCAAGAAAAAAAGAATTTGTTGTTTTTATTTTATTTTTTTTTGTGCGTTAATGTTTATGTTTTGTGTTTTTCTGCTGTATCGAGAAATTAAATAAAAAACAATTTTAAACAATTTTGAACAAAAACACGTTACAAGTTTCAATATTATTAGAAATATTGTTGCCATAAAACATGTTACATGGATAACTAGAATTCTTTCCTTTTTTATTTACGAAATTCCAAAATGCAGAAGGATCAGAGCTAAGCGTATATTCCATGATTAATATGTATTGCTTATACAATTGTAAAAATAGTTATGTAAAAATCGAATTCACGTCGAATCTGTTGAAAATATCTTAAATCAGCATTTTCTTTACTTTCTTTATATCTTGTTTTTGACGTTTTTTAGATTATTCAGCCTTCTATTAAACCAAGGCGGTTTTTACCTTGAGATGGTGTCATAGAAGGCACCATCACGGAAACCGCATAATCAATTTTATCATATAAAAATTTAAGTATTTCATCAGAATCATTGCAATAGAAAATTGTCAACCAGTCAACAGACAAAAAAATCATTTAATGCTGGATAATTACCCTTTAAAAAATTGTAAGATTTGGTACCACAAGAAGACTCTTTTTCGAAAACGTAAAATTAAAAATCATATACCATTGCTTTGTGATGCGCATTGTTGCTAGATATGGGGCTTAAACATAAATTACAAGATGTTCTTAATATATTTGGTACAAAAAACAAATCAAGAATTCTTCCAATATTATTTTTAAAGTAGTTAATTTGATTGAAATCGTGAGAAAAGAAAAAACTAATTACATCGTCATCAATATCATTTTTCATATTAAATGGCAAAAGAGTACTATCTTCAAATATCCATGTTAAATTTTTTAGATTAAAATCAGCTAAAACTATAACTTCTTGGTAATTTGAACACAAATTTACAACATAATTAACATTATATAAATGTTTTTGATAAATATCACTAGTACTTGAAGGAGGTGTAAACGATACAATACAAAATATTGATTTACCAAAAGCATTAGAAAATGCGACTTCAACACATAGTTTCTCAATATTGCCAATATAATTTAAAGGCACTAAACGGCTGAAAATGTTACCTCTTACTGCCAACAGCACACCGCCAGGCAAAAAACATCTATCACACCGGTAGACATTATAAAAATCATCAAAGAATTAAGCACTATTTATTTCACTTGATAACCAAGTTTCAGTTATGGCAATTATATCACTATTATTCACTTAAAGAAGAAGCAATTCAAAATTGAGTAGCTTTACTTCTAATACCACTTGCATTTTGATAATATACTGAATAGGTGCGATTTCTTTTATATTATTTACAATTTGACTGGGGTAACTGAATATTATTTACGACATATTTGGCAGCTATGCCGGTTTTTTGTTTGGAAAAAACACAAAAGGGCGAAATTTTATATTCGCGGGCCATAAGGTAGATTTTAAAATTTCATCATAAAAGCTTGGTGATACATCTAACTTGAAATTAACGTGCTTCAGTGTATTAGCACCGACATTTTTCTTAACCAACCTCGTGCATTCGAAATGTTGTTTAGCAACTCTGTAATTTTTCAATATATGCAATGATGTTATCAGCAGTAAAAGTCGGTTTGTAGGAAGAAACATGCAAATATTTTTTTCTCACAACCACATCAAGATCGTTTGTGTCTTTATCTCCAACAACAATTGCACGATTTCTACGTTTACGCCTATGTCCCGATTTCCACACGCAAAGTCTAGTTTGCCAAACATTGTTCGAATTTCATTAAGAATTTCTTTGGCGTTTCCAGAGACAAATTCTTGTTTCGAAACTTTTAGCTTGAAGACTAAGAATTAAAAGGAACATCAGAAATTTTTTTTGCTATATGCATTCATATTGCTGTATTAGATCGATTAATTGCTCTACATAAGGCTGAAACCATTTCAACGACATTTTTGGTTTAATTTTATAATTTTCTGTTGTTGTTTGCCACACTGAATGTTTATAAAGTTTAAATTGTCTTAAAAGTATATCTGATTACAACGAATATGAAGCAAAGCGAAATGTCATAAAATTTGTTTAAGCGAAAGGAGCAAAGAGGAATTTGCGAGCACGGCAAACTCCGTACACGAAATTTTCCTTTTCTCTTCCCTTCAGCCTCTTGCCTCTATCGAACCAGAATTTGTGTAAAATTTGCGTGTGGAAACGCAGACTATGCACTTTCGTCCAATGAGTTTCATGACTATCAGACTCAAGCATGTTTGATCCAACATTTGAGACAGCTGTAGGAAAAGAAACAAAAGAGAGCTAAGCATCGTCATCACATTGCCTATCAATTCCGTTCGAACCACTAGCAACAACTGCATCAATATGTGTTCGTTGATTTGCATGTATATTATTATTAACAGCAGCTTGATTAGAAAAATGTAAATTATTTTTGTTTGATTTATGCGTAAGTTCATTGAACTTTAGCCGAATCTCTTTCAAGTCTTTACTTATATTGGAAATAATCGGGCTTTTAAATTCTATTAACTCCATAGATAGTGAAGAGATCATAGAAATCATTTCAGCTGATGTTTTCATTGCATCATTGCAGTTAAACACAATATTCGGATTTTCATTAAACAAATTACGGATTTTATCATCAACTCTTGCACACATAAATTGAAATTTGGGTCTACATATGTGGCACTTAATGAAATTCGCTTTTAAGGCATTAAAACTCTTCGCGCACAGCGTACTAGGCGTACAATCCATATTACACGTCTTATCGATTTGGCGATCAACTGAAAGCTTTTTTTGAACAGTTCATTTTCGTTTAAAATCTTCCAAATTTCAGACACCTAAATTCAACTCAATTTAACAAGAGGCCAATATCTCTTACTGGCCTAAACTCTTGCCGGTTTAGATGATTTTTTTTCTTGTACCACTTAAGAGCTTTCTTACCATAGCGACAGAATACCAAGCCAAGCCTAAAATATGTGAACCCATTGTGTTAGATTACGAAATTAGGAAGTATTTTTAGAGACCTTTGTAACATATTTCTTGCCACGAGAATGACTTTCTTTGAAAATTTCGTCTGCTTTTGGGTCCTATGCTTGCCGTTAAAATTTCCGAGAGAACTAGGTTAGGTTAGGTTAGGTTAAAAAAGAGGAACCATGTATATACATAGCTCATATTCGTCGTACCAGGATATACACTTAAGCCAGAAAGTCGGCTTGTTGTGCGCTCTATATCTTCATGTTGATCCTATTATATACCCCTATATTAACTTAGTAATTTGGTGTCGTCAGCAAATTGCCTGAATGTTTACCAGCGTGTTCTCCTAAGAGTCGCTAGCCCTGGTATGATGTCATTAGATAAATGTCTGACGCTTGTTCCCGAAAATGCATGACAGTAACAAAGGAAGTGTTCTAGGATCTCATCATCCTCTCCGCAAGATCTGCATGTGGCCGATTCCGCCCGTCCTATAGGGTGTAGGTGAGCCCTCGGTTCAAAGTGCCTAGTGAGGATGCCAATAATCCTGCTCAGTTTCCTTCTCTTCAGATTAAGGATTTCCCTAGCCTTCGAAGTATTGGGAGTGCCCCATAATATCTTCGTAACCCTACCCACCTCACTTGCCTCCCGAATTTAAGTATGTGAACTGGTCGCCCAGTCCGATAGTTTCAATTTGAGAGATTGGAAAGGTATAGGGTTTTCCAAGTTGACTCCCTCCAGGAAAGAACCTTTCCTCGAGCACTAGTAATATAAAAATGTTTACCCGGAAGCTGAAAAAACTCCCTCAGTGCATGCGGCTTGTTATCCATTTTGCAGCTGGAGTATTTTGTTATTAAACATGATTTCAATTTCCGTGCTCTCCTTTTGGCCTGTAAATATTTTTCAACATTCATATTTGAAACTTTTTGGACTTTGTATATTTTAAAACGTGCATTGACTTCAACTTTTCGCACCAAATAGTCCGATTGTTACGCAACCCGGGCTGCTTTTCTACAGGATATGCTTGTTTTCATATAGTGTGTACTTTTTGGCCTTGATAACATCCTGTGGATCTTTTTTCCCGAACCAGATTCCTTGCTAATGGCCAAATTTCCTGATATCTTCTAATAGAATCGAAAACAGTTCCATGGCAGACCTTTGCTTTTTCAAAGATAACTTGATCAAAAAAAAAAAAAAAATAAATAAATTGAAATAAATTGAGGAACTTGAGGAAACTAGAGAAGCGACTACGCTTTGTGAAGTCCTGTCCAAGGACCCGAGCGCACCAGGATTCCTTCTGAAACCAGCCGGCTGTTTCGCAGAAAGCAGAAAAGTTGCTATTGAACTTCTAATGTATACTCATTTCCCCATGCAGAGATGAGGTGATAGAATATAGCTCCACGACCGCTCTCACATCAGCCTAAATATGGGCAACGACACGATCTTTTTCAATGCTATAAGTCAGCAGTGCCAGATGTTATATTTACGCAGGAGTGCATAGAGGCAATTAGAGGCAATTATGCCATGGCTACTAAGGATCTTTTCAGGTAGCCTGGAATCAGGGTATATATCAAAAGAGTGGAGAGAGGTTAGAGTGGTTTTTATCGGGAAAAATAAACCATAATACCGCAAATGATTATAGACCGATCAATCTATCATCTTTTTGACTGAGAACTTGGAGAGATTGGTAGATGTCCATGTGCGAAGTAAGCTTATACTGGACAAGTGCTGCAAAGCTGGTCGATGGATATGGATTTACACGAAGTAGTTGGGACGATTGAGAATGTGCCCTTTACTATAAGGAACTTGTTTTGGCTTCTTTTTGGATGTGCAAGGTGCGTTCAATAATCTAAAAATATAGTCTATCTTAGAAGCTTTAGATGATATGGGCACGGATCTACTGATAATCCTATGGACGGGAAACATGCTGAAGAGGGATAAAATCGATAATAAGTGGTGTGGAAGCGAGGAAGGTAATGATGGGGGAAACTGCACATGGAGAAGTTATATCCCCTCTGTTGTGGAACCTTATGAGCAATAAAATCCTCCAATATTTCTACAGAATGAGCACCAAATTGCTGATGATGTTGTAGTTCTGGTCGAAGGTAGATTTCTATCAACGATCGGTCACCTCATTGAGTCGGTCTGGGGGTCAACCACTCACAAACTGAATTAGTTCTCTTTACTAGAAAGAGAACGGTACATGAGTTCCAACCTCCATAACTGCACGTGAAGACTCTGGTACTATGAAAGGAGGCAAGGTATTTGGGTGTAATTCCGGACTCTAAACTCACTTGGTCGAGTAACGTAGAGGAAAGTTCTAAGAAGGCATAATGTGCGTTATAGGGAGGTGGAGCAAAGCTCTTGGGTGTCACAGCACAATCCTACGGACATTAGGTGGAAAACAAATTGGCCGGGAAACCGATTATATGTCACCGCTGATGAACTTTGGCCTCTTGCCGAATATTCCAGATCTTATGGCCCAGATCCTATGTCCCTTGGTTTTTGTAAAGGGACAATCAGCCTAGTTGTAAGTGTACTCACTAAGCACTGTGGCGGATAGTCGAACTCATAGATGTCCCGGGAGCTGACTTCTGTAGGAGATGTATGGATGTGTACGAGGAAGAGTCAGTGCAACTTTTGCTGTGGGAATGTCCAGGACTGGAGGAGCGGGACCTTAGGTATCTGGGCAAAAATTCTTCAAAAACCTGGGATACATAGTTGATGTTCCACTCGACGACCTTGCGGATTTCTTGAGGGAATCTGGCTGGTACATGGGGGCGCATAACGGACGAATGAGCTTATTTTCACTATCCTTTCTTTTTCATACTCTTTACATAATCTATCTGTACTTTTATAATCTCATTTCCTATCTCTACCTTTCAAAATTTACTTAGGGGTCTCACAATGGGCCATATGGCGTCCGAGTGTACTCGCCTTCGGGCTTGCAACCCCTCTAACCTAACACAAACTAAGGAGGCAAACGTGTGTTAAGATCTCTTCAATCTCACTCCTTATGTTTGAATAGTAGTAGATGAAGAAAATAAAATTTATTTCTAAATATTTACGAACAATACAATTTATGTGAAAATACTGAAAAAAACAATAAAACGTCAATTTTTTTATAATTTTTTTTAATCCCTGAGACTGTGCATCGCAAAAAATATAAGCCAGTTGTCATTGCAATCTTCAAGTCTCACTAATCCTCCTTAGTGCATACAGACAGTAGATTTACCAATCCAATTGTTGAAAAGTTTATTAGCCAGTATTTGCGAGTGTATCAACATAAATTTAAGCGGAGCTACATTTTTTCTGTTGCGATAAAACGATAGCAGGATCTTATTCATAGTTAAATCGAAATTTTGTTATTAGTTTTATTGTAGAAGACGATGAATTTATCTTCTGTGTGTACAATTTATAAAAGTAGGCATGCCGAAAAAAGCATCGTTAAAGTGTAGACAAATACGCTCCTAGCTTTTGAATATCTGGAGATAAATAAAAAATTTGATTTAGGTATTTAACAAGTTTTGCAAGTTAATTTATTCTAGTAGAGATTCTGATGTACAACAGTAGATTTTGAGTAAAAATTACAAGATATAAATTTGTTCCTTATTTTTTTTTTTTAAAGAAAAAAAAAAGTATTGGCACAGTGGAATAAATATGCAATAATATTTTTGGCTATCGAAATACAAAAAGTTCACATTATATACGAAATAATAAAGGATCAACTATAAGTGTCAGTCAAGCTGCTATAATATCCACTGTAACAGTGAACCCTTTTTTTATACGAAATCACTATGTAAGCTTAAACCAAAAATCGTAAAAATCAAAAAATCGCCAAAATCAAAAATTGGTAAAATAAAAAAAAAAAACCAAATGATATTCGAAATTGAAGGCCATCGTTAAGCATTAAAAATAAATTTCATTCTCATTGGCTGCTATATGTAGCTGGAGTGGGAACGCCGAAAAATTTGATAATTTTTATGTCGAATAAAATAACAAAAAATATTAAAGCATTGAAATAAAATAAAAATATTAAATAAATCAATTATAATATTTTAATTGCACGGTATAAACTTCGAAGGAATAATTGATTATGAAAACATACATGTCAATATGTGTCGAAAAGTCATAGCGCAGCACAACAGGACTTACAAGTCTATAAAATACAAAAAATGTTCATTATAAAAAAACTCTTAATCATAAAACTTATAAAATAAAAGTAAATACAGCAGAAATAAAACTTAATTTTACCAACTGCAGTATTTATACAAATTACACAGTGGATCATTTTCGGTGTCATTGTATGGGAGCGAGAAATTCTAAGTCAGGGTGAAATTCTTGGGCTAGTATAGTAACACCTCCAAAGGATTTGACCTTATCAGAACAAATATGCGGGCGTATGATAATTAATTTAACAAAAAATTCTTATTCATCATACGGTTCATAGTTGTTCTGATGTTTTTGTTTTCCATTCTAAGTAAACTAAGGAAACATATATCTAGATAAGGAAAACAAAAAACGTATTCTGGAAATACTTATTAAAATGACTACCCGAGAAAAATGGCTCGAAAACTTATAAATGAATATACAAGTAAGGACCACCGAGATATGCCCAAAGAAAAACCAACGACAATGCATATAACATTCACCAATTCAGCAGGATTAAGCGATACCATAAAAAGAGCTAATCTATATAATAATGAAAAAGTAAAGCTGGCCACTAAAAGTAACAGAAATGTGGGTCAACTATTCCGAAAAATAAAGAGCAAAATTAACGACGAAGAAAAATCGTATTTAGTATATGAAATTAAATGCAAAGGTGACGAGACCAACGTATGCAATATGGTATATATTGGGACTACAAAAACAAAACTATAAGCTAGGATTTCATCACACAAATCAGACCAAAGGAGACAAGACAACGAAACACATCCAAAAACAGCTTTAGCGCAACACTGTATTAAAACACACCACTGTACAGATTTTGAGAAAGTAATAATATTAGAACAAGAACAATATTACTCACGGAGATTAATGCTTAAAATGCTCCACATCATTGACGTGCCCAGTGAATGACGAATTAATTACAAAGCAGACGTTGATAACCACGAAAACACATACAAATATCTTATCAAACATAATTAGTCGAAGATTCACTGCCGAATAAGCAACAATGCACACTCTACGCTTTTTTGCTTAATATAACAATAATAATAACAACTAGCAGATTCCAGCCCTCGAAATTCAAACACTTTAACAAATTTAATAAGCACACACATAGCGTTGTAAAATTTTATGTATGTGTTAGTAGCAATTTTAAATGCAATTTACTCAAAATAAAGGAAAAAATTTAAAAATCTGTAAATCTGCAAAACTGCTAAAAAGAAATACCTTTCAAATAATATATGTTTGGTCAAAATCGGGATAAAACGGTAGAACAAAACAACAGTCACAAGGAATCGCCTAGTCTATTAATATTAAAGATAATAAAAATTTATTTTATTTAGAAAGTAATTGTTGTCCTATGTTGGTGTTTGTTTGTTATTTTATATGTTTTGTGGTAAACTATTGGAACATTGTGTTATATTTAACTGCTTTTACCCCCTGGTGATGATTGCCGGCGGCTTTCGAAAATTCGGAAAGAAAAAAAATAAAACAAAAACATTTATTAAAAAAAAACGACCTGAAGCCTTTCTTTAATCAGAAACAAGCAACATTTGAGGCAGCTGGAAATCCAAAACCAATTTTCAAAAATAGGGAAAAAATATAAAAGTATATAAAAAAAAAGTTTGGCTTGAGAACACTTCTGAGGTTTTACTATACGGAGCTAGAACTATCATCCACACTTGGTATTTCTTACCCCCAGAATGTTTGTTGTACTGTGTTATTAGTAATAATTTAATTGAGGCAACTGAATTAATTCCAGTATATAATCAATCAATCTTAAATATTAGCGATTGCAATAACAATTTCTATTACAATTAAATATTTTAAATTAAAAATGAGTTTTCGGTTACAACAAAAAAAAAACCAGTAAGAAAATAATAGTCGGTCTAGACCAACTATACGATACCCTCTACCATGGCTTAGAGACCCTATCTCTTGATAATTTGAATCTTATGGCAATTTAAGTCGATGTTATAGGGGTCATTTCACCAATTTCAACAGCGCTTATCCTATGGCCGATAAAAGCTTATATACCAAATTTCCGAAAATATATTCATATTTGCGACCTGTAGTTTGATTACAAGGTTTACGCGGACACACAGACGGACAGGCGGATAGGCGGATGGACCGACATCGATAAATTGACTCAGATGGTGATTCTGAGTCGATCGGTATAATAAAAGATTGGCGTAGGTCAAATATTTTTGGTAGCACAAAGTAATTATACCGAAAGTAATTATGCCGAAACGACATGGTGATATAGGGTATAAAAACTTTTGAACTGTTTTAATATTTGTAGTCGAAAACATCTTAAATTCTGTTGTTAATTCAAAAAAATTAGAAAAAAAGATTTTAAGCCCAACCGAATTTTCGATTTCACGTATCTTATATGTCTTATAAGACTTTTTGGTGATGCGGACAGTTTATTCCAGGGCAAATGAGTTGTTGAAATTCAAATAGCACGCTTATTTAAAGGGACGCTCAGTGGAAACTGCGCTTCATGAAGTAGTTCACCATATCGAAAGATCTTTTGATCTTAAAATCTTCACCCTAGCTATATGCATTGATATAGAAGGAGCTTTTAACAATGTATCAACCAGTACGCTATTCCAATCCCTAGAACGATTCGACATTGACCGGGATATTAAAGCCTGGATCAGTCACATGCTAGGGAATAGATGGATAGGTTTCGAGGTTGGTGGCATTAAAATAAGAAACAAGGTTTGTTGTGGGACACCTCGAGGGTGATTTTAGCCCCCCTTCTCTAGCTGAGCACTATAAACAGTCTGCTAAGGATTCTGCTACGCAGACGACGTAGCGATACTGTTAAGGGGAAAAGATCCTAGAGATTTATGTAGGAGGGCATCGAATGCACTCGAAATAGCATATGACTGGGCACAACCGAGGGGTTTGAATGTGAACCCAGAGAAAACTGAAATATGCCTCTTTACAAGGAAGACGAAAATAATCGACTTTGATGAATCACACAGACGGTGAAATACCTTGGGGTGATTCTCGATAAAAAACTTACTTGGAAAAACCCCATCGAGATCAGAGTTGCGAAGGCTCATCGTGTACGGGAGATTTGCAGAAGGGCTTTAGGCTCAAGATGGGGTTTAAACCCGAGGATGGCTTATTGGCTGTACACAAGCGTCGTTAGACCTATTCTAACCTACGCATCCATAGTCATATGGACATCAATGAACAGGAAATGTTACATTAAACCACTCCAAAAGACACATCGCCTCTGTTGCATAGGAATCAGTGGAGCAATAAGGACTACATCTACGAGGCCTTTAGAGAATATTCTATCTATACACCCAATCGAGATTAGAATTAAATATGAGGCAGCTCTGGCCATGTTACGACTAAGAGTAACAGGGGAATATATCACCGACCACATGACCAGACACCAGACTATTTTAGACCAAATTCCGGGACTCAACCCAGTGAATATTAGCTGTGATAGAATCGCGGATGTGTCAACAGATATACCCTGCAGTATACGGATACTAGACAGGGAAAGTTGGATGGACGGGAATATTCTACAAAACCTTCCAGGGTCACATTACTATACGGATGGCTCTAGTCTGCATGGTAAGACCGGGATAGGTTTCTACGATGAGGGCCGTTCTACAGGGAAATACCTCCTTCTTCCGGACCACAACCCTGTCTTTCAGGCTGAATTGGTAGCAATAAAGGAATGTATTAAATCTATTAACGCACGGGCTTCCCCATGTCCCGGAGACGTGAAAATATTTACGGACAGTCTAGCGGCTATCAGAGCGATATCCGCAGACAAAACTAGATCAAGGACTATCTTCGAGTGTAAGGAGGCGATTTCAAACTTCTGCAGAAGAGGCAGACTTGAAATCGTTTGGATCCCAGGATACAGTGGTATAATGGGAAACGGGATTGCTGACGAACTGGCCAGGAAGGGCTCTTTCCTGGAAAGAGTAAATTTGGAAAACCCAATACCTTTCAAGTCTCTCAAATTGGAACTGGCAGACTGGGCGACCAGTTCGCATGTATCAATTTGGGAAGAGACTGACGTGGGTAAGGTTACAAAGATATTATGGGGTTCTCCCAACGCTACAAGAACTATGGAGATCCTGAATCTGAGTAGGGTAGAACTTAGTAAAGTAATTGGCATCCTAACTGGACACTCTGAGCTGAGGGCTCATCTATACCGTATAGGACGGGCAGAGTCAGCCCTTTGCAGAGCTTGCGGAGAGGATGACGAAACCCTAGAACACTACCTCTGTTACTGTCCTGCATTTGCGAGAACAAGGGTCAGATATCTATCCAACAACATCTTACCAGCCCTGACGGGTCTTAGGGGGATAAGCTGGAAAATACTCAAGAAATTTGCTGATAAAACCGAATTTCTAAGTTAGTAGAGGGTAGATAACCAGATGAACGTAGAGATGTAGCGCGCACAACGAGTCGACCTACTGGCTTAGGGCATATATCCGAACACAACGGATATGAGCTATGTGTATACATAGCTCGTCTTATCAACCTAACCTAACCTAACCTACTGCACTTTTAAAAAAGGTTATCTTGTTCAAGGGTTTTAACGATCAATTAATAAAATGTAAATACTATTTCATCAATTACATTTGGTAATTTATTTTAAAATTCAATTGATTTTATACTTAATGCCAGAATTTGGAAAATTTAATTCAGTAAACACAATAAATTGATGTGCTAGTACATAGGAATACCAAAATTCGTTTGTTAACAAATTCGATCGTCACTATGGATCCGTTCTATGTGTGAACTCTTCACCCGCTTTTAACTTAACGATATTTTTCCAATTATGTTTGACAATTGCAGTAGTATGCCAATTTGTTCCATATGCATTAAAATTAAAATTAAACAAGTAAGAAAATTATAAGTGATCTAGACCGAGTATACGATACCCTACACCATGAGTTTAGAGACCCTATCTCTTAGGTCCAACTAATTAGATATAGAAAATAAGCATAAACCAAATTTGAGTGGCACTGCTATTAGTTTTTTTTTTCGGATAAGAAAAAGTTCATATCGTGTGCTATATTTATATGGGGATCAGGTCAGGAAATGGACCCGTATATGTGGTAAGGTGATTTATTTTTTGAAAAGATATGAGAAAAATCTGTAGAATATTTTTGTTTTTTGATAGATTTAAGTGAAGAACGGTAATCAGCCGTATAGTACTTATAAATAGATGTTACAAACATAGACAAACTCAATTTGAATGATATATGTATAATTATTTGAATATAATGGCAATGTAGTCGATCTCATAGAGGTCATTTGTAGGTCTTAACATGAACCAATTTCAATAGCGTTCATCTTATAGTCAATAGTTTATGTACTAAATTTCATCAAATCTGCATCAATGCTTAATCGACTCAGAAAGTGATACTGAGTCGATTGGCATAATGAAAGATGGGTCTATGTCAAATAATTTTGGTAGTCACAAACATCAGCTCAAAGTCATTATACCCTGACCACATAGTGGTATAGGGTATAAAAATGCGTACATAAAATAGAAAAACTTAATCTGAAATTGCGAAAATGGAGGCCGATAAATAGTGAGGAATATTATAAAATGTTTTAAAGGTGAAAGAAATGTAGAAAATTACAAAAGATCGAGGCGACAAGTAAAAGTTCAGACCCAAAACGCGCAGCAAAATCTATCTATATCTGCCATTATCGGTTGTACTGTTATCTCCAAAATAGCCAAATGAAACGAAACGAAACTCATACTAAATGTGACTCACTACACAATTAATTTCGTCAATAAAATTAATGATTCGTTGTCCTTTCTTTCGGTGCACAATTTTGCACTTGTAGCCAAAAATAGTTTTCATGTCTAACATACTCGTACAATCTGCAAAAATATAACAATGGTAGATATATTGAATGTAATTGAATCAGTTACGCTTACATTACCAACACAACATGCGACTGTCAATAATCACATTGATTTTCACTGTCTTTTTTTTTTCTATTGTTAAAATTTGTAATGCTGTTCTTGCCATTTGCAAATTGTTACTGCTCTCGATAATGTTCACGTTGATGATGTTGAGAATTTAGAAAATATTTTTGCTATTTTTGCTTTTAGCTCTGTTATCAGAGGGTTTGTTTGTTTGTTTGTTTGCTTGTTTGCAGTTGTCAGTGTTAATAGAGAATCCCACTGACCCCACAATTTGATTGTAAAAGTAAGACTTGTCGCTTGAAAACAAAAACAAAACAAAAAAGAGAAAACTTAAAACATTCCATGTTGTTTTACAAGACGTTGCACAAGATATACACATACTTATGTATAGTTGAGGTTGTTGCATAGCATGGACCTTCATATAAGCTGACCTTTCAAAAGAAGGGGACATAATTTTAAAATTAACTTGAAGAACTTGAGATGGTCTTATAATCTGCATGAGAAGAAGATAAGAAATATAAAAAAAAATAAATTTAACTAGCATTAATTCGGCTGCCTTGAATTGCTTTTAATATTTTAACATAACTTCAACGAATAACTTTCAATTCCGACTGAGTGTAAATAACTCGATAATTGTCATGCTAGGTGCAGTGTCTTCTCCTGTAAATTCCTAAGTTATAATACAGAACAGATTTCAGGTTTTACTGATGGTTCGAAGATGAAATAAGTATTAAAAGTTTACTCAGAGAAACTTGATACTTAAGTGAAGATCGGGAATCAGCTTTATATGAGGAGTATGATTAAAAATGATCCTACAAGGTTTATTTTTGGAATACTGATCTGGATCTTACTACCATATATGTAGCTCTGATGGGGCTTATTTGTATGGGGACTATGTCTGAACGTGCACCGATTTTTACCAATTTCAACTGTATTAGTTTGATGGTTGATAAAAGCTAATATACTACCCTACATTAAAATATATTCATATTTGCGACCTGTACTTTAAGTACAGATATTTCTTGGACACACAGACCGATGGTTGGACATCGCTAAATCGACTCAGAAATTGATTCTGAGTCGAAATATTATTCTTAGTTACAAACATCAGCATATAGGGTATAAATAATTGCCTCTATAGTAATTGCCTCTGTGGGATCTATATTTAATATTTTGCAAACTGAGCAAAAATGCAGATATTTAAGGAAGAATGCAAATAAAGAATAGTATATTAGATTAGGTCAAAGATCGATAACCACGAATCTGCCAAAAAGATTAGAAATTGTACAGTGCTTTAATTCGGTCGCCGCAGTGTTAATGGTTTTAATAGATAGTCATGACTTGTTTTTAAAATAATTTCCACTATTTATATTATATTTCGAGAATAGCATCGAATGGCTAATTTTTATTTAGTCGGATCTTCTATTATGAATCGAAATCATCTGAGATTAAAAAATGGTCCGATAACAACCATAGAAAATAATTCTTATGAATAACTCTTATCAATAGACAATATTCACCTTTGTAATGGTGATGCTAATGGTGATATTGACTCGGAGTTTCAGTTATGAAATTTAATTTTTAACATATCTTTTAGATTCACAAGTCAAGCCAAGTCCAAATGAGTTAATGACATCGAATTATAAAATCATCATAATCATCAAATCATAAAAATCGATAAAATATAGCACAATTTTATTTCCCAACCCACTGTAAGTATTTCATCTAGTTTACTAGGCGATTTCTTGTTACCAATGTCTTGTTTCACCATTTTATCCCGATTTTTACCAAACAGTTATTATTCGAAAGGTATTTCTTTTTAGCTGTTCACCAGATTTACAGCTTTTTATACCCTATACCACTATGTGGTTTGGGTATAATGACTTTGTGCTGCTGTTTGTAACTACCAAAAATATTTGACCTAGACCCATCTTTTATTATACCGATCGAATAAGAATCACTATCTGATTCGATTTAACGATGTCCGTCCGTCCGTCCGTCCATCCGTCCGTCTGTGTGTTTTTTGATGAAATTTGGTATATAAGCTTTTATCGGCCATAGGATGAATGCTATTGAAATTGGTGGGAATCGGTCCGTGTTCAGACGTAGCCCCCATACAAATGACCCCTATGAAATCGACATAAATTGTCATAAGATCCAAATTATCATGTAAATCTTGGTGAAATTGGGTTTGTATGAATTTATTATATCCATTAGTCAGTAGTTCAAAATGATCCCTATTGGACAACTCTTAGTCAAAGGCCCCATATAGAGCTGCTTCCCGATCTTCACTTAAATCTATCAAAAAACAAAAATATTGTACTGATTCTTTTCAAATTTTGTTTGTATATATTTTTGCGAAATACAAGAGACTTTACCAAACATGGTCAGGATCGGTCCATTTTTGGGCCAAGTCCCCATATAGATATTGCATCCGATATGAACTTTTTCATATCTGCAGCCAAAAAAATTAATAAAAATCCCACTCAAATTTGGTTAATGCTTATTTTCTATATCCAGTTAGTTGGGCCTGAGAGATAGGGTCTCTAAACGCATGGTATAGGGTATCGTATAGTCGGTCTAGACCGACTATAATTTTCCTACTTGTTAATTTATTTACTTTATTTTGAGTAAATTGTATCTAAATTTTCTACTAACACATACATAAAATTATGCATATGCCTTGTGTGTGTTTGTTAAATTTGTTAATTTGTTTGTTAAGGAGTTTGTTTTCTTTATTGACAATAATAATAAACCAAAATAGTGTTGGTTTGTGAATTGGCTAAGTTGAAATATAAAGTTGCCTAGAAATTGCCCTCGAATTTCCAGTGCTGGAATCAGCTAGTTTATTTAAATAAGCCAAAACTCAAAGTCTGGCCTCGGCAAGGAATGGGTCAACGTTGTTCGATTTATTCCAAATTTTTAGCATGGATGACTTGTACATTTGGTTATTGTATTTTAAGCGTCACATCTAAAAATTATTAGCACTTACAAAATATTATTTTTTTTTTTTAATAAATTGTCTTTCATTAGCTTGGGATCATATGTGACCCCAAGTCCAAAAGGTTAGTGGGGTCATATTATTTCTCTCAGAAACTCTTAGATAAAATACAACGTTTAATAGTAGACAACTGTCAATTTTTGATACAAAGTATTTAGAAAAGTACATTTACTGAATATTTCACAAAAAACTAATTTTTCTCGAAATCCGAAAAAAAATTCTTTGTAAAAAAAATTCTGGCTGAGTAATATACTTAAAGATTCACATAGTTAATCTCTAACATAAATTTAACAAAACCTTAAAGTGCCAGATCCATTTTATGAAATTTTGTTTAAGAAAATTTTTTAAAAATTAAAAAAGGGGTTTTCAAAATTTTATCAAAAAATTTTCCCTATTTCGTCTCATTTCGCAATAGGTTAACAACATGTTAAGAAAACAATACTTCATATCTTAGTATTTATTGGTACAGAGGCCAAAAAAAAAAAAAAAAATGATGCCTTTTATAAATTTGTTAAAGTTGAAAAATGTTCATCATATAACATGACCTAGAGTTTTTTTTTTTGGCCTAAAAGTGGCCAGGGGCATTTTGTATTCAATTTGGAAATTGTATAGTTTTTTGAAAAGATAATTTAGTACTAATATCGATTCATATAACAACTTGTCGAAAAAATTAAACTATAGAACGAAATTTTCGTACAATCTGAAAAAAAAGTCGTATTTTCCCCATATAAACACACTTGAAATTTTCAGTCGCCTCTAAATTTTTTTTTGATTGACCCAACACTTATATTTCTCAGTTTCTTTTCGCTATTCGCATATTTCTAGGGTGTGGAACAAGTTTAGACATCGTCGTCGTAGTCACATCCATCAAATAATTTGCGTTCGTTCAGCGCAGGTTATGTGGAAGTTCTGATTCCTTCGATTTGTAAAGCGATTCATTTACTTTTTTGCGAAGTTTACGAAAGTAAATGAAGCAACAACATGCCGAAAAAATAGCCTTAAGTGGGTTTCGTGGAGCTTACTTTTTTGCAGGAGGATGATATTTGCTGTTTCGTCTTGCAAAAGAAAAAAAAAATGAATTCAGGCCCCAAACTTATAAATTAAAAATGAACAATTGCCCCAAAATATTTAAAATTAGAATAAATAATAAACTTGTGCCCCAAAAATCATAGAGTCCCATACAAATGTTTCGGGGAGTAAGTGCATTTTTTGGCGGCAATTGTTCATTGGGGCCTAAGTACTCAGCGCCCACATGGCCATACGGATGGACGGACATCGCTAAACCGACTCAGAAAGTGATTCTAGGTGTAGGTATAGGTCAAATATTTTCGGTAATTAGAAACATCAGCACAAACCCATTATACCCTAACTACATATAGGGTATGTATTAGGGAGGGTCGTTTTGTAGGGAGGCAAACCGACGAGGAAAATCATATTCTAGGGATCAAAATAAGAAACCTTGCCCAAGGAACCATACCTCTAAAACGAATTCTGATGTCCCGACTTTGGACCTGTCTGCCATGGAGCAACCCCATTCCCCCTCATGCAATTGATCTGAATCTTGGCCCATAGTCTTGTTGTGACTAGAGATTAATTTTGGGGTAGTCACGCAGAGTCACGCACAGTCACGCATAGTCACGGAGTGATCTACAAGTTGGTTACCCTCATCCGATCGATGTTTTTGAATAACACAACATAGTCAAGGCGTATGATTATTATTTATTAGCAGAGTAGAAGTTACGTATACGTATGAGTGTTAATTTTAATATTAAATCATAGAGTTTAATTCCAATTCTAAACAAAAAATGGTGGTTTTTTGAAATGCCCGTATGGGGTACCCCCAGGGGGTTCCAGTGGGTGTGCCACTGGCATGGGTGGTTTAGCCCTACGAAGTTAGTCGGGGTCGATTATACATGTGGACTCGATTGGGGCACTCTAAATGGGTCAAAGTGAGACAGACAGACAGACAGGTCAAAAGTCGGGACAGCAGAATTCGTTTTAGAGGTATGGTTCCTCGGGCAAAGTTTCTTATTTTTATCCCTAGAATACGATTTACCTTGTCACTTGGGCGATTTTTAAATCGACCCGCCCTAGTATGTATACAGAAAAATCAAGTACAATTTATACCATTTGTATGACTTAAGACATACCGGATGTTTTCTTTTAGAGCTTCAGAACTTTAAATAATAATAATAATAATAATAATAATAATAATAATAATAATAGACTGGCTTTATTAAATAAATAATTTTATGCCACTAATGGTTGAATATGATTTTGGTCATGTGGGTGCTACGGCTGGCGTATCTGGAAATCTAATTTTCACACACTTTGCGCAGCATTTGCAGACGTATTTCGCCAATAACTTGTCGATGTTGATTTCCAGGTGTTAAATTTTCTATGGTTTATCACCGAATACGAGTGACGGTACAACACGCCCAAAGAAAATAATCTAATGGTGTTAAATCACACCATCATCAATTATGAAGATATATGGTCCTTAAAGCGCACCAAACAGTACTTTTCTATTGATATATTGGTATTTGGGAAAATTTTTGTGGATTGTCTTCACTTCATTCAGCCAAAAAAAAAGCTTCATCTCAGAACAAAATTTTGTATGAAAAATCAAATTCAATATCATTTTGCGTTTAAGCCCATTGTCAGAATTGGCGGTACCAACGATGGCTCTTATTCCTGAACAAGTTGAATCTGAAAAGCTCATTTCATAAAATTTTTCATAAAGTGAATTGACACATCACCATTTGCTGAGACTGGCACCCAATTGATCGATGTGGATCTCCTTCAATGAGTTGCTATACAGCGGATGCAGCTTATTCGGGCGGACTTTTTGGCAATTTACGAAATGTACATTTATCATTAAGAGTCAGTCGATAGTAATTCGAATTATCAGCTCTGATGTACGATTATGACTATCATAAAATGGACGAAGTGGATGATAAGTTTGACGACAGAACCATAATTTTGATAAAACAAATTCAACAACTTCCAAGTTTTGCTCTGATGTAGGTCCATGCGTTATGAAATGGCAAACCACCTATGCAAAAGGTGTTAAATCCGTTGCTGTTAAATGCGTTGTCAAATAAAGTAGTGTTATCAACTCAAGGTTGTGAACCTCTAAAAAAAAAACCTGTTATTAAAGTCAAAATTACGAAGCATCCTTATGGCTAAAAATGGTTTCATACTGTTTGGTGTGGTACCAGACTAAGTAAGGTGCTCTGGAAAATAAAACTCAATAATCGCAACAAAATATTGTGACAGAGTAATGTGACTACAGCAATTCGGTTGTCATCAAATTCGGTTATAATTATGTATTATATGTATGTGTAATTATGTATTCTATAGTCATTATCGTGCCAGAAAAATAATTTTAATAACAACTTATACAAACTCTTGAGAATAGATTAAATACCCTAAAAATATAATAACATTATTAAATATTTGCCCACCCCTGGAGTTGACAATTGACTATTATGTTGGCTGAAAAGAACTATGGACAGAAAAGAAGAAAAACATATGCAAAAAAATAATAATATTGTAGATAGGACAAGAGGTCATAATAGAATCTATCGACTTTGTTGTATGCATGCACAAATGTATAACCAAAAATGTTTATGTATGAGTGTGAGTTTTAATTTTTGTTCTGAACAACTACAACAGAATTGTTGATATTTTGGTGTACATTTTTCTCAAATTGAAGCCATAAGTAGAGTAAGATTGAGTGTGTGAGTTGCATGCTTGACTTGGCCTATTTATATGCTAATTGAGTGGTTGCTCGATTGTTCGTACGATGACAACAAATAGTCACAATGCGAGTTTGTTAAGATGGTGTACGGTCAGATCTACCAACACAGTTCTGACAAGAATAATAGAAATGTTAAAGATTTTGGTGAAGAGGTTTTCTACATATATCTATAATATTAATAGGCTAGGCGATTTTTTGTTACCGATTTTTTATTCTACCGTTTCATCCCGCTTTTGACCAAATGTATAATTTTTAAAAGGTATTTTTTCTGTTTAGCTATTCCCCAGATTTACAGATTTTTGAATTTTTTTCTTTGTTTTGAGTAAATTGCTTTTAAAGTTGCTACTAACACATACATAAAATTATCCATATGCTATGTGTGTGTTTATTGAATTTGTTATTATGTATTAATGAGTTTGTCATCTTCATTCGCAATAATAATAAACTAAAAAAGTATTGGTTTGTGAATTGGCTAAGTTGAAAGTTGCCTAGAAATTGCACTCGAGTTTCGACCGATGGAATCCGCTAGTATTTATAAAACTACGTAGCAATGAATATAAGGGGATTCAAATTTATAATAGTGATATGTTGCTTTCTTCATATTTTTAGAAAGGTCAAGGATATGAAATGGGCATTTTGAAAGAGACCAATTTTGGTCTCTTTATTCCTCTAGAGGAACCACAAGATGCAATATATAAAATTAAAAGTTTTACATAAAATTTTTTCCTAAAATTTAGCTACGGGGAGTAATGACTAAACATTTAAACCTTAAAAAGCCAAAACTCCTTAACATAACTCAATCGTTCGGTGCAGGAATCAGCTGCCCCCAAAAATGGAGTTACACAATATAATATACCTCATATAATATTACTAATAGTAATACTGATGTTCGTATTATTTTTGCCACCACTGTTAACGATAATTTTTTGTAAACAGATTATAATAAACATTTTAAACATACGAGTAGATGTATGCATTGTCAAAGATAATTGCCTTCTGTCAAGTAGGCCAGTATTCGAAATGAAATCCTTAAACCTAAAATCTGAAAACAACATGAGATTTTAAAAGGACTCTGGGTTTCCATAAGATAATTAAAATAAAACACCTCCTCCTTTTAATCCATAATCCTTTTGTTTGGGACGCATTAACATACAGAGTTATTAGAATAAAAATTTACATATTCATGGATGCATGTACGAGCATGTGTAATTTGAAGTGTACTCTTTTGAGAATATTTGATGTTAAATTTCTAAATACCCATAATCTATTTTGAGAATCTGCATAAAAATCGTTTAAGCCTCTTAAGGTCGAATAGAATACTACATATGTCTTAATGTATGTAGATTTATTGGCACATTGGCACAAAAAAAAAATAAATAAATAGAAATAAATACAAACATAAAAGTAGGATATGACCTGGCTTTAAAAAAAAAAATAAAAAACTACTGCCATTAACATGTATGCAGTAGGCTTTGCAACTAAAAATGCCTTACCGCTTTTAAACAACAGTTTATAAATTAAAGCAAAATTTTTTGTGTTTCTAAAAACAATAATCATTAACATGTATGTATAAGCTAATAATTATAAGTTAGGTGCTTAACTTAAAAAAACATAATAAGAAAATTATAGTCGGTTTAGACTAAGTACACGGTACCCTTTTGCATGAGTTTCAAGAAAGGGTTTTAGATCCTACTTTGCTTAAATTATAATTGTATTTAGAAAATAGGAATCAAACAAGTTTGAGAGGTATTGCTATTAGCTTGTCCTCCAGATATGAAAAAGTTCATATCGAATTCTATTTTACTCACATCTAAGGTATCCGATTCCTCAATACCTATACCACCCATATATACAGATGACATTGTTGAATACATGGCCCTATGGGTCAACAGACAACATTGAGTCTTCTTCGCTTTACCCCACTCAGAGATTATCAACAGGTCTTGATTGAGTGTGTCATTCATTGTCCTCCAAGAGGCTTGGCCTAATATTAAAGGAAACTGAATGACAAATATTACTGTCATCTGCGAAAGAGTATATGGAATTAAAATTTTGACAAAGAAATGCCGTTCAGGTACCTTAGGGTACCCCTGAATTAAGCTGAGGCTCATCAAGTGAGACCCCGTCAGTAACAACACGTATTATGCTGTATCTGAGAAAACTCGGTATAAACCGAGAGTAGTCAGTACTGACCCCATAGGAATTATTGGTATGGAATATGAACCAATTTTCACAGAACTAATTTCAACATATCATATTTATATTTGCACCCAATAGTTTTACTATAAGGTTCACATGGACACGCAAACATGCAAACAGACAGACAGACAGGCACGTAGACAGGTAGACGGAGGCACATCACTAAACTGTGAAATTTCAAACTTTTGCACAAACTCGTTATACACTCACCACATATTGGTATAGGGTGCAACTGGGATATACAACAATATTGTTCTTAGACTTAATATGTGACGTTGAAAATATTACTCTGAAAGTGATAAGCCATTTAAAGCCAAAAATTTTGATTTTCATTAAAATTGTTCAAGAAATGAGTCGGGTTCTCAGCGCAGTTCCAGTTTTTATACCCTATATCACTATGTGGTTTGGGTATAATGACTTTGTGCTGCTGTTTGTAACTACCAAAAATATTTTACCTAGACCCATCTTTAATTATACCGATCTGCTCAGAATCACTTTCTGAGTCGCTATAGCGATGACCGTCCGTCCGTCTGTGTGTCCATGCAAACCTTGTAATCAAACTACAGGTCGCAAATATGAATATATTTTGATGAGATTTGGTATATAAGCTTCTACCGGCCATACGGTGAACGCTGTTGAAATTGCTGGAAATCGGCCCATGTTCAGACCTAGTCCCCATACAAATGACCCCTATGAAATCGACATAAATTTCCATAAGATCCAAATTATCACATAGATCTTAGTCAGATTGGGTTTGTATGTGTTTATTGTATCCATTTATCAGTAGTCTAAAAATAATCCCCATAGGATAATTCTTAGTCATAGGCCCCATATAGAGCTGCTTCCCAATCTTCACTTAAATCTATCAAAAAAGAAAAATATTGCGCAGATTTTTCTTAAATATGGTTTGTGTATATTTTTGTAAAATATAAGTGATTTTACCAAATATGGTCAGGATCGGTCCATTTTTCGACCTAGTCCCCATATAAGTATAGCATCCAATATGAACTTTTTCATATCTGCAGCCAAACAATTAATAACAACGGCACTCAAATTTTGTTTATGCCAATTTTCTATATCCAATTAGCTGGACCGAAGAGATGGGGTCCCTAAACCATGTCTTAGCCTGTAGTATTGGATCAATTCCAGATAATATATGTCTATGCAAGTTATTATGCAATAAATATCTTCTGTTATATAAAAGCTCATATCATTTACAAAGACCGAATAATTTAGAAGAAAATGAATTTGAAAATGCTCGATATAAGCATACATTTCTGAATTGTAATTCTAAATCACAGTTGTGTCTTTAAGCTAGTTGGCTTTTGAAAATCTCTGACATTCATATTAAATAAAAAATGGAGTTTGGAACATATTCAAAATGTTTTTGAATTGAATTGCTACTTAAATATGAGATAATCTTTATGAAAAAACATTGACAAAAACTCACTTGTAACTATATAAATTTGCCCCAGATGTTCTTTTTTTGTACTGAGGTGAAACAATAACCAACTGTTTCACAACATTTTTACTGTCTTTACAAATGTCACAATGGCATCGAAGTAGACCTAGGAAAAAATATAAAACAATACATTTTTATTAAAAAACTAGCTGACCCGGCAAACGTTGTTTTGCCATATAACTTATTTCTATGCATCTCTGTATGGGAGGCGCCACGCCCAGTGGTTTGATCCCGCCCAATTTTCACATAACTTTTCACACACATCATTCGTGAACTCACACGTAGTTTCAAGACTGTCGGGTTCATAGTACTCCAGATTTTTTTTTGTATGGGAGGTGCCACGCCCACTAACCCAATACTGCCCATTTTTGTTACGACTACTCACATTAACAGCCAATTGTCGAGCCGAAAGTTTCATCATAGTACTCTAGATATATGATGATGTGTATTTACCATGTATGGGAGGTGCCACGCCCACGGGTTTGATCCCACCCATTTTTAACATAACTTCTCAAACCCATTGTTTGCGAACTCATACCTGGTTTCAAGACTGTCGAGTTTACAGTACCCCAAATAATTTTTTTTGTATGGGAGGTGCCACGCCCACTAACCCAATCCCGCTAACATTTGGTGCGACATTAACAACCGATTGACGTGCGGAAAGTTTCAAGACTCTGGCCATCATAGTGTTCTAGATACATGATGATATGTAGTTACCATGTATGGGAGGTGCCACGCCCACTCGTTTAATCCCGCCCATTTTCCACATAACTGCTCACACTCATCATTACTGGACTCACACCTAGTGTCAGGACTGTCGGATTTATAGTACGCCAGATATATGGGAGGTGCCACGCCCACTATCCCAATCCCGCCTATTTTATGCACTACTTCTTACATTAACAATCAATTGATGCGAAGAAAGTTTCAAGACTCTGGCTATCATAGTACTCTAAATATTTACCATTTGTGGATGGTGCCACGCCCACTAGTTTGACCCCGCCCATTGTTTCCAAGATTTTATCTACCACAATACTCATTCGTTGTTTCACTGTTGAAGCGTACAGTTGTATTTTATTAAAACGTCGCGTTAATTAGTTGATTTTTCAAAGTGAATAATAGTGTGAATATTTATTTTTGTAAAGTTGAGACTCCGCTGATCGGGTGCTCCGCTATACAAAAATATCTCCGGGTAATTGTAATTGTCCCTTAGTGGCGAGTGGTAGTGTGAGTGGCAGTGGTAAGTGTGAACACTGTTGCCATTAGTGGCATGCCATAGCGGGTAGGAAACGAAGTTCATTTCCGGTCGGTAATGCAGTGCAAAATTTCTAATTTTGTCGGTGAAACGGTTCACTTCCGGTTCCGGTTTGTGTCTGTGCTAGACGGTCGGTAGGTAGTGCAGTACATGTGTCTCGGCTAACTTCCGCTGAAGTTAGTGCAGTACGTACGTGAGTGGGTGCGTATAAGTACTAGTTTATAAAAACTATTAAGTATACGCAACTAGCTCAAGTGTTTGGTTCACTAGAAGTCTTAGTGTCCGTCCTTCCGTCAGCTATTACTTGTCCGTCCTTCCTTTGGTTGTCCGTCCTTCCGTCGGTTGTCCGTCCTTCCGTGGTAGTATCCGTCTGCCCGCGGCAGTGTCCGTCTGTCCGTGGCAGTGTCCGTCTGTCTGCGGCGTGTGCGTCTGTCCGTAATTAAAAATTTTTAATCACGGTTCGTGGTGTGATAGTGGTCTTGATTCGATAAATTGATACCGTCGTATCGGTTGCGGTTAGGGCCGTTAGCTTTTTAGTGCATTTGGCGATTCTTTGGGTCGGTAAACAGTTTGACGGGGTACTGTTCGGTATGGGTAACTGTTATCGGTCGGTACACAGTCCGATTTTTGCTTACGTATTTGGCAGTACGTACTGCCCGGGTCGGTCTTTACTGCTTCGGGTTGGTTTAAGCAGTCGGTCGGTACTTGATTAGGGGTCGGGTAAGATGGTTAAGCCCAAAAGGGGCGCGGGTCCAAGGAGTGCTAGGTTGAAACCAGCTGACGACATAGGGGACGAGCGCGGGTCTGATACCGATGTTAGTGGGCCGGACAAAGTCGATTTGACTGAGGAGGTGCAATCCACCGCTGGTAGTAGACTTCGCCATTCCGACTCGGACATGGACAACGGAGAGTCGGCAGTAAACGAGGACGGAAAGCGGTTCAAACCCGGCGTTCCCAAATCGGGAGGAAAGGTTTTTCTTGAACTGAAGCTGGTTTCAGGACAAGCTAGGAGGAAGACTGCCATAAGGACTGACGTTGGCAGCATAGGTAGTTTGGTCGGCAGCGTTAGTAGCTTGCACGGTGGCTTAGGGAGAAGTTCAACTCCGGTACCAGCAGTCTCCACAGTTTCCCCTTCTGGGCCCTGTGGTGCTCATTCTGCAATTAAGCAGATGAAGGCGATGACGTCGGATTTGAACGATATAGTTTTGGACGGTCGTGTAGAAGTTGAAACGGCGAGGCGGATCATCAATCAGTGGGTCGGCTAGAAGAACTGTTGATGACATTGGTAGGGGACAACGAACGTCTGAGGGGTCATTAGGACGCCCTAGATGGTGGGGGCGCTACGCCAGGTGTCTGAGTATCCCGGCTGGATAAATCCTCGCCTGTTCAGCCTCAGTCCGCGTGCCAGAAAGCGCCAGTAGTTGCCCCTGCACCGAAATCCTAAATTTTCGGAACATGGACTGGAAGCAACATTCAACGATAGGCAGGGTACTAGGGTGGTCGTCCAGAGGGTTCACTCCGAGATCACCCCTGATGAATTTATGGGTGCTCTCTACGAGCTTAACTTGAAGGAACGAATGACCTTAGAAGCCTTTAAGAAGGGGGTACGGCTCGTGAGTCGACCGTGGAGCGTGCGCGCTGGCGGAGCTGTCGACGTTACTCTGGAGGGTAATGGCAATGCCATGGAAGCCCTTCTGAGTGCCGGAGGCTGCTACGTTAACTGGTTTAGGTTCCGCGTGAGACGTCATGAGCTTATCCCTAGCTGCTACCGTTGTCTTGGGCTTGACCACATGGTTAGGGATTGTCGTAGCAAAGGTGAAGTCTGTCGTCGGTGCAGACAGACCGGTCACGTCGTACATCGTTGCGAAAATCTGCCGCACGGGAGGAACTGTGCGTTCAAGGGCTTGCCGTCGAATCATTTTATGATGACCGACGACTGTCCCACGTACAGTGTGTTGGTCGCGAGGGCTAGGGCAAGGCATTAAGATGTCTCTGACAATTATTCAATATAATTGCCAAGGCTCTTATGCCAGTATGTGTGAATTGGGCGAAGGGTGGTTGCCATGAAGAGCGGATTTGCCCTGGTCAGGAACCTTACTCAACTGATGGTTGTGTAAGGGGTCTACCCTCATTTATGAGGGTACTTCCTTGTTCTAGGGTCAAGGCCGCTGTTATTGTCAACGATCCCGACGCAGGGTGTATTGTGTTATTGTGGTGACGAACTAGGGTATGTGTCTTGGTCGAAGGAAGATTCGGAAATATCTTCCTGGCAAGCATATACTGTCAGTTCAGCAGCCCATTGGAGCCATATATCTCGTATATGGATACGGTGCTACTACTAGCGCGTAGTAACCCGATTATCACAGGTATCGACGCAGGATGCGTTCGCGTGGTTCAGTAAGTTATCCCGGCATTCGTCTGGATATCAGAACCACCATTGGGGTGAGATGTTGAGTGACTGGATGGTTAATCGGGGTGTTGGTGCGTTAAATCAGCCCTCTGATTTATATACGTTTTCCGGTCCTAATGGTGTGAAAGATATTGATGTAACAGCCGTAAATGACATATTACTACGGCGTTTTCGCTGCGACTGGGACGTTAAGGACGATTGGGGGTGAGTGATCATAATCCGATATGGATTGTGCTCCATTACTCACCCGCCCCTGTAGAGGTCTCGGATGTGAAGCGGTGGCGTACACTCCCAATTAATTGGGATTTCTACGGCTCGTGCATTAGGGAGGCGTCCTCTGAGTTCCCCATTGGGGATTTCAGGGGTCTGACTATAGATGGACAGATGGCAAGCTGAGCGATTAGACAATCAACACCAATGACGCCCTTCTTGGGAGATATTCTAGGACACCCCCCGGTAGGGTTAAATGGTGGACGTGGGAGTTGACAGAAATGCGGAGGACCGTCCGGCAGCTCAGGAAGCAATTCCAGAGAGCCAGGCGGACCAATGCAGATGATGTGTACTGCGTGCGACGAACTACGCAACACAGCTACGTGCCTATAAGGACCGTATCGTGAAAGTGAAGGAGAATGACTTGGGAGCATACGTACGGGACAACAGGGACGGCCCATGGGGTAGAGTCTATAAGCTCTGTAGAGGTAGGGGCCAGCGGACCGATGTGTCTGGGCTACGTGTTGGTAATGAAATATCGCCATCGTGGCGGGCATGCATACGCGTTCTGCTGGGCGAGTTCTTTCCAAGGGTGGAGGGTCCTATCCATCTTCCTTTTCAGGGGGTGGATCCCCCTCCTCCGTTGGACAGAACTGAGTTACAGTTAAGCATTTGTCAGGCGCGGAGTAGAAAGTCTCCAGGTATGGATGGAATGACCGGAGAGATGTGTAAAAGCATCTGGAAGGCCATTCCTGTGTACTTGTTGGCCATCTATGAAAAGTGTGTATCAGAGGGGTATTTTCCACATCCGTGGAAGATAGCCCGTGTCGTTGTTTTGCTTAAGTCATCCGATAGGATCAGGAGCAATCCTCGCTCCTAGAGGGGCATCAGTCTGCTTCCGGTGCTTGGAAAAGTATTGGAAAGGATTATGGTGGAAAGGCTTCAAGAGAGGATCGACCAGGGTACATGCGAGCGGAAATTTGGCTTTAAAAGTGGTAGGAGTGTAGATGACGCCTGGCAGCACGTTAAAACGTGTGTCGGCAGGATAGAGGCACATTATGTCCTTGGAATCTTTATTGATTTCAAGGGTGCGTTCGACTTCATGTTATGGGAAGGTGTTCTAGCGAGGCTACGCGGGGTCGGCTGCCGAGAGTTGGAAAAGCTACTTCTCTGGCAGGCGGGCTTGCGTCGGTGGTGTGAACGAGTCCGTGAGCATTGAGGTGGTTAGAGGTTGTCCGCAGGGATTCATCTGCTGACCATTTATTTGGAATCAAATGATGGATCCTCTTTTGCGGAGGCTGATGTTTGCATACAATGTGTGCGTATATGCGGATGACTTGCTCGTCCTTATCGAAGGCCAATCTCGTGCTAAGCTGGAGAGAAGGGGGGAAGAAGCCATGCAGATTGTCTTCGATTGGAGCAGACAAGTAGGAGTAGATGTAGCAATGGTCAAAGCTGTGGTGATGTTGCTGAAAGGCAGGTTATCGCTAAATTGACCTCCAACTGTTTGGGCCAATGGCGTTAGCCTTAAGTATGCAATTCAGTTCAGGTACTTGGGGATAACAATGCGTGAGCGTATGAACTTCTTGGTTCATCTCGTGCGTGTCAAGGCGAAATTGACTGGTGTGGTGGGATGTGTCCGGCGCATTCTTAGGAATGACTGGGGCCTCAGCAGGCATTCTATGCGGACCATTTACCGTGGACTGTTTGTCGACTGCCAGAGGAAAGCTGAAAATCATGTCGTGTCAACGGGTAGTCTTGCTCGCTTGTGTGCCATGTTGTCGTACGGTCTCCACGGAGGCCTTGTGTTGGTAGGTGTAGCCCCTCTTGAATTGGAGGTGACACGTAAAAGTATTGCCTACAGGATCAAGAAAGGACAGCCATTGTTGCAGGATGATTGGGTTGCTAACGATGACGTTAGTGGTAGGAGCTGGACGGAGTGCAGAGAGAGAGAGTGCGTTGTATGTATGAGTTTGCGTGTGAAGTCTTCAAAAGAAGACGTTTAAGAAGGGTTTGATCGCACACGCATATTTACATCCACAGGATGTACGCATGCATGTGTACCCAAGACCTTCTAGAAGGCCTTAGTTGCGTACCTATACCCTCACCCACAGGGTGGGTGTGGGACTAAGGCCTTCGAATAGCCACCAGTCTATAGCTGTTTGGAGCCATTCTGGTAGTAGCTTTGCTACGAAGTCTGACCGGAGGCTATATATTTATATATATATGGTACCACGGAAAGTCAGATGTCCCTGGAATCTTTGATTCCAGCTAACTTGCGGGTACGGCCCCTTGCGGAGTATCGTGGTGGCTGTGGTTTATACCCAAATAGCGGGGAGAGCATAGTTCGATGTGGAGTTGCATTCAACCGGGTGCTGTGACCCTAGAACAGCAGAGGTGTGTAAGGTAGGGCTCGACTCCCCACCAAGGAGTTGAATTTGTTGCCCAATGCACAAATCTTGAATTGGTACCGGAGTGTAGTTCACTACCCAATGGGGCGGTGGTCGGCTCATATGCCGATTCAGTGTTCAGAGCACCGTGAGGTTATGTCAACTAGACTGGTACTCACGTTAAACACAAGAGACTTCTACCACAATACTCTAGATATATGACATTAAATATTTACTTTGTATGGTGGGTGCCACGCCCACCTGAAAGATATTGCCTATATTTTTTTCCGGATAGGCAGTTACCTACTGTACAAAATTTCAAGATGATCGGTCCAGTGGTGTAGTCTCCTATAAAGGACAAACAAATATCATACATACATAGAAACATACAATGATTTTTATATATAAGATTATATATCAAAATTTCACACCAGATTCACACCTGCGCTCCATAGTTTCTATGAGGTCTATATGAGATCGACTTGAATTGATTTAGGGTCGAAATAGGTCTTGGTCAAATTTGGCTCATTCATGTTTATTACACACAGTAATTAGTGCTAGCAGATTCCAGCGCTCGAAATTCGACTGCAATGCCTACGCAACTTTATTTTTCAACTTAGCTAATTCACAAACCAACACTTTTTCAGTTTATTATTATTCTGAATGAAGAAATCTAATAAATACACGCATAGCACATGTATAATTTTACCTATGTGTAGAAACTTTAAATGCAATTTACTCAAAACAAAAATTAAAAGTCTGTAAATCTGGTGAACAGCTTGAAAGAAATATATTTCAAATAATATACGCTTGGTCAAAATAGGGATAAAACGGTAGAATAAAACATCGGTAACAAGAAATTATATTATAATATTATTAAAAATATTAAATTATAAATTAAGGCTGCTTTCCGATCTTTACATAAATCAATAAAAAAAAATTTTTGTCCTTGAATTTAGTTTTAATATGTTATTATTTATTTATTTATATTAATTACAATACAAAGTAAATTTGTATTCTAATTTTGGGTTCAGGGATAAGCCGGGTGACAAAGACCATTTGGCTGGTTTTTGCAGCGACAGACCAAAGCCTCTGGTGGGAATCGATGCCACGACCCCCGCATGATAGGCGAGCACGCTACCTACTCACCTACCGGGGCGCTTAGTTTTAATATGTTATTTTGAAAAATGAGTGATCTTGCCAAATGTTTTTCGATAACATCCGATATGAACTTTGTCTTATATACTGGCCAACAAATTAATAACAATTCCATTCACATTTCGTTCATGCTTATATTCTATATTCAATCAGTTAGACCTAAGACCATTTCTCTGAACGTATGGTATAGTCAGTCGTACGGTCAGCCTACAGCCACTATAATTTTCTTACTTATTTATGAAAATGTACGTTTTTAAGAAAAGGTACATTTTAGGACAAGGTACTTGTTAAAAACTTGTATTATTTCAGAAGTAATTTGTTAAGAAAAAGTACTTTTGAATAAAGAGTACTTTTTTAAGAAAATTTACTTTTTTTGAGAAAATGTACTTTTTTAAGAATTAGTCTTTAAGAAAAGGAAGTTGTTAAGAACTGGTATTTAGAAAGAATTACTTTTTTAGGAACAAGTACTCCTTGAGAAAAGGTACTTTTTTGCATCTTTTTTAAGAAAAGATGCTTTCTAAGAACAAGAACTTTTGTAAGAAAAATAACTTTTTGAGGAAAAGGTACTTATTTTAAGAAAAAGTTTTTTTTTAAGAAAATGTACTTTTTAGAGAAAAATTTACTTTTTTCACCAAGAGAACTTTTTTAAGAAAAGGTAATTTTTTAGGAAGAGGTGCTATATTGAGAAACGTTAGTTTTTGAGAAAAGTTACGTTTTTAATTATAATTTTATGAAGTTAAATATTTAATATATTATAACTATTTATATAGAGAATAAGCATTTAATATGCATAAATCAACTAATTTAAAAGTACTGTTTTATACATTTGCTGCACCACAAGGTCTAAGTGTTAATAAAAATGACACTTGTATAAAATTTCTTTATAAAGCTCAAAATTTTGAAGATGAAAATATTGTTGAAAATAATTCCCTACAGAAACTTAAATTTATCTCTTTTAATATTATTTACTTTAATGTCTGTGGAGCTTTTGAAACTTTTTCTATTGAAAACAAATAATTTTTATTCTCATTATTTTTTTTACCTACATGTATATTCATTAAAAATCAAATAAAATATACGATTTTTTTCTTCAAAAGTACTTACTAGTTAGAAACAAAGGAAGTTCTACTATTTTCAGTACTTTCAGAAAAGAAACAAATTATACTTAAATAATAAAGAAATACACACAAAAGGAAACTCTTGTTTTATGCCATAAACATTCATAGCAAAAAGGAATATACTTAACCCCGTTTTTTTTAAACTATTTTTCTTAGCTTCTACTTACCAAACACGTACGGATTGAAACACCACAAGAAATTGTGAAAGAGGTTATCTTAATGCCGCATGAAGGCTGTCGCAAAATATGTAAGATTTCTTATGGCGTTGGTAGTGTGGTACCAAACGGGAAATCGCGAGTCCTGGGATTGTATGTTCCAGATATATTTTAATGTCTTTTTTATAAACGAATTTTTTAAATCTATCAAAAAAATCTGAATATTAAATCTTATTTTGATGCTAATTTGAATATGTTCCTTATGAAACTAGAATTTAATATATCTCTTTCACGTTAAGAAAAAATATATAAAAGCTGACCCAAAACTCGTGTAAGATTTTAATTAAACAGAAAGGACAGTTTTTCATTAACGTTGCTATTTTTGTAATTGAATCATAAAATATATAGGATAGGGTTATGTATGGAATAACAGAGAGAGCAAATGGCCTCTGCTGTATACACGCATTTTCCTAGACTATTTTGCATAAATGTGGCTGAATTGAAGCACTGAATTTTTTTATTCAATGTACGCGTGGTGGTGGGCTTGTTAGCATAGTATTTTGACTTTAACGCCATACAAAGAAATTCAATAGTGTCGAATCACACGACCTAGGGGGTCAATACTTATCGTCGAAACGAAAGATGATACGACCAGGAAGTTTCGCATGCAATAAATGAATCTTTGCATGGAATGTATGGCATGTTGCACTATCTTGTAGAAACTACATGTCGTACACATCAATATAATCTGTTTAAGGAAAACAGAACTGGGGATATCGAGCAGCAATAAAACTTACTTATTTTCGAAGAAGTATGGTTCAATGGTGCCTCCCGCCTAAAATGCGCAACAAACATAGAAACGTTGTGGATGCTTTTGTCTTTTGAAAAACTCATGTGGATGATTTGTTCGAAAAATCAGCAACCACTTGTTGATGTTCAATAATTCATACAACAAATACTACTCGCTGGACTTCATAAGCATGGACATTCAAATATTCGTAGAGAATACGCTGTAGTGAGCTTGCTGAAATTTGCAATTCTTGTCCACGACGCCAAATTGAAGTGTTTAGCAATTCCAATTGATTCTGTCATTCTGACGCATATATTGTTCGTCATTTTCGAACTGGAGCCGCCAAACTTTCATTATTTATGAAACATAGTTTAACAATGCAAGCTTGTTGTTGTATCGTGTTCCATTTTTACTAATCTTCAACTATCAGTTGTCAAAGGGTTTTTTGTTTTGGTAATCAGCACCTTACTTCATAAATGGTGGCAAATTCAAAACTTGTGTTATATTTGGGACACCTTTTCTATATATGCTTCCATGAAATGGGATTAACCCTTTAATGCCCGATATTGCCTCCTATGGCTTTTTTCTCAGAGTAGCTTGATATATTGTGTAAGCCAAATTGGAAATATTTTATTGTAAGTATTGATAGAGATCATGTGCTGCTAATCTTATTTGACTGAACATTTTTTTCTGCAAAAAGTGAGTTTAAAAATAATCACAAAAAAGAAATAAAAATATTTAAAAGTTTAAATTTAAATGCTTAAAAATATTGTTCAAGGGTAAGAAAATTAGGAAAAAAAAAATTAAGAAATACTTTTAGATGGCGGTCAGTTATTTTTCAAACACAATGTTGCCTATAGGCAACATTTTATAACAGCTAGACCAGGATACATAAGACTTTAAAATTAATATCAATTCATATTCAGGTCCGAACTAACAAATACATAAACTTGAAAAATGTTTAACCACCCCCCAATTAGTTCGGGCATGAAAGGGTTAAGTGAATATAGGAGATGAAAATTTAGAGTAAAGGTATCATGCTTTTATGGAACAAACATAAGCAATGCTATCGAAAGGTGTAAAAGTTCAAAGTCAATTTTGTTAGATAAAAATTAATGACTTTTCAATAAAAGCCGATTATCTGGCATCCAATTAACCAGAACACTCAGTTAACAGGAATTTAAATTGTTAGGGAATTATTTTCTCTTTCATATGAGAAATAATTTTTTTTATTGTATTTTCTGATACATAATTTGAAATAATTAAACGAGAATCTTAAAAACTAATGAAATCAAATAAAATTTTCTTAAAAGTATAATTTCATCCTAAAATATAGCCAAGTTTAAGCATTTACTTTTTCAAAGACTAAGTGAAAAACAAGTAAGAAAATTATAGTCGCTCTAGACCGACTATACGATACCCTATACCCTATCTCTTTGGTGAAACTAATTGGATATAGAAAATAAGTATAAACCAAATTTGTGTGGCATTGTTATTAATATTTTTGGCTGCAGATATGAAAAACTTCATATCGATTCATAGACCGATCCTGACCATATTTGGTAAAGTCAATTATATTTTGCAAAAAACATATGCAAACTTAATGTGAGAAAAATTTATGCAATATTTTTGTTTTTTGATAAATTTTAGGGAAGATCGGTATTCAGCTTCATATGGGGACTATGGCTACGAATTGTCCTAAATGGTTTGTTTTCATACTACTGATAAATGCATGTAATAAACACACACAAACACAATTTGACCGAGATATATATGATAATTTGGATCTTATGGAAATTCAAGTCGATTACGTAGGGGAGCATGAACCGAATTTCACCAATTTCAGAAGCGTTCATTCTATAGCCGATAAAAGCTCATGTACCAAATTGCATTAAAACATATTCATATTTGCGACCCGTAGTTTGATAAAAATGTTTATATGGAGACACAGGCGGACAGATGGACGGACATCGCTAAATCGACTCAGAAAGTGATTCTGAGTCTATCGGCATAATAAAAGATGGATCTAGGTCAGTGGTGGCCATCGAGAGAATTGAGTTAGGAATAGTGTTTATGAGCATGTGTTAGTTGTCCTACGCTGATCGAAATTCATGGACGTAACACAATGCCGATATTAAATGGGTTTGGGTAGATTTTGTATGAATGTTTATATGAATGCGTAAAAGGGAAAATAGTTAAGTTCACGAAGAATATGGTAAAATTTTATATGTATTTTGTTGTTTTAAAATATTAAATCTTACATTCTGAAAATGTAAAACAAAATGTGAAGAACACTTAATCTCTTTTATCCATAAGTTTCATTTCTTTAAAAAACAAAAAAAAAAAAAAAAAAATACACAAAATAGCAAAACTTAAAAATATAAGAAATTCTAAAGGTTATTAAGTGGTATGTTACCAAGAACCAAAAAACTTACCAGCCTGCAGTAACTGGATATTTTTTAAAATAAAAAAGAAAATGCATAAAAGACAGCTATACTGTTGTCAAATGGAGGCGACGCATTTTTGTCCCATAGACAAAAATCGAAAAAAAAATTTGTCATCAATTGTGACGGAATATTTTTTTTTCGATAGATAATAAAACAACTAAAATAAATATATATTAATTTCTACGTTTTGACTTGTTACGACGCCACCAGGGGGCGCTAAAGTCCATGAATTTCAAGCTAAAATGAATGCACATAGGAAAAATAATGATAGTTTTTGAAAAATAACTCTTAAAAATACATTTTTTAGATAAACATCTGAATTTTTGGATTTTACGTCGCCAATACATACAAAAGTAAATAAAAATAAAATTTGTATCAAATATTTAAAAAGCAATATGTTTTTCATTCCACAGAGTAATGTGTTTTTTTAGTAAAAATTCTAAAATTACCTTAGTTTAATGGAGTATTAAAAAAAATTATATAAAAATAGATATTTTTTTTTTTTGTTTTTGCCATGAGTCTTAAGGGTTGTTTAATAGATTCTGAAAGAGTTAGAACCAATTTTTTGCCACAACTTTGAAAAAAATCCGTTTTTAAAAATGACAAAATTAATAATTTTTTCTTAAATTTAACTAATAGTTATTAAGATGTTTGATACAAAACTGAAAATACAAATTATATAAAATCACTATAGAATTTGAAATCCGAGTAACGGAGTAGTGACTTAATAATGAAAAATTAAATTAGTGGACCAAAGTTTCAACAGAGTGCGCTAAAGTCGTAGAATTATAAATAAAAGCAAAACAAACGCTAAACTAAATTTTGAGACTTGGTTTATCATTTTGTATGTATTAGAGATGAGCGCGTGACACAACCTTGCTGCAAATCCGATATTCGTGTCTGATAATAATAATGCATATACATGAATATATTAGGTTTATTTACAGATAAATTTAGAATCACAAGTGAAGTGTTACTTTGCTTTAATTAGTTTCCGTAATAGTAAATATTTACTTCCATCTTTTCTTGTGAAAAAGTGAATAGTCGTATCACGACCCCATTCCTTATAATCAGTCAAGTGAATGTAATATAAAGCACGAAAACAATCGTGGCTTAAAAGTCCCACTGGTCCGTCTCTAATAACAATATCAACAGAAGTTTTAAAAAGAAGTCCAGTGAAGTGAATAAAGTAATAAATCTGTACTGATGGCGAATATTTTAAAAAACTCTGATATAATTGATTGCTGGTTTGAAGCGCCTTCGGAAAATAAAACATTAGTGATACGTAAATACATGGAACAGAAGATAGGCGATTCATGTATTAATAAGAAAAAATTACAACAATCAATATTTTTTTTAACTGTAAAATGAAAAAATTGTGGAAAGAATGCAATTACAATAGGCAATATTTTGAAAAGAAACATTCTAAGTGGTTAGGTTTTACATTTTTTGCTGTTGAAACTGTAAGTTTGATTAAAGTTTTAATTTATAAATATTAAATTAATGTAAATTAAAATACTTAGCAGACAATAAGTGCAACAACTTTGGCTACCGAATCAGAAAGAGCAGGCATGCAAATTACAAAAACACGTGGAAGGCCGAAAAAAAACTTTGAAGAAACTGGAAACAAAACAAAAAATCGAAGAGTTTCATATTTGATTGAAAATTACTCTCTTGATGAACTGAAATTTGCCGTAAAAACAAAAGAAAGATTAATTTCTGTTTCCGGAAGCCAGAAAACAAATCTAAAAAGATTATCAGTAGCAAAAACGGTGGCACTATTTATGGATTTAGACCTTTCAGAAAGAAAGTACCTAATTCTCCATCAGGCAATCAACGAACTGCATCCAAATAGTTTACGATCTTTGTATGCGTTGCAAAACGAAAAGAAAAATTTGGTACCACCTATAATAGTAACAGAAATTTCGGCAGAAGTTGATTTAAAAATGTTGATGCGTAGAACCGCAGAAAGTGTAATTGAGCTTTGTAACGTACAAGATAAAGCATGTAAAATGTCTTTAATTTGCAAGTGGGGCATTGATGGAAGCTCTGGGCATAGCCTTTATAAGCAGAAATTTGAAAATGAAAGCCATACGGATGAATTTATGTTTTTTGCAGCATTCGTGCCACTAAGGTAACTAACAATTTATTTCAGTAAAAAATTTTAGTAAATTTTAAAAACTAACTTTTGGTTTAAAGAATATTGAACGTAACATCAAAGGATGTATTATGGGTGAATAAAACACCGTAATCTACTTTGTATTGTAGACCTATTAAATTCTTTTATGAAAAGGAGAATCCAGAGTTAATTAAAAAGGTCTTCCGGGAAATTGACGACAGTATTACAAACCTAGAATGTGATGTCATTGAATTGAATGGTGCGACAGTTGAAGTAGCGTACGATATGCACAATGATAGATGGCGCCAAAATTTTAAGTGATAAAAATTCAACAACCAGGTGTTTTATTTGCAATGCAAGTCCAACTGAGATGAACAACATACATCTTTCAAACGTTCCAAACCCTGAAAATTACAAATATGGGCTTTCAACGCTTCATTGTTGGATTAAATTTTTTGAGTGTGTTGTTCATATTGCTTACCGAATTCCATTTAAACTTTGGAGTGTCAATAAAGAAAACAAAGGACAGTTTGTGGAAAATAAATCAAGAATTCATAATGAGTTCAAAAGAAGAACAGGTTTAATAATAGACCAAGAAAAGTATGGATCTGGAACCACCAATGACGGAAATACTGCTCGACGTTTTTTTTTGGTAATAGTGACATAGCAGCCGAAATAACTGGTATTGATAAGCGACTTATTGAAAATTTTGCAATCATATTGAGAGTGTTATCTTGTGGATCACCAATCAATGTAAATGCATTTAAAGATCTTCTTACAATCACGAGAAACATGTATTTAATACACTACGGGTGGTATTATATGCCTAGCACTGTCCATAAGATATTAGTTCATGGTTGTGATGTTATCGAGTTCTTCAATTTGCCAATAGGTATTATAAACAACCTAATCATAATTATACTTTTATATAATATAATAAATATTCTTTTCTTAGGTTGTCTGTCTGAAGAAGCGTTGGAAGCCTACCACAAAAATGTGAGAAAACTCGATTATCTCATACGAGAAAAACGAGTCGGGAAAATACAAATAAAGATTTAATGGCCTATTTGTTGTTGAATTCAGATCCCGTGCTATCTTCCAAGAGGAGCATAAAGAATAACCACACATTTTCTTTAGCCGGAATTGAAAAATATGTTTTGATAGAAAACGTAGATCCGGAATATCATATAATTGAAAACGATGAATTCAGTTATTCATTAAACAAAGATTAGTATTGGGAAGCATCTAACAGTGATTACCATTTCTTACAATAAAAAAAAAAAAAAAAATAAAACAAAGAAATTTGCTATAGCACTATTTTATGAAAAGTTTTGTTTTAATTCGGTTTTTCAAATAAAAAAGTATAAATATTCGAGATTTTTACAATTTGTATGGGAGGTACAATAATTCGTTATACAATTTCTTTCAAATTAGGGATACAATTTTCTGCATTGAAAATCTTTTACATAGCAAATTCACGCAATTTTCATGAAATTTGTGGCAATAGTTCAATTTTTACAGCCAAAAATAATTTCGGTTTGTATGGGCGGTGGGCGATGGGCGTGGTCAATGTTGATGAAATGATTTTTTTTAAAAGGTGTTGTATAAATATGCTCTTCAAGCGATTTTCATTAAATTTGTGGCAATAGTTCAATTTTTACAGCCAAAAATAATTTCGGTTTGTATGGGCGGTGGGCGATGGGCGTGGTCAATTTTGTCGATACTTTGAAATTTTCTTAATTCTATTATGTTAGGGACTCGTGCCAAATTTTATTACCCTAGGACGACTCCTTCTATTTTTGTCCCATCGATGTGCTGGGACAAAGTACTGTGCGACGCACAGTGGGGCCAAATGCATGAAAAGTGGCGATTAATTCATAGAAGTCATAATTTAAAAAAAAAAATATTTTTTATTAATTGATATTTATAAATACATAAAAAACCAACATTAAAAAAAAAAAACAGAGTGAAAAAACACATTTTTTAACCCTTTATGGGCCATTTTGTGTTCTGTAAAAACTCCTCTTTTTTCACATTTTTTGCTGTAACTTTGGAACGGTGCGCTATAAATTATTCAATTAAATTGCAAATTAAAGCATACTAAATGTACTGTAAGAAAAATAAGTAATATTTTTAAAAATAATAAGGAATAAATATTTTATATGTATTTTTATTAGAAAATTTTTAAATTAAAATCATACCTTTTTTCTCGAAATTTTAAAATTTTGCTCAAAAATGAAACATTTGAGAATCTAATTGTTTTTTTATTAATAAATAACCATAAACACACTATTTAAAAAAAATTTAATTAAATTCGGTTATTCTATTTTTTTTTTTTTTTTTTTTGAAAACAACAATTTTTTATTATAATCATTATTATCTTCAATGTTAGTATTTACTTCACATTCAATTTCATAATCATAAATTAATTCGTTACAATAATCTTAATCTTCATCTCCATCTCCATCTTCATCTTCATCTTCATCTCCATCTTCATCTCCATCTTCATCTCCATCTTCATCATTGCTATTTTGATTGCTGGGAAGTACAAGCAACTCCAATGCAGATTTTGGCATTAGCTCTTTTTTCTTTTTAGAACTATTGTTCATGCTTGTTATAAACGGATCTGAACTTAAGAGAAATCTATTAAAGATATCTTCCATTGTTTTTTCTCGACTGCATTTACGGGCAAAATTCTCCCTATAACTTTTAAAATCTTTATTTCTGGCTTCCTGAGACTCTTCGGTTAGCTGACCAATTGGCAATGGCGATAATGATATAATTTCAGGCCCATGAATAAAATATTTGTGAAGAGTAGGAGGCATATAGTACCATGGATATTTTTTCACAAATAGCCTGGCAGTGTTATTAGCGAAGTTTGAAAATTTTTCAATGTTGACCTCAATACCACTAGAAACTACAATTAATATTGTGTGCATATTTTTGATCAACTCTAAATCAATATTAGTAATTTCAGCAGATACTTCTGCATTCTTAAAAAAACGTCTTGCAGTATTCCCGGCATTAGAGTTACCAAAACCAGGTTTTGGTTGATCAATGATCAATCCCGTTCTCTTTTTAAATTCGCGTTGAATACGACTTTTAGTTTCAGCAATAATTTTTTTTTCTTCGTCACTTCTTGCCTGCCATTTTTGAATTGGAAGTTTATATGCCAAGTGAATAAGACATTCAAAAAATCTTATCCAGCCATGTAGGATAGACAAACCGAACTCCATGAAGTCTACGTTGGAATCTCTAGAAATCATTTGTTCAATATTGTTGAACTCCTTGTGGTAGCGCCACATATGTAGCACTTTTGTGTGGACTTTGTGTCTGTAATCGCGTTACACACTTTACCGTCAATCATAACGAGAATTAGTTTGTGGTTCACTTTTATCTTTCTTTCTCCAACTGATATCACTGTATCGATAAGAGCATTTTTTTCTGTCTCCACTCTTTCTCTTTCTGTTTTAATACTGTTGACCGTTTCTTTCATAAATTCAATTTTTAATGGCCTGCAAAACCTAGTTGAAGACGGTCGAGGATTATGCCAAATGATTTTGTTTTTACAAACTAATTTTAATGGTACAATTGACGTAATAAATACAGAAGAATCAGATGCATTACTGTCATGAAAGGCTTGTTTGTAAGAACTATGCCCCGAACTTCCGTCAAAGCCCCACTTAGTGTATAAAGTAATTTTTTCGATTTCTTCGTTGTCTAACGAATTTAAATCTGCATTTTTAACCGACAAAAGGCGTTCAGTGGTATGATCCAATATTCCTTGTAGGCTAACTTGCGCTGATGTTTCAGAAATTTTCATTTGTTCTCCCTTTGGGTAACATTTTTTCTTAGCTCTTTGGACCAATTTATATGATGGAAATTTCTCAGGTGCAACCTTTCTAATAACATTATATTGGTGGCGACTTAGCTTCGCTTCTACCAAAACGGACAGAGCTTCATCCGGAGTTAACTGCTGTGGTGGTACCTGTTCTATACTTTTTCGGTATTTTTGGGCTTTTGTTGGAGATGATATTATTTCCTTAACAATTTTCGACTCATCTATTTTTCCAACAGCTCTCAAGCTCATTTGTGTGGCGTAAGCCAAAACAGGCAAAGAAATTTGATCTCTTATGTCTTTACATTTCTTAACTTTTGTTTTTTCTTTGCACTCTTCAAATGAGAGATCATTGCGACCTCTTTTTTGTTGTGGTTCTGGTGGTGGACTGAATGAGATTGAGGCATCCAGCCAATTCTTATTATTTTTTACAAAAATTTCATTCTTTCTATGACATTTTTGCCACCGAATCTCATAGCTAGAGCAAAAATTATGAAACCTTGTCATAAAATCTACCATATCCGAAGGGTCGACACGTTTTATTACTTCCCATCTCAAAAGTTTAAATTTATCCTGAAGTGATTTAGGTTCTGCACTCCTCATAAAATTATGCAACTCATGACGAAGAATGAAAATTGTTTTGGGACATGTTCCTAAAATTAATAAGATTTCTATTCGTTTAAAATTTGCAAATAGTAATTCCTTTAACCCTGTACCGAATAATTTACACTTTCACAACACTTTAAATATGTAACATCACATCACAAAACATTGACAGCTAAAACAATAAATAAACGTGTCAGTACCGAATCAATAATACCCTACGGATGGATAGAAATTCTTAAAAATGTATTATCATTATATTAGTAGATTGATATCACCAGCTTAAAACAAAATTAAAACTTTACTCGTATGATGCATGTATATGACCAACAGTTATTATGTAGGTCTCAAATAAATGACAATAATAAATAGGGATGGGAGCGTGACCTCCTTCAATTTTTCAAAATAGTGCACTTGTGCCATATACAATTTTCTAATAATTTAAAATTAACAAATGTTTAAGTAAAATTTATTGAAATATCATAAACACATGTAAAATAATTTAATTAGTTTTATTCATAGTAAATAAACCCAACATACGCAATCTCTAATTAACAACACATTTTTTAGCTACAATAACAACTACTATAACGAAAATAATGACAAAACAAAGTAAAAACAACTTGATGTTTTGTTTTTTTTTTTTTTCATATTTGTGGATTTTTAGCATCTTGAGTTATTTCACAAAAACAAGCATAACTCAAAAATCGCAAAAGATCGCAAAAAAATATTTTGGGGTTTATTAGTTGAGATCTGATATTATAACACTATATAGACGATTTTACGCAAGCTCACGAACAAAGTTGTTGAAACTCCATATATAAATCAAAAATAGCTCATTTTTGGGCTAATTTTATTTTATTAACATTTAATATTTTTAAAACATTTATTTAAACAAAAAACATGTACTATATAGTAAACTACCTGAAGTTGACGGTTCCATTATAAAAATTTAACTTTTAGAAGTATTAATAGAAAAAATTATCAATTGAAATATCAAAATTTTCACTTTTTTTCAATATGCACAAAAAAAATAACAATTATTCAACTTTAAGTGCTCAGTTCAACTAAAGCAAACAACTTAAAAGTATAATTTTTGCAATTAGTGATGCAGAATTTTATCCACTTTCACCCGGTACCAAACACGATCATGAATTTTAAAGTTCATATATTGAATTAATCGCCACTTTTCATTCATTTGGCCCCAATGTGCGACGTATGTAATTTATAGAAAATGTTTAATTTATCAAGTCTTCGAAATTTTCTCAACATTTCTGGTTTCTTTTAAACAAATATTCTCTTTGTACCTTTTAAAAAAAATATATATCAATTTCAAAACGCAATGCGACATAGACCGGCTTTGTTCAAAAGCTTTCATAAGACTGAATGAAATTGTTGTTTACTTTTACTCTTTGGTCAGTATTTTTGTTTTCGTTCGGCTGTATACATATAAGAAGCCGAGCACCAGCGTGTTTGGTATGGCCTTCATTGGTCTAGGTCAAATATTTTTGGTAGTTACAAATAGCAGCACGAAGTCATTACACCCAAACCACATAGCGGTATAGGGTTTAATAATTACAAAGTACCGAAATCCTAAATACGAAACATACAGACATTCCGAATACTCCCAGAGTTAACAAAATCGAGAACTCCGCCATTTTAAGAAAGTGAAGCCCGTTTTTAATAACAAACAAGTAAGAAAATCATAGACGGTCTAGACCGACTACAACATTCCCTATACCCATGCGTTTAAGTCCATCTAACTAGATACAGAAAATAAGCATAAACCAAATTTGAGTAGATTTTCGCCTTTATATATAAGAACGTTCCTATCGGGTGATATATTTTTATGGGGACTAGGTCGAAAAATGGAACGATTCAGATCATATGTGGTAAGGTTACTTACTTTTAAGTGAGGACTAGCACTGAACATGAACCGATTTTCACCAATTTCAGTAGCTGATCTTCGTAACTTTAGTTATAGGGATCGACAAAGAATTACACGCTGAGTTGATTTAACTATGTTCGTACATCTGTTGGTCTGTCTGTCCATTCGTGTGTCCACATCAGCCGTGTAATCAAACTACTGGTTGCAAATATGAATATGTTCTGATGAAATTTAGTATACTCGTACAATCTTTTATCGAACATACTACAATCGCTATTATAATAAGTGAAAATCGGTACGTGTTCAGACCTAGCCTCTATACACCTACCAGATCGACTTAAATGATCGTAAGATTCAGATTATCATATATATCAAAAATAAACTGCTTCTCGATCTTCCCTTTATCTATCAATAAGCAAAAATATTGGATACACTTTTTTCAAGTTTTGGGAAAGAGAAGTGACTTTATGAAATATGGTCGTGATCGGTAAACTTTTTGACCTTGTCCCCATAATATCTGTGGCAATAAATAATAATGGCTTAAGTTGACATAAGTGCTTTTTCATTTCATTACATATTCTTATTCTCCTCTTCAAGATCTATCACTCAGCTAAATTTCAAGTATAAAATGTTATTATTAATAAAACTATACGCATTTATTGGAAAATAATACATAAGCCATTCCATCTTAACTCAACTTAATTTTTTTTAAGGTAGCTACATCAATATTAAAATGTTTTAGCGTTAAAGCTTCTATACACTTAATTTCAATAACTAACAGGTTTTCTGCATTTTTCAATTTAACCTAAAGCACTTATCTCGACTTATTGGCAATAAAAATTACTTTGCATTTCAATATAGTAGCTTAAGTTCACTTTAGTTTTTATTTTTCTCGAAATGGATTTTTTCATAACATCTTAACTAAAAAACAACGAATATTTACTAATAACACTTTTTTTTTTTTTTTTATAAAATTGACAGTTTTGTTCTAAATAAATGTGCATCTTTTTCTGTGGCTAAAAATTTTATATAAAAACCGAACACAATTTATTTTAGACAAAACCCTTAATATCTCAAAACACGAAATTTCGACTTAAGCCATTATTATTTATTGCCACAGATATATAACATCATATATGAACTTTTTCGTATCTGCACGAAACAAATTAATAACAATGCCACTAAAATTTCACATGGGTTTATTTTTTATATCCAGTTATAATCTCAGCTAAGTTGAATCCAAGACCCTCTCTCGAAACATATGGTATAGGGTATTACATAGTTTGTCGACACCTTTCCCAATTGCATTTCAGAAAACATCAATTGAATTTCAGAAATTATGAATTGTATTTCAGAAAGTGTCAATTGTATTTCGGACATCATCAATTGAATTTCAGAAAGCATCAATTGTATTTCAGAAAAAATCACTTGAATATCAGAAAGTATCACTTGTATTTCAATAATTATAATTATTTCAGAAAACATCAAATGTATTTCACAATTAAAAACTAGTTTACCCAACAACACCGAAAAGTTATTATTGTTTCTATTAGTGACTTGGAGTTATAGAAAATGGTTGCCAATATTTGGACTTATTTTTTATGAAACGAAAATAAACTATCAAGACTCTTAATGACAAGAAGATGGGGAATCCCTTTTGAAATCAGTTACAATATAAAAACCAGTACAGGAATAGGGAGCAAAAGTTTGGCTGTATCGTTACGCCCCATTTTGAAGTCATTTGCAAAACCAGTGTAATACTTAAAAAAAATACGTTTATGTATAGCGTTCTGACTATTTTCTGAAGTTCAATTGATAACATAAAGCAACAAGGTTTTTGTTGGTTAAGAACTGACTATTGTTTTTAAGGTTATTTGGGACGCTTAAACCGAATCTGCACTTGTTTTTTTTTTCTATCAGCCCGACTTTTCGCGATATACCGTTATACCCAAAATTAAGGCACCTCCACTACATATAATGGAATAACTTGAAAACGGTTCACCATATTCACTTAAAAAAATCCAAAATTTGCCAACAATATTATCTTTAAGGCGTGCTTACATTGGTTTTACATTTTTCCAGTAGTTTCAGAGATATCGTTGAAGTTTTGAAAAAAAGAACGATTAAAAAAAAAATAAAACTACGACAAAAATCACAGTTTTGGCCTAAAGACATTTAGATAAACATATTTCGAATGAAATGAGCTCCATTTCATTGTAATCGGTGCACAACTTTTGATTTTGTTCACAATTTACTGAGAAAACTGAATTAATAAAAATCTCGATTTCCATACAAAAATAGAATTTTTTAACATGCGTGTGTTTGCTGGTGTTCGATTTATGTAATAAATATATTATAGTAATTGTTTTTGGGTCACTGATTACAGATACTAAGTCAGATTTTTTCTATCAATGAAAGAGAATTTTAAAGAGATATAAAAATTTTTAATACGCAAATATTATAATGTAATTACAACTCATCGAAAAATGTTCTTTTATAAGATTTTCTTAAATCATCTTGATTAGAGGATTTATTTTTGATGCTTCAGCAATAGTCCGCCATGTGTGTTTGCTGGTGTTCGATTTATGTAATAAATATATTATATTAATTGTTTTTGGGTCACTGATTACAGATATTAAGTCAGATTTTTTCTATCAATGAAAGAGAATTTTAAAGAAATATAAAAATTTTTAATACACAAATATTATAATGTAATTACAACTCATCGAAAAATGTTCTTTTATAAGATTTTCTTAAATCATCTTGATTAGAGGATTTATTTTTGATGCTTCAGCAATAGGCCGCCATCGTATGAGTATCAAAGTGACCCTGCTACCGCTCCTCTATAGAATGAATACATTGATGGAAACGTTCACCTTGTTCTTCACTGAAGTCTCCAAGATTTTCAGTGAAATAATCCAAATGACTGTGTAGGTAGTATACCTTAATGCTCATATTGCAACCCAGCTGCTAGAAATGTGACAACATGTTATCCACATGGTCCGAGTAGTGCTCATCCTTTTTATTTTCCCTTTAATTAACTGTGAATTGACTGGGCATCACAAGAACAGCAACCCAGAATTCACGCATATATATAAGCGTTTATTAGTTTGCTATCGCAATGATAAAAATTAAATTACGATTTGTTTATTACTTAATTTTTATTTAATTCTGAGAAACATAAAAAAGTCATGAACTTTTTTGTTTCTCAAAGGTAACAAGTACATCTTCACTAAAAAATGGAGAACCATTTTCAAGTTATTCCAATATACGTAGTGGAAGTGCCTTAATTTTTGACATAAAGGTATATCGCGATAAGTCGAGCTGATAGAAAAAAACGAAGTGCAGCTTTGGATTAAGCATCCCAAATAACCTTAAAAACAACACTCAGTACTTATCAAGAAAAACTTACATAAATAGAAAAGCAGCAAACTGTGATTTTTATCGCAGTTTTATTTTTTATTAATTTTTAAAAAACAAAGTAATTTTTTTTTTAAATCGTTATTTTTTTAAAAAACTTCAACGATATCTCTGAAACTACGGGGAAAATTTAAAACCAATGTAAGCACGCCTTAAATATAATATTGTTGACGAATTTTGGATTTCTTTTTTAAGCGAATAAGGTGAACCGTTTTCAAGTTATTTCAATATATGTAGTGGAAGTGCCTTAATTTTGGACATAACGGTATATCACGAAAAATCGAGCTGATAGGAAAAAACTAACTGTAGATTTGAAATCAGTGACCTCAAATTAGTAGAAAGTTGGTACAAACTTCCAATAAATACACAAAAAGTTAAATTTTGTTCCTTTGTGTAATTTCTGAAATACATTTGATATTTCCTGAAAAACATTTGATGAAATACATATAAAAAAAATGACTATACGTTTGATGTTGCTACTGCCTCTATCTCGTTTCGGCCTATTTGCTACTTCCGATTATAGAAATAAGACCTGCTCTCTCACAACACGGTCTTTTTATACACCGTGTCGTTTGTCGCTTCCACAAACCGTTGATGTTTGTAGGTGAAGCGGTAACCATAAGCTCTCATACACGTTAGCTGTGGTTATTATTTAAAACGAACATGTTTGATGTCTATTTGGTGGACATTGGTTTGTCTGCTCTTTCTCTCTCTCTATCTGTCTCTCTCTTGGTACATTTTGTGGCCAATTTGGTGTAACAAAATTGGTTCCTAACACTTTAAGTATTAGATTGGGCAGCTAATAAAATACGGGTCACTTATTTTTTTCAAGCTTCATCGCCATCAGTGGATTGCCCTAATATGATCTTCTCTGTTATATACACATGTACTTAAAATTTAAAGGCAGTCGCACTGACTTTAAGCGAAAATAATTTTGTTGCTGTATTGCATACAAGCTTTTGGCTTACGCTTCCGGAGATTACTTGACTGATACTTGATCGATACTTGATTGATACTTTAAAACATCAAAAACTATAATATTAGCTGCAAGCAAAATAATGTGCGATATCTTTTAAGTTTTTTTTTTTTTTGGTTAAAAAGACACATTATTGTGGTGTTTTTAGAATATAATACCTCAAAATGTTGTCCCCTACAATGGTCAGGGTTGTTTTTTGTTATTGTTTGTTTTCAAATTGGATATTCGGGGGTGCTACTCTAAACCATTTGATAAATTTTCGATCGTAAAAAGATAAGCGAATTTAAAAGACAATAAAATTATGAAGGTTTGCTCGTGGCCGGGTTCTTAATTTTTCAGTATGTTATAAAAATTATGTCAAGATCAAATTGAAAAATTACACAAAAAATCATATGTATTGTAAGAATTATATAAAGCAATAATATGAGAAATGGACCACGAAGAGAACGTGATTTTTAAATTGGCTACACTATATAAAAACCGGACAGATATCTGTAATGAAGTTTTGGGTGCATCGTAGCACACGAGTTTAGAGACACACTTTCTTAAAATTTATGCATGAAATATAAAAAATAACGTGCTAATATAATAAATAATTCAGACTACACTATGCAAAGAGCAAAAATTCCTTTGAAAAGTACTATATTTTTTTATCCGTTGTAGTCACCTAAGTGAAAAAATCATCATTATTTCATATTATATTGTAAGTTATTTTTACATTTTTTTTTTCTAAAATTTGTCTTAAATTTTTTATGAATTTTATGAATCCAAAAATTTTATAGTTAAAAAAAACTAATTTTTTTTCCTTGTGCCTCAATAATTCCAAAACTAATGGCTATATCAAATAATGAGATTACGAAACCTAAAGCTGGTATAATTTAAAATTTTTTCACGTATCGCATAACAATATCAAATATGCCGTTCCAAAGTTATGAAAAGATGTATGGACCAGCCTCTTCAAAAACTAAAATTTTTGAAAAAAAATTTTAAAAAATCGTTAACATAGAATTTGATATATTGATGATTTTTGCAGTTAGGTGATGGATGGATGATGGATATTTCGGGAAAAAAAATTTTTTCCCATATGTTGCATAGTGTTATCTAACTCGATTACGATTCAGCCAGAAGTTTTTAAAATTTTCTATACATCACATACAATTTGGTTTATGCCTTTGAAGGTTTACAAAACTATGAGTGAGTATGCCTTCAGGTAAATCTATTCGGCTATCAAACATAGAAGAAAGTCCTCATATAAATCTCTTCCTGTTTTTATATACCTAATTACACAAAATGTAGAGCTTAATGGTGATAATTAATTGATAATTACATTTGATGGTCGAAAGACAACTTATCAAATATCTAAACATCTCGATCATCTAACAATAATTTTGTTTTTCAATTCGGTTAGAATGAGGTTGTCACAATTAAAATTTGGTTGTATCAAGCGTTCTTCCTTGCATCCGACATGGTCGTTAATGCGATCAATGCAAAAGAATTTATTATTAATGCTGTTAAAGCAACCGAATTTTATATCAGTTAGGATGCCATAACCTGTTAGTTTCCCCAATTTTATGTGAGTGTATTCTAAATGCGTCTATACTTTATTTCTGTTTCCTTCATTCTGTATTTCTACGAATTCTTTTCTTTGCTTTCCTTGAGAATTTCTTGTTTTATTAAAATTAAGTAGAGTGCAAATTGACAATGGACAGTGTTATGAGTGGAGTCCAAAGAAAAGGAAACATTTCCTGAATGCAAAATAAGGTAATATTGCGCAAGAGGTTTTTAAATAAAATATTGGGTGTTAAACTGACCTCATAATCAAACGTTGTCACGCATTGTTTGCATAGGTTATCATTTTTGCCTTCATTTTCCAATTTTTATTTGTATTTGGAAAGTTTTTTTTTTTTTTTTTTTTTTTTGCCAAATTAAGGTAAATTGCTTTTTGGGATGCTTTTTATGCTAAGTGAAGCGTACACACATATATTGTTCATCTAAATTTGTTCTATTTGTATTCTTCTTTCGTTTCACTTTTATTTTGTCAATATAATCAATCGATTTACATATTTATTTATTTTGTAAGAAATAGAATTTTGAGCAATTTGTCCTGCCATTGCATGGGTTGTGGGCTTTGTATAATCGAATATTCTTCTCCTTCTTCTAAGTAAATACTGCTGTAGACGCTATTTAGTTTAAAAAGTCATTTAAATATTTTTCCATAAAAACCTACTAAAATTACAATATTGAACAATTGAAGCTGCTCTGTTACTAAAAACCATTTATAGTGCTGGAAATCCTACTTGAAAGACAAATTTACAATGAAGGATAAGATAAATGATAAATAAATAATAAACGTATCCTTACACGAAGTAAACATATAAATATAATATAAAAGGTCTGAAAATAAAATTTTTAATTTTTTTCCTTCTTACTAAGAATTTGATAAAGGGAAACAGATTTATTTTTCTTGCAATTACTAGACTTGGAATTTTTTGTAACAATTTTCATAAAATGTTTTACTTTGTTCAAGATAACTAAAGGGATGACACTTTAAGAAATCGGCCGTAATGTATCATATTCCGTTAAGAATATAAAAATGACACTGGGAAAGTAAACAATTAGAAGTGTTAAATTCGAATGAGCCGCATCTTTGATACCTTGCACCCATGTAAACAGTAATATACAAAAAGGGCTTGCTTTCACATTATAATGGCAACATTTTTTTAAATGCTAATTTATAAGATCAGTAATAAGAATTGTAGGTATTTTTATGCTTTTTTTTTGAAGCAATTAATAAATGTAATGAGAATATATGTAAGTACATACGACTATATATTTGTCTGTTTATTTACCAACGATACATATACATTTTTGTTTACTTGTTGTTTTTGCTTTTTTTTTGTATATGCGAACGTTCACATGCACAAATCAAAAAATAAAATAAAAATATTACAAGCAAACAAAGTTGTGTATGTATCACTGATACTCTTGCATTAGCGGGTCGATTTGTAGGGAGGCATAAGAATCGCTCACGTGACAAGGAAAATCATAATCTACGAGTCAAAATAAGAAACTTTGCCTGATGTCTCGACTTTTGATCTGTCTGTCTGTCTGTCTGCCTGCCATGGGGCAACCCCATTCCCCCTCATGCAATTGATCTGAAACTTGGCCCATAGTCTTGTTGTGAGGACAGATTTATTTTTGAGTAGTCATGCAGAGCCACGCATAGTCACGGAGTGATCTAAAAGTTATTTACCTCATCCGATCGACCTTTTTGAATAACATAACATAGTCAAGGTGTATGATTATTATTTATTAGCAGAGTGGAAGAAACGTATACGTATGAGTGTTAATTTTAATATTAAATCAAACATAGTCAGCCCAATTCTACACAAAAAATGGTGATTTTTGGAAATGTTTGTATGGGGAACCCCAGGGGTTCAAGGGATTGTGCCACTGGCATGGGTCGACCCTCCAAAGTAGTGGGGGTCGATCATACATTTGGACTCGATTGGGGCACTCTAAATGGGTCAAATTGCGACAGACAGACAGACAGACAGACAGACAGGTCAATAGTCGGGACATCATAATTCGTTTTAGAGGTATGGTTCGTCGGGCAAAGTTTCTTATTTTGATCGCTAGAATGTGATTTTCCTTGTCACTTGGGCGATTTTTAAATCAACCCGCCCTATCGTACATATTTTAATGCATATATTCTGTTACTGGAAAACATTTTTAAATATTTTTAGTGTTTTATATGAAATTTTTTTTTGAAAAGTACATTTTCTTAACAGCAAATACTCTGTTAAAAAATTCTATTTCTAAAAATGTTAAAAAATTATCTTTTCTAAAAACGTTCCTTTTCTTAAAGAAATATCCATTAAAAAGTTATATTCTATTTAAATGTTATAAATATTTTGTTAAAAAATCATTTTCTTAGAAAAGTACTTTTCTTCAGAAAAGAACATTTTCTTAAAAAAATTGCTTTTTCTTAAAAATTATCTTATCTTAAAAAACACCTTTTCTCAATATGATACCCTTTCTTAAAAAGTAGCTTTTTTTAAGAAAAGCAAACCTTTCCAAAAAGTGTCTTTCCTTAAAAAAGTACATTGACTTAAACAAGTAAGAATATTAAATTCGGCTGTGCGAAATCTTTGAAAAAATGTCTGGATTTCTCATTATCGTGGCTAGATTTTTGAAATTATGTTTAATATTAATAAGAGGATTACATAGCTTTCAAGTATTTGTGTGCTTTTTTAACTAAAAGCGATTACTAAATGCTATCAGCTTAAATTAATTATATAATAAGCTAGGCGATTTCTTGTGACTGATGTTTTGCTCTACCGTTTTATCCCGATTTTGACCAAGCGTATATTATTTGAAAGGTATTTCTTTTTAGCCGATTTGCAGATTTACAGATTTTTAAATTTTGTCCTTTATTTTGAGTAAATTGCACTTAAAGTTGCTACTAACACATACATAAAATTATACAATGCTATGTGCGTGTTTAATAAATTTGTTAATGTGTTTGTAATAAAAATGAGTTTGTTTTTTGTGTGTTGAATTGTGAATTGGCTATAATTGATTAGCATACTTTTAGGGTCTTTATTTAATGAAAAAATACAATTTCTTGGAATTTGCGCTCGAATTTCGAGGACTGGAATCTGCTCGTATATACAACTACATTTTTTATACCCTACACCACTATGTGGTCAGGGTATAACGACTTTGTTCTGCTGTTTGTAACTACCAAAAATATTTGACCTAGACCCATTTTTGTTATACGGATCGACTCAGGATCACTTTCTGAGTCGATTTAGCGATATTCATCCATTCGTGTGTCCGTCTGTTCATCCGTTCGTCTGTCCGACTGTCCGTCTGTCCGTCTGTCCGTCTGTCCGTATGTCCGTCTGTGTGTCCATTAGAGAACCCATAAATACAAATGTATTTCTTTTCCGCTCCCCATGTAATTTCCGGTAGATTCGGGTTTAAAAAAAATATCCGTGCCAAAATTGGTACTATCGGATGAAAACAGGCAAGGCCCCCTCGACTTTTAGCCCTTAAAATGGACTAAAATTAGTACAAAGCTGTTTTATGATATTACTTTTAAGTTAAGTGGTATACAAAAAATTTCATATAATCATTTTAGTGCACAATAGGATGGCAAATATTCCTCGCCTATGCTTTTTTGAGCTAGCTATGGTTTATCATGAACTTTTAAGCGATCAAAATCAAAAAATGTGTTAAAACCTTTTTTCAGAATTTATAGCACAAAAAAGTTTTGTACTAATTTTAGTCCATTTTTAGAAATGACACCTATGAAATCGACTTAAATTGTTATAAAATCCAAATCATTTTATAAATATCGGTCAAATTGGGTTTCTGTATGTTTAATACTTCCATTAATCAGCAGTCCAAAAATAAACACTATAAGACAATTCTTAGTAATAGCCACCATATAAATGTGCTCCCGATCTTCACTTAAATCTATCAAAAAAAAAAAAATATTTCACATATTTTTCTCAAATTTGGTTTGTATATGTTTTTGCAAAAAATAAGTGACCTTACAAAATATGGTCAGGATCGGTCCATTTTTCGACCTATTTCCCATATATTTATAGCATCCGATATGAACTCATTCACATTCAAAAAAAGAAAATTAATATCATGCCAATCAAAGTTGGTTTATGCTTATTTTCTATATCCACTTAGTTGGGCTGATGAGGTAGGGTCTCTAAACGCATGGCATATGGTATAGGGCAGAGTTTCTTAAACTAGGGGTCGCGGCCCCTAATGGGGTCATGAAAAAATTGTAGGGGGTCGCAAGAAACAGGATTTTATTCCTTGATTTTATAAACGCAAAAAGCTTTTCCTCCTTTTGAAATTATTTTTTTGAATTTATTTATTTTATGTATTTAAAATTTATTTGTTATATTTCCCCGTGCTGAGTGGCTAATGCAAAGGTAATAGAAATATATAAAGATGTTGAACTCCCATACAATGTGTTGCCGGTGCTAAAATTTGATTCGGATTTACGCTAAAGCCGGAATTCAGTAGGAAATAAGAGAACTCAATGAGTGAATTCAAAGAGAATTCTATAAGGGGGAGGAGCACAACAAAGAGAGCAAAGGTTTACATTAGTTGCGCCTTAACCCACATTTGGAGTTCAGTTCAGTCATTTTTGTCTGTGCATCAGAGAACTGCAAAATCGAAATTTTTTTTGATTTAATCATACAATTAATTTCTTATTCACATTTAATCAGTCAATAAAACTCAATGTTTAAGCATCATGTTGTTAAACGCGTAATTCTGATATTACAAACAGTTCTCAATTACTAACAAATGTAAGATATTGTTATGGCGACAATATACATGAAGACTTTCTATTTTGTCGGCCACTAGATGGACATACAACAGGTGAAGATGTATTTTTAAAAATGGATGATTTTTTTTTAAAGAGAATGATCTAAAATGGAGTAATTGCGTTGGCGTATGCACAGATGGGGCAGCAGCGATGACGGGAAGGCATGTCGAATTTATATCTAAAGTTAAATCGGTTGCTAATGCACATATTACTTTTACACATTGCATGATTCATCGCGAAGCATTGGCAGGCAAGAAGGTATCTTTGGATCTAAACTCGGTTTTACAAGATGCAGTTAGGATCATCAACTTTATTAAAAGCCGTGCACTTAATACGCGCCTGTTTGTGAATTTCTACAAACACCTGCGCTATCTGAAATAATCCCGAGATTGGATCTACTCTGTATCAATGCAAGCACACCCATCTCATTAATTATACACTTATTTTATGTTTTTGTTTGTGAATTTTAAATTAATTTTAATTTATACATGCTTATTTTTCGTTTGGTTTCTGAATTCTGAAATTAATTTTAATTTTTTTTAATATAAAATTTATAGTAAATATGTATATAAGTTAACACGAGAAACATTTAAAATAACAAAATAAAAAAGAAATTCACACGTTCACAAAGCTGACGTCGCGTCTGCGATATTTGAGACACATTCCGCAACGCAGCTGGTTCACATGCTGACACAACGTCTGCGACGTACACGAGCAAGCCGATTAAGGTGGTGTGAGTTTGAAAGTAAGCAAAAACCTGCGCTTATTAATTAGGGTAATTTAAGTTTAAACTTTACTCTGTATTTTATCGTGAAACAATAAAGACGTTGTGTGTTCTAACAAAACACACAACAATAATTTTTTTAAAAGAAAAATATAACGTTTTCTTAATTGGCGCCCGAGCAGGGACCCTGAAAGGTCCTCACGGTAAAATTCGAGTCAAGCCTTGTCAGGCCCCTCAGTAATCCTAAAAAGGATAAAACGGATTGTGCGTTATGCCAAAGCCTGATAAGCTCGCGTAAAGTGACATTCGCGAAAATAAATACTAGAAAAGTTAAGTGAATAAAAATAAAAATAATTGTAGCTGAATAAAAATTAATAAAATAATCAAGATTTAAAAGGACATTTGCCAAAATCAATAAATGTTTGTGAAACTAAAGAAAAATAAGTGTAACTGAATAAAATTTATTTTAAGAATTAAAACTAATAAAATAATCAATATCTAAAATGACCAAATGTTTGTGAAACTAAAGTAAAAATAATTGTAGCCGAATAAAATTTATTTTAAGAACAAAAAAATAATAAAATAATCAAGATTTAAAGTGACTTTTGCAAAAATCAAGTGAACGAAAGTTCCAACTAAAATAAAAACAAGTAAATAATCTGAATAAAGTTATCTAAACCTGAAAATAATTAATATTTTAGACTCAAAAGTGACATTTGCAAAACTAAGCGAATAAAAGTTTAAATTAATACTAAAGAAACAATACAAGAAAAAAAACTTAGTAAAACTAAAGAAACTATTCGAGAGAAAAAGTGTAAGAATCTTATGTGAAAAAGATTTTAATTAAAAAATAGCAAAAAATTAATTAATTTGAAAATAATAATATAATTTAGACAGTCGAAAATAAAAGAAAAAAAAATTCGAACTTAATAAAACTAATTAAAATTTAATACAAAGATCAAGTCGAAAATAAACCAATACAGGAAAGACAAAGAAGTAAACTATTCAAATTTTAAAGCTAAAAAAGAAACAAATTACATCTAATAATATAATTACATCGAAAGGAGTCTTCAACAATCATCATCCCTTCAATTATCAAGACGTCCACCCATCATCAAGTTCCAGTAAATTACCTGATTCTTGCGATGCTGCTAATAATGTAAGACATTTATTTATAACTTTTTTTTTATTACACAATATTTTATTTTTTTTGTAAAATAAGTAATTATTTTAAAATTTTATATTTGACATTAATATTTCAGTAGTGGTTGACAGAATCAAAGAAAATAACGTTTGTAAATCTCATTAAAAAATATTCAGTGTAAAAGAAAATTCATATTCCAAATTTCTCTATAAGAACAAAAAGAAAGAAAAATGCCAGACGATACTTTGAACGAATTGACAGAAAAATTTAGTCGGTCCTTGAACATGGCCAGTCCTTCGGCTAATATTGTTTCGGGATTGAATGAAGTCCAAATGGAACAGATTACAGAGTTAATAAGAGGAACAATAAACCCTTCTCAAGATATTTTTTCAGATGATGGAGTAGATCAACCAATAGGTACCATAACTACAAGATTAGAGGAATTAGATAAAGTTCCGGATGTTGTTAGGTCCTTGCGGGAATTCTCAGGGAAACCAGGAGAATTCAATTCATGGAGAAAATCGGTTGATAGGGTCTTAGAACTTTATCAAACTTTGAAAGGAACTGCGCGATATTACGCAATATTGCACACAATTCGTACTAAAATCATCGGCGATGCCGATATTGCCTTAGAATCTTATCGAACACCATTAGATTGGATTAAGATAAGAAAGTGCCTAATGATGCACTACTCAGACAAACGTGACATAGGCACTCTAGAATACCAAATGACATCTCTTTGTCAGGGAAGCAAATCAATATCTGAATTTTATCAAAGTGTGTACCAACACTTGTCTTTAATCCTAGACAAAGTTTCTTGCTTAGAATTAAACGAGGGAAGTCTCCGAACTATGACAAATACGTATAGGGAAAAGGCATTGGATACCTTTGTACGGGGACTCAATGGCGATCTACCTAGATTATTAAGTGTAAGGGAACCAACGTCCCTGCCGCAGGCTCTTCACATTTGCCTAAAACTAGATAATATGTCTTTTAGAAGGGACTACGCGCACAATCGCATAACAAGAAGCGAAACGCGCAAGGATAACCTTAGACAAACTTTACCTCAGTACAGACCGAACTTCTACCCTGAATTAGCCCACATTGGTGGAGTGGGTAATAATAGACCTACCTTACCAAATTTTAGGTTTCATCAGGGGGCAGGATTCAACCAGAATCTACAAAATAGACAATATTACAACGGTCAAAATTACCAAAATAATTACCAGAAAATCCCATCGAATGTACAAAGAAGTTTCGAACGTCATCAATATCAGGGACAACGACAAAACCACTACAACAATCAACAAAAACCAGAACCAATGGACATAGACCGTTCTATGCAAGTAACGCCCCAACGTAATCTGCCATTTAAGAGACCAGCAGAAAACTCAATTCAAGCTCCCATGAACAAGATACAAAGAAATTTTCATTTAAATACCGAATATTGGCCGAACAATAATTTAGAAGAGGCTAATAATTATTCATACGGAGGACTTGAAATCGATGAACCAGAGGAAGCGTACGGATACACCGAAGAATATTTCGAACAATTGCCAGAAGAATTTATAACAAATGAAACCCAAGAGAATCAACAAAGCGATATCCAACTTGCTGTAAATTTTTTAGATTAAATTGTTCCTCGTTACCTTATTTTGAGACAAGAACGAGGGACGGACAAATATTGACATTTTTATTAGACACAGGAAGTAATAAGAACTACATTAAACCAGATTTAGTAAAAAACCCCAGACACAATAAAGAAATATTCGGTGCGAAATCAGTAGGTGGCGACATACAAATTACTCAACATACATTAGTAGACCTTTTCGGAATTGACAACGCCCCAATCAAATTCTACTTATTGCCTGGATTAATCTCGTTTGATGGAATTTTAGGGAATGACAGTTTGAAAGAAATTTCAGCAGTTATTCATACAGCCGAAAACTATTTCACAATTAGAGGAGGTAAAAAGATACCTATTAAACAACGTTTGTCACAAAACGTAAATAACCTCGAATTAAGAATACAACACCTACCCAGTCACCAAAAGGTGTCATTAGAAAATCTCATAAAACAACATCGTTGCCTTTTTGCAGACCCTGATGAGAAATTGACATATACCACTACAGTAATTGGAGACATCCGCACAGTCAATAATTCACCAATATACGCTAGAAGTTACCCTTACCCAATGGCCTTAAAAGATATTGTAGAAAAAGAAATCGATCGTCTCCTTTGTGATGGCATTATAAGACCATCACGGTCTCCATATAATTCACCCATATGGGTCGTACCCAAAAAGGAAGATTTTTCAGGACAGAAAAAATACAGATTAGTTGTCGATTTTAGACGATTAAACGCAGTAACGGTGGCCGATAGGTACCCCATTCCAGAGATTAATGACGTTCTATCCAACTTAGGTGGGAATCAATACTTTACAGTGTTAGATCTTAAGAGCGGCTTTCATCAGATAACATTAAGAGAAGAGGATAGGGAAAAAACAGCCTTTTCAGTAAACAACGGAAAATATGAATATACCAGGTTACCGTTTGGGCTGAAAAATGCTCCATCAATATTTCAAAGAGCACTCGACGATATTTTGAGAGAATTTATTGGGAAGATATGTTACGTATATGTGGACGACATCATAATTTTCAGTAAGGATGAGAAATCTCATCTGGAACACTTGGGAACAATATTTAGGACACTAGAATTAGCTAATATGAAAGTTCAACTAGACAAATGCGAATTTTTCAAACATGAGGTTGAATTTTTAGGCTTCGTGGTATCAAAGGAAGGTATAATGACAAATCCCAAAAAAGTCGATTCAATTTTGAAATTTTGCTATCCAAAAACACTAAAAGAACTTCGGTCATTTCTCGGACTCTCCGGGTACTATAGAAGGTTTATTAGGGGTTATGCAGATATTGCAAAACCATTGACGGCGCTTCTGAGAGGATCGGACGGACGAATTTCAAAATCTATATCAAGTCAGACGAAAATAGAATTGGATACTTCATCCAAGAATGCATTTGATCAATTGAAAAACGCATTGGCTTCACGTGAAGTTTTGTTATCATATCCCAATTTCGAAAAAGATTTTCAATTGACTACAGACGCTTCCAACTTTGCAATTGGTGCAGTGTTAAGTCAAGAAGAAAAACCAATTGCATTTATTTCCAGAACATTGAATAAAACAGAGGAGAACTATGCAACTAATGAAAGAGAGATGTTAGCCATAATATGGGCACTGAACTCTCTAAGAAATTATTTGTATGGTTCCAAAAAAGTGGTGATCTACACGGATCACCAGCCCTTGACATACGCCCTCAGTAATAATAATAATAACTCAAAAATGAAAAGGTGGAAATGTATTTTGGAAGAGTATAACTACGAGTTGAAGTATAAACCTGGACGAACAAATGTAGTTGCTGATGCTCTATCCAGAGTCCCTATAGGATTAAATCCTATAAATGCTCAAATAAACTCTTTGACCCCCACCGAACACAGCGCAGAAAGTTCGTCAGAACATTTAATACATAGCGTAGAAATTCCAATAAATGTTTTCAAAAATCAGTTATTTATAAATGTGGACAACACATCATCGTACCAATTTCAAATTGTATTTCCCGGAGTACATAGACACATTATTAAAGAACCCCAATACGACGAACAAATCCTAGTGAACATTCTAAGAAAATATCTGAATCCGTCCGTCATTAACGGAATAAAAACTCCAGAATGGATAATGGGAAAAATCCAATTATTTTATCCCAATCATTTCGCAAATTACAAATGCCGCTTTACACAGTCGACCGTTGAAGATATAACATCTGAGAACGATCAAGAAAATCTGATAATAGAAACACACAATAGGGCTCATCGAAATGATAGAGAAAATAAAAAGCAAATGTTGGAAAAATATTATTTCCCTGGCATGTCAGGTAAAATAAAAAGAATTATAAAATTATGTTCCATATGTAAAAAAGGAAAATATGAGAGACACCCAAATAATCCAGAATTACGCGAAACTCCCATACCAACATATCCAGGGCATATTGTCCATATCGACATTTTTTCGACCGATAAAAAACTCATTTTAACATCAATTGATAAATTTTCTAAGTACGCAAAAGTAAAATTATTAAACGGAAGATCTATAGAACATGTCCGAAAACCCCTTAGGGAAATTTTGTTTTCATATGGAGTGCCAAAGTATGTGGTTATGGACAACGAACCCTCCTTAAACTCCGCATCCATACAATTCATGATGAAAGATGATCTAAAAATTGATGTATTTACCACCCCGTCATACAAGAGCGAAATAAATGGTCAAATAGAAAGATTCCACTCTACTTTAGCGGAAATCATGAGATGCCTGAAAAATGACGGAACATCCAGAGATTTTGAAGAATTGCTGGAAAGATCGGTGAATGAATATAATCACACGTTCCATTCGACGACTAATAAGAAACCAGTTGACTTGTATTTTGGGCGAACAATTGATTTTTCTCCCCAAGACTATGAGACGACAAGACTATCCAACGTTGAGAGACTGAAACGAAAACAGGAAAAAGACTTAAGTTATCATAACAAAAATAAAAAACCTACAAAGGAATATGTGCACGGTCAGTTGATTTACGTAAAAACTAATAAAAGGTTGGGTACAAAGTTGAGTAATCGCTTTAAAGAAGAGATTGTTTGGGAAAATAGAGGGACAACCGTAGTTACCGAAAGCGGCCGTGTTATCCACAAAGGTCATATTAGAAATTGACGAAATATTTCTTTACTTTTATTTTATTTTTTTTACAGATTATTAATAAACAGCGCGTTAGCAGATTTCAACATTCTAGACTACTCCAACTCTAGATTGATAACCATTCAGAATGGTATTGCAAGGAGACAGAATGGCACATTTAAAGTTATACACTCAATCAATCTCGAACAATATCAAGCCTTATCAGAAGAACTTGAAACAATTTTAAATACGAACATTACATTCAAACATCCGCTCCGTCCGTTTTTAACGCAACAAATTATTGATATAAAAAGTCTTCTTAAACGCCTATGTCCAGGTAGAGAGAAGAGATCAATAGATTTTATAGGCAGTGCATGGAAATGGATTGCCGGAACTCCAGACAGTCATGATTGGGAAATCCTTAATCAAAAGATCGGAAATCTTCTAGAAAATAATAATAGACAAATGGTAATAAATGAACTGACTATTGACAGAATACAAGAAATATCGAATATTACTAACGAAATATTGAAAGTTAAAAGAGAAGATTGGAATAACGAGTTAGCAAGTAAACTAGAACACAAATTGATTTTGATAGAAAAAGAATTACAGAACATCGAATATGCCATCCAATGGGCCAAAGTTAATATTGTAAATTCATTTATTTTATCAAAAACTGAAATCGAAGTACTTAATGATGTTCTGACTAATTATAATATACCATTATTTAACGTAGATGAGTTACTATCATTCGGAAATGTAAAAATCGTTACAAATAATAAAGAAATTCTGTACATTTTAAGTATTCCAATCACTCAAAATGATATCTGCAAAATGTATTTAGCAAAACCAGTAAAAATTGGTCATTTAATTGATAGAATTGAATTTGATAAAATTTTGAATTGTAATAATGTTTTATTTGCTATTAAAGATAAATGCAAAAATTATAATGATCTAACCATATGTAATAGAGATAAATTAATAAAATTAAGAGATGATTATTGTATAACAAATCTATTTAAGAACAAGATAGGGAACTGCACCCAGGTAAACAACGAACACATACCCACCGTAGAGGAAATCGGAAGTGATATTCTATTATTAAATCAATATAACGGCAAAATCAGCGTGAACAATGAAGAAATAATTTTAAATGGAACTTATCTACTTAAATATTACAATACAACAATAATAATCGATGATCGTGAATATTTCTCCAAAGAAGTAAGCGGCAGCAAACCTCTCCCAGCCTCTCTACAACCAAAAGCAGCAAACGCAAAAACAGAAGAAGTCCTATCCCTACAACGACTCCATAAGATCAATATGGGAAATTTTGAGAGATTGGAACTATTGGAAACCAAGAATAACCTGCTGATAACTTCAAGTACAATTACCATAATTTCAGCCCTAGTCATCACCATTTGGTTAACAACGAAGAAGATATTAAAACGGAAAAAAGAGAGGTCAGAAACAGAAACAATTTCATTAGAACAAATAGAAAAGGTACAAGACACAGAGAGGAAACCCGAGAAAAAAAAACCAAGCATTTACGACCTACACACGTTCTAGGCAATCGGGACGATTGCATTTGAGGAGGGAGGAGTTAACACGAGAAACATTTAAAATAACAAAATAAAAAAGAAATTCACACGTTCACAAAGCTGACGTCGCGTCTGCGATATTTGAGACACATTCCGCAACGCAGCTGGTTCACATGCTGACACAACGTCTGCGACGTACACGAGCAAGCCGATTAAGGTGGTGTGAGTTTGAAAGTAAGCAAAAACCTGCGCTTATTAATTAGGGTAATTTAAGTTTAAACTTTACTCTGTATTTTATCGTGAAACAATAAAGACGTTGTGTGTTCTAACAAAACACACAACAATAATTTTTTTAAAAGAAAAATATAACGTTTTCTTAATTTATATATATATTTATATATATATTTTTATTATTTTAAATACATTCTAAAATAAAAATCGTTAGAACCTGCATTTTAAATTAGACTTATACTTATACTGCATTAAATTATACTTTGTTGGGGGTCACTAAAAATTTCGTATTACGAAAATGGGTCACGAAACAAAAAAGTTTAAGAAGCCCTGGTATAGGGTATAATTTTCTTATTTATTTTTTTTTTTTTTGTTTATTTGCTATGCATACACATTTTTCGGCTTGTTGTTGTTCACATGTACAAAAAAAAAAAAAAAAAACACAGCAAATGAATCCCATAATCATTCGATATGCACATGTTATGTTACGTCTAAACAATACTATTTTTAGTTTTTTATATGCGGACAGGTGAATGTTTTCAGTAGACACACAGACAGACAGCAGACGTACATCACCGGATCGCTTTCTCCTTTTATAAGGAACATGAATATATATGGTTTATAAGTTTCCGGAATTTATTTCGATGAGTTACCAATGGGTTGACAAACTGATATGCACCCTCTGCACAGTGGTGTGGAGGGTAAAATCAGTACCCTGACTTAAAAAGTAAATTTTCTTAAAAAAGTTCCTAATTTAAAAAATTAACTTTTTTTTATAAAATCATAATTTCGTAAAAAAGTTTCTTTCTTTAAAAATACATTTTCTTAAAACAATTTCTTTAAAAATAGTATCTTTTCTTGAAGTACCTTTTTAGAAGAGCAGATTTTCTAAAAAAAATTCCTTTTATTAAAAAGCGCTCCTTCCATAAGAAAATGCCTTTTCAAAAAAAAAATTACCTTTTCGGAAAAAGTACGTTTTTTAAAAGCAGTACATTTTTTAGAGTACGGTTTTTGAAAAAGTGACTTTTTAAAAGAAATCCCGTTTTTAAAACAGTAGCTTTTAAAAAGTTAACATGTAATTAAAAAAAAAAAAACGTTTTGTAAAAAGTACGATTTATAGAAAAATACTTTTGCATATTACATAAAAGGTGCGTTTTTATTAAATTATATTAATTCTTCCAAAAATTACTTTTCTTATAAAAGCTTCTTTTCTTACCGTAGGTTACTTTGTTAAAAAAGTGTTTTCACAACTTTTCAGAGGAGGACTTGGTCTTCTTACAACTAACCAGTTATATACAGTTATTTAATAGAACTAAAATAGTGTTATCGGTTCTGTCTAAGGCTTCGGTAGGGTAACTGGGCTCCTACAAATAGCGGACTAAGCTTTTTTGCTACAAAAATATTTCTTTTAAGTAGCTAATTACCAGAGAAAGTTAATGGTGCGTCTCTAATAAAAGCTATCAAAGATATTTGTTAATATCATGTGGCAAAGAAAAATAAAAGGCATATAATAATAATGGAATTATATGAATTAAAGCATAGCTTATAGTTAAATTTATTTTTATTTAACGGCCAGGGCCAGTGGCCCCAAAACAGTTGAGGATTATTCAGAAAAAAGTATTTTTCAAAATGAAAAACGAATGTGGTTTCTTCATGCTTACATTTGTTAATATATATTTATATTGGCAAAGACAAGAAAAAAACAAACTTAAAAACTCACACAGACACAGATGAACATAAAATGACCATCGCCTTTTCTGTATATTTTAGCCACAGAGTTAATTGCTTTATGGCTATGTTAGTTAATCTTTGACAATGTTTTCCATTGTTGTTTACAGTACCTTTGTTGCAGGGAGATCAAGCTTTCTTTTTTATTTACTAACAATTTATTTTTTTTGTTTTGCATCTATTCTGGCAGGAAGACGGAAACGCAAAAGGTAGTTGTTTATCAACAGTGATGTTAAAAGGAAGACAATTTTTTCTATTTCTTCTATTCCCAAAGTAAGAGATGTATTAGAGTAATAAAAAAATGTATAAGCCGTTTTGCGGATTACCACATGTCATACCTCTTAAGGTACAGTAGAGTGAAAAAGTTTTAATAGTGATCTTAATATTAAGTAATATTTTTAGTCAGGAAAATTTACATAATCAAATTTTTGGGTTTTCAAATACAAAGTTGTAATACTTATCCAGTATTTTAACATAAGCAGTAATAATTTTGTATGACTGACTTTATCATTTAAAAGTAATTAAAACTGCATATTGTCATTTAATTTTAAATAAAGGGTATTTTTTCCTTATTTTCCTTATACCGTCGTATAATTTAATGTTCTATCGGGCTTCAATGGAAAACTTTTATAATGATACTTGACAGAAAATATGTAGATTTTATGTTTTTCTAGTAAAAGTTAAATTTTACAATTCACGAGGTCTCCGAGTTCTGATTTTATCACTATATTAATTATAGAATAAATTTACAGGATCGAAGGTAAGTGCATGTTCAACAATTCTGTGCTGAGCATATTAGCGATTCACTTATAAATTTCTAGTCATAACGTGGTGCCATATTCTGTGACTTGTTAACTATAAAATTTAAATGATTAAGTTCTAAAAATTTAATGGTGAAACAAGTAAGAAAGTTAAGGGCGGTAATGCTACACCATGAGTTTTGCGAAAGGGTATCATATTCAAAAATAGCCAAGTCTAAGTTAGACTGAGTGCCACACTGAGTTGTAGGGAAACTACTACACCGTTATTTACGGAGGTTGGTGATTCTTGTGTCTAACTATTGCATTACTTACGTATAGTAGAAGCTCCTAAGAATTGGAAGCTTAAAGTTATATTTATTTTTTTTAAACCAAAATTATATGAAATTAGTTAAAAATTAGTATTCCACTAAAATAATTTTTGTGTATGAAAGCCCTCTTTAAAATTTCGCGAGAACTTGCTTTGTAGAACATCTCACTATATATCTGCTCTTTTTGTGGATCATTTTAGATCACATTAGAAAGAAATACCAAAAACGTAGGCAAAAGGTGGATTTAAAAGCGGTTAAAATATTTTCTTTGGATAATCAAAGACTAAAGATTCGTGCAGACGATGTTAAATTCAAAATAAGTTACTTTTTTTAAGAAGTGTTAATCTTCGGACGGAAAAAGATATTGTTTTTTAGAAACTAACATCTTCCATAGGAACATATATTCATATTTTATTTCCTTTGTGAAATTGATAGCTGAATATATTAGCAGGACATTTTAAACCTATTTCAAGGAATAACTACAAGGACAATGGAAATAGATGAACATGCAATTTTTTTTGGCAGATCCATGTTTATCGAACTAAGGTAAAGGTCGATAGTATTATGGAATTTCCCTTAAACATACGGAATATGTGTTGGTTTATTCAATTGTTTCGTTGGATCATTATGGGCAGCAAAACTTCAACGTATACGCCCACGGGATTTGTATAACTCGAACGCCGAAAAGGGAGAATTGTGTCACTATTGGGTTAATTCTTCAGGGTTCTTACTATGGACTCTAAAAGGCATCACAACTAATGATGGAAAGATCCCCATAAAGATTTTGGGCTTCTGTAGAGAAACCTGAAATTAATGATATTTGCCCAGATATTCGTATTTAGTTATTGCAGACACACATGGGTGAAGCTAGGGCGGGCCCGGGCTCCCCGAAATCATTTGAAAATTTTTATTTCATATACTCTTTCACATCGTATCATCACATTTCTTTAAATTTTTAGAGTAATTTTAAAGCACTTAAAATTGAGAGTAAATACTTTCTAATATTTTTATACCCTATATCACTATGTGGTTTGGGTATAATGACTTTGTGCTGCTGTTTGTCACTACCAAAAATGTTTGACCTAGATCCATCTTTTGTTATACCGATCGAATCAGAATCACTAACTGATTCGATTTAACGATGTCCGTCCGTCTGTGTGTCCATGTAAACTTTGTAATCAAACTGCAGGGCGCAAATATGAACATATTTTGATGTTATATGAGCTTTTATCAGCCATAGGATGAACGCTGTTGAAATTAATGCTAATCGGTCCATGTTCAGACCTAGCCCCCATGAAATCGACATAAATTGCCACAAGATCCAAATTGTCATATAGATCTTATTCAAATTGGGTTTGTATGCGTTTATTACATCCATTAACGAGTAGTCCAAAAATTATCCCTATGGGACAACTCTTAGTCATAGGCCCCATATAGAGCTACTTCCCGATCTCCACTCAAATCTATCAAAAAACAAAAATATTGCACTGATTCTTCTCAAATTTTGTTTGCATATATTTTTGCAAAATACAAGAGACTTTACCAAACATAGTCAGGGTCGGTCTATTTTTGGGCCTAGTCCCCATATAGATATAGCATCCGATATGAACTTTTTCATATCTGTAGCCAAAAAAAATTAATAAAAATCCCACTCAAATTTGGTTTATGCTTATTTTGTGTCCAGTTAGTTGGGCCTATGAGATAGGGTCTCTAAACGCATGGTATAGGGTATCATATAGTCGGTCTAGAATCAAGAATCTTAGTTGTTTTATAATGGCGATCATCATCATCAATATTTATTTTAATTTATCAAAACGTAAGGAAATGAAACTTAAATTTACCGCAGTAAGACTTTGCAAAAATTTCAAAAGATCAGATGGATTGTTACGGAAATTACATTCTACAAACAAACAAACAAACAAGTAAAGATAGATAAACATTAATTCAAAAAAGTTTTCCGGGTCATAAAATTTAAACAAGTTTACAATACATAGTTTATTTTCGAAAATTTTTAGAATAAAATTCTAAAAAAGTCATCGTTAACTTCTGTTTTTTTCTATATTAGCTGATGAAACGGATGATTTCAGTGTAAAAATAATTTTACTTTGTGCGTTAGATTTTTGACATAAGTTCGATGCAAATCTAAGAATATTTTTTGAACTTTTTCAATATAAATGGAACAACAGGAAAATACAATACACAAACTTACTTGAGACAGTCAAAAACAATGATTTGAATATGTTGAGAGGACAATATGACAAACATATCCCAGCGCTATTTATTAGGCGCAACCATATACCCTTAATTAATGTCTAAATGTGGCATCAAAAATTTAAAAATAAGAAGTACTTTTGCAACCATTTGCGAAATATATAATTATTTTCGACACTCTTCAAAAAGGCCACGCATTTTGTCAAACATATTTCAAGAAAACGAAAAATCTGGCAAAATTTATGTATTTTTTTTTATTGTAAAATAATGAATGTTTTCATTATTAATACAATATTGGCCGTCACGTGGTGCTAGGGCCGATTTCATTACACTCCTTATGTGCATTTGGGTGGCCCTTAATAAAATAAATTATTCAAACTCACCCCATAGAAATATGCGAATAGCAAAAAAACAGAGAAATACAAAGCTTTGGGTCAATCAAAAAAAAATTTTGAGGTGCCTCAACGCGAGTGAAAATTTCAAGTGTGTTTATATGAGGAAAATATGATTTTATTTTAGATTTTACGAAAATTTCGTTCTATAGTTAAATTTTTTCGACAAGTTGTTATATGAATCGATATCAGTACTAAATTATCTTTTGAAAAAGCTATATGCATTCCAAATCGAATAAAAACTCGCTAAGAAATAGCAAATGCCCCAGATCACTTTTGTGCAAAAAAAAAAAACTAGATCGTGAAATTTGACGGAAATTTTTTCAACTTTAAGACATTATTTAAAGCCATTATGAGCACTAAGGGATGAAGTATTGTTTTATTGCCACGTTTTTAACCTATTGTGCAATAAGACCAAATATGGAAAATTTTTTTGATAAAATTTTGAAAACTCCTTTTTTAAGTTTTAAAAAATTTCCTAAAACAAAATTTCAAAAAATGGATCTCGCACTTTAAAGTTTTATTAAATATACGTTAGAGATTAACTGTGCAAATTTTTAAGTAAATTCCTCTGCCAGTATTTTTGAAACAAGGATTTTTTTGCGGATTTCGAGAAAAATGAATTTTTTGTGAAATATTCAGTAAATGTACTCTTTCTAAACATTTGTATCAAAAATTTATCAGTTTTCTTCTTTCAAATGTTACATTTTATCCTAATAGCCTAGGGTTTCGGAAATTAAACTACATGACCCCATTATATCTTTTGGACTTGGGGTCACATACGACCCCAAGCTAATAAAGGACAAATTTATTCACAAAATTGAAGTATTTTGTAAGTGCTGTTGAATTTTTAGATGTGATGCCTAAAATATAATAACCAAATGTGCAAGTCTTTCATGCTAATAATTTGGAATAAATCGGACTATGTTAACCCATTCTTTGGCATATTTAAAAAAATTAATTATTCTAGTAAACTAGATGAAACCCTTACTATGGGTTGGAAAATTAAATTTTGCAATATTTTACGAAAACTTACCGCTATGTGCTCCTAGGGTTAAAATGATTCAAAATTCAGCAGTATTTGAAAAGTATTTAAATTTTTGGACTTACTCGTCCTATAATGGCTTAGGGCCAAATGTGGCGCCAAGACCAAACAACGAAATGTCATAGTCGTATGATCTTTTTATTTATTTATTCATTTATTTATACATATGTCTAAATGTATTTAAATGTTTACGCATATTTAATACTTTAATTTAATTAAAATTTTTTATTTTTTTTAAATTTAATTTAAATTTGTATTACATACAATTCTGTATTAAAAATAAAGAATTCATCAAATCATAAAAATTGGTAAAATATAGCACTATTTTGTTTCCCAACCCATAGAACGGGTTTCATCTAGTTTACTAGACAATTAATTTTTTAAATAAAATAAATTTTTTAAAATTCAAAGTTCGGCCTCGGCAAAGAATGTGTTAACGTTGTCCGATTTATTCCAAATTCTTATCATGCAAGACTTCCATATTTGTTTACTATATTTTAAGAGTCACATCTAAAAAAACTTTAAAGTGCGAGACCCATTTTTCGAAATTTTGTTTCGGGAAATTTTTTAAAACTTAAAAAAATTGTTTTCAAAATTTTAACAAAAATTTTTTCCATATTAGGTCTCATTGCACAATAGGTTAAAAACGCGGTAATAAAACAATACTTCATGTCTGAGTGCTTATTAATGGCTTTAATTAATTTCTTAAAGTTGAAAAAATTTCCTTCAATTTTCACGACCTAATTTTTTTGGCACAAAAGTGGTCTGGGGCATTTGCTATTTCTTGGCGAGTTTTTATTCGATTTTGAATCTATATCGCTTTCTGAAAAGATAATTTAATAGTAAAATCGACTCATATAACAACTTGTACAAAAAATTTAACTATAGAACGAAATTGCCGTAAAATCTAAAAAAAGTCATATTTTCCCCATATAAACACACTTGAAATTTTCAGTCGCATTGAGGCAGCTCCAAAATTTTTTTGATTGACCCAAAACTTTGTATTTCCCAGTTTTTTTGCTATTCGCATACAAATGTGCATACATATATTTGTATATATATTATTCTAAAATTAAAAATAATAAATCCATATTTGTTAAGTATTTTTCGCATCCAAAATAATTTAAAAATACCGTTCCCCAAAATTTCGAGAAAAAAGTATAATATCAACTTAAATTAGGGATTTGAGTGGTCCTCTATTAACATATCGCACCTTAAATACAAAAGAGTCACAACTCAAAATTTTCCAAAATTGACTTTTTCCCATAAATTAATTCACAGTATTTCTATCTACTGCAAAAATTTATTTCTCATAACTACCTTCGTTAACAGGAAAAATGCAGTTATATCTGGGGCACAACTTGAGATAATATCACTAGTCAAATGAAAAATTTCAGTCAGAGAGTCATAACTCAAAATTATATTTTATTTACACAAATCTATACTAATATTATAAAGAGGTAATGTGTGTTTGTTTGTTTGTTTGTTTGTTTGTTTGTTTGTTTGTTTGTTTGTTTGTTTGTTTGTAGGAGGTAATCTTCGTAACTACCATTCTGATATTCCTGAAATTTTCACAGAGTCTTACTGCGGATATGGGAAGTGCTATAGGCTATAATTTTTTAAATATTTTTGGTGGGCGTGGCACCTCCCACACAAAGTAAATTTTTAATATCGTATACATATATTGAGTACTATGATAGGGAGAGCTTTGCAAATTTGTGTGAGGTCACCTATTGTTAATATTAGTAGCTACGCCGGAAATGGGCGGGATCAGATAAGTGGGCGTGGTACCTCCCCTACAAGTAATAGTTCAATATTATATATCTCGAGTAATGTGATAGAGAGAGCTTTTCAAATTTTTCAGATGTCACCTATTATTAATGTGAGTAGTCGGATGCAAAATGGGCAGTATCGGACCAATAGGCGGGGCACCTGCCATACAAAGTAAATATAAAATGCCATATATCTGGAGTACTGTAATAGTGAGAGTCTTGGGACTTTGTGTGAGCCCATAAGTAATTCATTTGATTAGTTAGACAGAAAATGGGCGTGATCGGAGCTGTGGGCGTGGCACCGCCCATACAAAGTAAATATATGATATCATATAACTGGTGTGCTAAAAAAGGAAGCTTTGACGCTTTGCACGATCGTATCAGATCTTAGTATGAGTAGTCGAATAAAAAATTTACGGGTTCACACCAATGGGCGTGGCACTCCCCATGAAAAGTAACTATTTAATGTCATATATCTGGATTACTGTAAAAGGGAGAGAGTTTTGTGGCTTTGCGTGAGCCCATAGGTTCTTTGTGTGATTAGTCGAACAAAAAGATGGGCGTGATCGGAGCAGTGGGCGTAGCACCGCCCATGCAAAGTAGATATGTAATATCATATAACTGGTGTACTATAAAAGTGAAAGGCTCGACATTTTGCATGAGTCCATCAGATATTAATGTGAGTAGTCCAATAAAAATTGGGCGGGATAGGATTAGTGGGCGTGGCACCTCCTATGTAAAAAATATGAAGCACTACGAAAGCGATAGTCTTTTGATAAGTTCATTAGGTATCAATGTGATTTGTCATGGAAAATATATCGCCAAAATCAAAAATCGCCAAACCCAAAAATCCCGAAAAATTAAAATCGCCCAAAAAACAAAAATTTTCAGAATCAAAAATGGGCAAAATCAAAAATCGCTAAAAAAAAAAGAAAAATTGCCAATTGATATTCTAAGTTCAAGGCCTATAGTTAAGTGTTGCCAGATCTAATATGGATAATCCATCTTCTTCTCATGGGCAGCTACATGTACCTTGCTCCATGGTAGGAACGCCGAAAAATCTGATAATTGTTGTACCGAATGAAAAAACAAAAAACATTGTATATCAGCATCAGCAAGCATTGAAATAAAAAAAATCTATACTAATATTCTACACTAACATAATAAAGAGGTAATATTTGTTTGTTTGTTTGTTTGTAGGGGGTAATCTCCATAACTACTCATCTGATCTTCCTGAAATTTTCACATAGTCTTACTGCGGATATGGGAGTGGACGTGGCACCTCACATACAAAGTAAATTTTTAATATCATATACTATGATAGAGAAAACTTTGCAAATTAGTCTCAGTCATCTATTATTAACGTGAGTAGTCAAACAAAAAAATGGGCGGGATTAGACAAATGCGCGTGGTACCCCCACACAAACTTAATATTAAATGTGATATATCTGAACTACTGTATTAGTGAGAGCCTTGGGACTTTGCGTGAGTCCTTTCAAAACGATTAGGTAGGGGGGGGAGGGGGTTGGTGTAGCGAAGCACACCGGGTTACATCTAGTACAATATAAATTAAAAAAAAAAAATTATTGCAAAACTTTCCTCAAAATAGACATTTTTCATAATGAAACTACATTTTTTTAATGATACAATCATTTTTACATAGACAGTTTTTGCCTCTCCTGAAAATTTAAAAATTTTGAGTTGTGACTGTTTTGTATTTAAGGTGCGATATATTGTTTCTTAGGTTGTAATATTGTACGGTGTTTAAATACCATTTATGTAAATTTGAGTTCATCTTAAATGTGGCAATTTGCAGCTTTGTTTTGAATTTTACTTACAAGTTGTCAAAGTTCTTACAATTAGTAAATTTAGATACTGTGAAAGATTATAACCAAATTAATTTAGTTATAAACCGACTAAATTCAATACGCCGAGATGTGGACAACGAATTCGAAAATTTGTATCAAGAGGTTTCTACAATGACTAATTAGTTTGGAATCAGACCTGAACTTCCTAAAAGAGTAGGAACGGAAAATTAAAGCTCAAATATAAAAAGAGAGAGCCCAAAGGAATACTACAGAGCAATATATATACAAAATAATTTCTAGTTTAATAGTTAGATTTAAATGCCAGGAAAATAGCTTAAAATCTCTATATAACGTAGTCCCCATCAACATTATAAACTTCTCATGCAATGACATCGAAGATCTCATAATTTTGTACACAAATGATTCGAACGAGACACATAAAATTATTTTAGCTGAACTATCTCTTTGGATTGAGTTTTGAAAGGATAATGCAGAAAAACCTTCTAACCCATTAGTTACCATTGGAATGTGCGCTGAAAATCTGTTTTCCAAATTTATTTATTTTGTTAAATGTAAATATATTTGTCATTCCTGACACAACAGCTTCCACAGAAAGAAGCTTTTCTACGCTAAGAAGGATTAAAACTTAACTTCGTAATACCATGTGCGAGGAAAGGATTTCTTCGCTAGCATTAATATCAATTTATCGGAAGGAGGTAATCTATACTAGTACAATAAAGAGGTAATGTGTGTTTGTTTGTTTATTTGTAGGATGTAGTCTCCGTAACTGCTCATCTGATCTTCCTGATATTTTCACAGAATCTTACTGCGGATATGGGAAATGATACAGGCTGTATTTTTTTAAAATATTTTTAGTGCGCGTAACACCTCCCATACAAAGTAAATTTTTAATATCGTATATATTTAGTACTATGATAGAGAGAGCTTTGCAAATTTGTCTTAGGTCATCTATTAATAACGCGAGTTGTCAGACAAAAAAATGGGCAGGATTGGACAAATGCGCGTGGCACCCCCATACAAACTCAATATTAAATGTGATATATCTGAATTACTGTAAGAGTGAGAGATTTGGGACTTTGGGGCGAGGGGATAGCGAAGCACACCGGGTTACATCTAGTAATTCATAAAATTATTGAAATATTTTTAGATTCAAATAGGAAATTAAATTTTTAATTGTTCTTACTTGTAATATTTTTTAAATTGATCCCATAAATAAACACCCTGTTTCTGAAAAACACACCAAATTTACTTTTAACAATAAAAGGTAGAGATGTCAGTCTACCGAAAAACGGATATTCGGTACTGGGTTTAAACCGAATAGCAATTACTTATATAGCTATTATAGTGGTCTTTAAAAATTAAAATACGATTTAAGGGGTGTCGGAGTCCAGTTTATGTCTAATAAATGTGAAGTTTGGGGACAATCGGATAAAGAAAAGTCGTGCCGGAAATCGATTGAAAATTTCAGGAGTGTTTATATGGGGAAAATATGACTTTTTTTCAGATTTTACAAAAATTTCTGTAGTTTAATTTTGTCGACAAATGATTCGAGTTAAGTATTAAGTTATTTTTTCAAAAAGCTATATAACTTCAAAATTAACTAAAAATAAGAAAGAAAATAGTAAATGCCCTGAGATCACTCCTGTGCCAAAAAACAATAGGTCATGAAATTTGACGACACTATTCAACTTTAAGAAATTGATTAAATTTTTAATTTTTTTTTGGTCTAAATACCTATAAGTACTTAGATATGGAGTATTGTTTTATTTCCATGTTGTTATCCTGTTGCGCAGTGAGACCAAATATAAGAAAATTTTTCGATAAAATTTCGAAATCTCCTTTTTCAAGTTTTAAAAAATGTTGACCCCAAACTAATAGAGAGAATTAATAAAAAAAAATTCAAATATTACGTAAGTGCTGTTGAATTTTTTCATCGCGCATTCCAGAGGCTCATCGGAGAACGGGTGTGTCGAAAGTAAAAGTCTACAATTTATTGAATAAGTTGCAAGAAGAGATAGAAAGCATGGCAAACCAAGAGCGCCCAATTAGAGATCTTACTGGTAACCACAGAAAAATAAGTGATTGGAATTGGGTTGCCACTACAAGAATTTACTTAGGTAATACAACTTTTTTTTGAAATCTATATATATAAAATTCATTTTCTGTTTGTTTGCTTGTTTGTTTGTTTGTTTGACCGCTATACAAATTTTTATTTTTCAACGGATTTTCCTGAAATTTTGTACACACGATCTATAGGAAAGGCTGCCATATATCTTTTACCGGCCGCGCCTACTTTTACGCCCACTTTTAATGTAAAATTCATTTTCTGTTTAGTTCATATATGTTTACTATACAAATATTTTTTTGTTAACGGATTTCTCCGAAATTTGGTACACACGATCTCTGTACTCCAGGTAAGGTCGCCATATACTTCTTACCGGCCACGACTAATTTTCGCCCACTTTTTATGTAAAATTCATTTTCTGTTTTTTGGTATATTTGTTCGCTATACAAATTTTTATTTGTTAATTGATTTCTCTGAAATTTGGTACACACGATCTCTGTACCACAGGGAAGGTTACCATATGCTTCTTGTCGGCCACGCCTACTCTTGCGACCACTTTTTTAATTTCCTATGGATTTCGCTCGAATTTACTGCACATTATTTTCAAATCCCATGTAAGGTCGTCATATACTTTTATCGGCCACGCCCACTTTTTTTAGTTTTCTATATAAGCTTTTAGTATTTTTTAACATATTTTAATTTTTCAATGGACTTCCCTCAATCTTTGTGCATAAGTCTTTTTACTTACTACTCTTGCGTTTACACCATTATGAAATAAAGATTTTAAATCAACCTTTACAAATTTCCCTGTCTTATCTTTTTTACTATATGAGCTGCAACGCCCCAAAATTAGTGCAGATTTATTTCATTGGTGAACAGATATAGGTTGACTACCGCTGCAGGATTACTCCGATTATAAATATTTGCATCTCGCCTTTTTAACTACAATGGAAAACAAAACATTACATATTTCCATCTTGCCCTTTGGCTACATTGGAAAGCAACCTATTACAAATAGTTCCATTTCATCTTTTTCACTATATAAATGAGTTGTAAAGGTGGAAAAAGAACTATTTGCAATTGCGCCTTGCACATGAAAGCATAGCATATAGGCCGTACTACCTCAAATGCAAAAAGGTTTAAACAAAATAGAACTCTAGAGAACCTGATTAGATCCAAATTCGTATCGAGTTTCAACGAGTTAGACAATCTGAGTCGAGAAATGCGGAAACACCTGAGCAAACCCAATAACGTCTTGAAGCCCAAAGATCAAGACAAGCTTTGTAAGAGAAGCGGAAATGCCTGAATCTACTCCAGTGCGTCTAGAAATCCAGCAGCTAAGACAAGCTTAGTCGAGGGAATGTGAAACTCCGGAAACGACTCAACAATGCATTTAGGCCCAACGGATAAAACAAGCTAACTCCTGGGAATGTGAAACTCTTGAAACGACTGTAATATCACTACCAGAAGACTTTTGTAAGTTGGTTTTTCATTGCAAGAGATGGTACAAAAAGTTGCTCCTAATATAACGTACATAGGAGGACAATCTCTTACGGTAGCAGGTATCAACTAAGAATCTCACTGTTTTTCTCATAGACAATTATTTGTCGCCTGCTCCAGAGTTGGGAGCCAGCACAAGCTTTTCGTATATGCACCAGAAGAAAAATCCAGAATTGCTGTATATCCCCAAGCTCTTGAATAATTAAAATTCGTAACTTTTTGACATAATACACTCAAAATAATCCATGCTTAGTTGTAGTGGTAAGCAGGCGCTCAGCACTTAGCCCCCAATGAACAAGTTCCCCAAATTTTAAAAAAAAGGTCCCCAAAAAAAAAAAATAAACAAATTGACCATACTGCTCTCAATAAACGTATTTAAAATCTGTATTCTTTTCAATAGCATAATTGCGGTGACGCGACGCGATGCTCGCGGAACACAGCTGCGCTCAAATATCGGATGATCTGAAAAATATAATTTGGCAATTAAAATTGGTTGACAACAACTGCGCGGCAGCACTGGTGTGGCTGCCAAACGCGCGGACGGAACACAGCTCAGTAAAAAGTCTTATGAATACTAAATGTTATATACGTATGTGCAATAATTACTATACACATACTATAAGCAGTTGCTTAAAGCAATTTTAAACGTCGCATTCATTTTCCGTTTTATTTGACGTCTCTTCTCAATAATGATCACTTATTGAATAAAGTAATTCAATTTTTAAAAGTTCCGATTCCTTTAATTTGCAAACGATTCCGTTATATTTGATGTTTACAAAATAAATAAAATTAAAAAAAAAAAAAAAAACTTGAGGCAGTTTCGTAGCTTAGTTTTGAAGTATTTTTTCTGTACCGTCGTATAAAAAAAAGTTCTAAATTAAAATAGCACAAAATTTTAAATTGAAATAAAACGTGAATTTGCTCCCCCGAAAAACGTGAACATAGGGAATTTTTTCACCATGGACAAATCCCCAATCCCATACAAATTTTTTGGGAGTAAGTTAATATTTTTGAGGAATGGTTCATCGGGGACTAAGTACTCAGCACCTGGTAAGCATAGTGAACCATTTTTCAAGTCAAAGGCCTTGGGATCCCGAGCAAGACCGGGTAAAAACAGCTAGTATTTAAATATTTTCGATTGCGATAGATTTTCTTCGCTTTCAACATTATTATCTTATATCTTGCAAAATGAAAGTATATACAAAAGCACAAGACAAAAAGCAAACAGTACAATTAACCGTAAAGAGGACATCGACAAAATATGTGTTAATTATAATATATTATTGTCTTAAATTATAAACTAATGTAATAAAATCTCCCTGAAGAAGCCGGGAAAATCCAGCGAAACGTTGGAGAAAAAAGAACAAATTAGTTTTTCTTTTAACTCTTGACCAGTATAGCCAAGTAAGTGTACAACACAAATTAAGTTGTGTTTACCAATAAATTTATTTATAATAATTATTAAAATAAATTAAATCATTTTTGTTAAAAGTTTAAAAGTTTCTTAAAGTTTTAATGCTCGTACATAAAGTGCATTAATGCAAAATGTATGATTGGTTATGTGGATTATTTTCAATTTTTGTATAACAATTATTTCAACAAGATTTACTTTTTTTGAATTTTTTCCTTGCGAAGAATATATACGATTTGTCGAGCATCAAATCAATGTCACCCGTTCCCACGGTGGTGTAATCTGCCATGGCTGTTTGATAATCAAGTCTTTCAAGAGCCAATGTAAAATGTTGACGACGTTGCTGGAAAAGCTGACGATGCTGCCGTATAAAGCCGATACCTATTCAGCACCCAAGAAGATTGCTCAAAAGTCCACAGGTAAATTCAGGAAGCAAGTTTGGAACTCTTCATATAATAAGTTGGTAGAATTTTTGTGAGTTGAGGTTTTCTATGGTTTAAAAGACGTATTATGTTACAAAGCATATGCAAAAATAAAAAAAGTGTTTAAAAGGCAACATTGATAAAGAAAGAAAACCAACAACAATTACCACAATATGGAGGATACTTTTTCTAGATCCGCGAAATGTTATTTAACTAAAACATCAATACGTGTGTAACATAAGATAAGTATTTTTGTATTTTTTTATACCCTATACCACTATGTGGTTTGGGTATAATGACTTTGTGCTGCTGTTTGTAACAACCAAAAATATTTGACCTAGACCCATCTTTAATTATACCGATCGAATCAGAATCACTTTCTGAGTTGATTTAACAATGTCCGTCCGTCCGTCCGTCTGTGTGTCCATGTAAAGCTTGTAATCAAACTGCAGGTCGCAATTATGAATATATTTTGGTGAAATTTGGTATATAAGCTTTTATCGGCCATGGGATGAACGCTATTAAAATTGGTGAGAATCGGTCCATGTTCAGACCTGGCCCCATACAAATTACCCATATGAAATCGACATAAATTGCCATAAGATCCAAATTGTCATATAGATCTTACTCAAATTGGGTTTGTATGCGTTCATTACATCCACTAATGTGTAGTCCAAAAATGATCCCTTTGACCCCATATAGAGCTGCTTCCCGATCTTCACTTAAATTTATTAAAAAACAAAAATATTGAACTGATTCTTCTCAAATTTTGTTTGTACATATTTTTGCAAAATACAAGAGACTTTACCAAACATGATCAGGATCGGTCCATTTTTGGACCTAGTCCCTTTATAGATATAGCATCCGATATGAACTTTTTCATATCTGCAGAAAAAAAAATTAATAAAAATCCCACTCAAATTTGGTTTTTGCTTATTTTCAATGTCCAGTTAGTTGGGCCTAAGAGATAGGGTTTCTAAACGCATGGTATACGGTATCGTATAGTCGGTCTAGACCGACTATAATTTTCTTACTTGTTTTATCATGTTATATATTTTTTATTTTATTTACATATATATAATTAAATTCGAATAAGTTACAAATAAAATCATTTTTAGTGTCTTGATACTTATATACTGCATTTACTGCACATTAAATAGGCTAACATAATAAATGGTTACGACAATCAATAAATAAAATCTAGATTCCATAGTATCAACTAAATTATAAAATTTACACAACTGAATCTACGATGGTTTGGATAATACAATACGATCACTCGAAAGCATGACCTAATTTTCCAGCATATGATTTTTTGATTAGACCAATTTTATTCTTATCGGAATTTCCAATTTTTTATATGATAATTTCTCTCAAATTAATTGGAGCAGCATTTATTTGATGCCTTCTGTTAATTATCAATTATTTTTCATTGAAGACAATATTATAAAACTATTTGATGATGGGTGATCTTAAGAATGAAAAGGATAACACCACAGAACAAACCATGGTTTACCACAAGAATTCAGCAACTAATACACCGAAGAGATTCAGCCTACTCAAGACGGAAACGTATCAAAACACTTTAACTGAAAACTGAATTCCGATCAGCTCGGAACGATGTCAATCATCAGATTAGGATCGCTAAATCAGAATATTAGCCTATTCGCTTTTGCACTGCGTTGGATTCTAAACAGACTTGTCATACCATTCGAGAAATTGGTATTGGCAATTTTGATAAAACCAGAAACTGTCCTGTTGATGCTGAAGAACTCAGTAAGATGTTCACTAATATAACCATTATTCTAACAAACATTAAAAGCCGTAATGATTGTTTCGCTAATGATAACAATAATTTATTTCTAGAAGAAAACAAGTTTGAATTTTTCTGCGTCAGCCATTTGCGTCTTGTATCTGTTAAGTAAAATCTAATGCTGTTGGATATGATAACTTACACCCCCAATTTATTAAACTTCTTTAACCACTAATCTTGCCTTATATTACTCTTTTTCAACACCATCGTCAGTCCAGTCGTTTTCCTACAAAATGGAAACATGCAAAGATAATTCCACTACCTAAATCGAACTTGCAAATGACTACATATTTACATGTAGATCAACTTTTGAGTGACAAGGAATTTAGCTTTCGTTCCAAACATAGTTACGTTACTGCCCTAGCTGATGTTTCCGAAAATATGAGACGTGAGTTAGATGACGGTAGAGTTACAAAAAAATCTAAATACATATTGATACATAAAAGGACTATAAACCCACTAACTGATATGGAAATATAAATAAATAATCAAAGAATTAAGATAGTTCCAGCAGCTACAAATCTTGAATTGGACTTCAGCAGCAACCTTAATTGGTCAAGCCACATCAATATGATTGTTGCACAATAATACGTAAAACTAAGGATGCTATGGGCAACGCAATTGCTTACACCATTAAGAGTAAGAACACTATTTTGCAAAGGCTTACCTAATTCCAACACTAACTTATGGATGCGAACTGTTTGTTAATTGCGATTAAATAAACAAAAAAAAAACTTCAAATCCTTTACAACAATATTGTTAGGTATGTGCATGGGTTAAGGAAATTTGAACACATATCATCCTTCTCGAAAAGCCTGTACGGAGTATCACTTGGAAACTTACAAGAGATTAGAGTACTAATTTTTCTACATAAGATAATGTACACTGGAAAGCCATAATACATATGCTATCATATACGATTTGCACAAATCAAGCGGAGGTAAAAAATTATTATTCCTAAACATCGTTGCCTAGTATCAGAATGGTACTTTTTCATAAATGCTGTACGTCTTTGGAATAGCCTTCCACCTAATATTCAACTTAATGCCAATGCAATACATTTCAAAAATCTTTATTTAATTGCTTTGCCTAAACCTAAACTTTTTTAAGGGTATTTTTTATCGTGTTTTTTTTCTCTCTTTTATTTAATTTTCTTTTATCTCTTATTTTCTTTTCGCTTGATTTAAATTAATATAATCAATGTTATATTCTTTATAATTATCAATTGTAATTCTTGTATCAAATGTAATCCTGCACTATAATTATAAGACTTAGTTTCAAATAATGCATTTTGACTACCAGCACGAAATATAATGCATTATTAGGGGTGACGAGACTTGGACATAAAATATCACGCCAAAGTCGTTAAAAAACCAATATCGTGTTAGTTTTTTGCGATTATGAATTCCTTCTGTCTGGCCAAATATTTAGATAACAAGGAATTTTATGTGAGCATTATGGGTCGTTTGCGTAAAATTTTTCGCAAATTTCACAATCATCGCAGTCGCTTGATTAAGTGCCAGTGGACTCCTGAAAATCTAATAAAATCAAAAGACGACTTCAGCGATTCAATTTTGATCGATTGCAGATACCTTAACATCGGATTCGAAGAGTTGGTATAAGTGTATTTTATCAGATAAGGATTACTTTTTAGGCGATTAAGTTTATTTGGAAGTAAAGCTATTTAATTTTATAACAAAATTCACCTTTTCATTTAGACACAGTAGTATATTTCATGATGCACATCACTAGAGTCTTAAGTGCATGTGTTTTTATACTCTCAATTCTTTTATATCTCTCAAATTTATATAGATAGTTAGATAGTTAAAAAAAAAGTCTCCCAACTACTGTGATTGTAGCTCAGGAAACAATAATAACAATAATTTTCTGATGAAAGTGATTTACATTTAAAGACTGCATTTCTTTTTAATTACTGTTCCAAAAATAAAATATTTATATGTATATTAGGGCAGGTCGATTTAAAAATCGCCCAAGTGACAAGGAAAATCGTATTCTAGGGATCAAAATAAGAAACTGACCCATTTAGAGTACAAATGTATGATCGATCCCCACCAACTTTGGAGGCCGACCCATATGGCACACCCCTGGAACTCCCCTTGGGGGGGTTCCCATATAAATATTTCAAAAAATCACCATTTTTTGTTTAGAATTGTTTGATTTAATATTAAAATTAACACTCATACGTATACGTACCTTCTACTCTGCTAATAAATAATAATCATATGCCTCGACTATGTTATATTATTCAAAAAGATCGATGGGATAACGGTTCCTAACTTTTAGATCACTCCGTGACTATGCGTGACTCTTCGTGACTACCCCAAAATTAATCTGTAGTCACAACTAGACTATGGGCCAAGTTTCAGATCAATTGGCCCATGGCAGACAGACAGACGGTTCAAAAGTCGGGACATCAGAATTCGTGTTAGAGGTATGGTTCCTTGGGTAAAGTTTCTTATTTTGATCCCTAGAATATGATTTTCCTTGTCACTTGAGCGATTTCTTTGCCTCCCTACAAATCGACCCGCCCTAATGTATATGTAAAGTACGAGTATAAAAATTCCATATTATTCGGTTTATCTTTTTAAATTTGCTATTTCTATATACTTTTTAGAGTGTGAGTGATTTTCTCGACTCTCAATTTGAATAATGACCAAAAACATCAACTACATATTTATGGCAATTAATCAATCATATTTTTTCTATTCCAAATACTTATTCAAAGTCCAAAAACTTATGCAAAATATTCCCTTTAATCAAGAGGGTGTTAAAACAATGTAATGTTTATTTTTTATTAATTTTTATTTTGTTTTGTCAAGGGAAAATAATGTGTTTTTTTAACGCCCTCAAGTAGAATTAATATAATGGCCAGTTCAGCTCTGTAAATGAGTCATCCCACTTAAGGTTGGTTGGTTTTTCATTGTTTCTTTCATAGCCCAAAAAATCGAGTTTTTTTCTATTTGTCATATTTAAATAACGTAGTGTTGATGATATTACTTTTGCTTTTTTATTCGTATTTGTTGTGTTGCACGCAATTATGGAACAATTTTTCATAAACATCATTAAATATAAAGAAAAAAATATATATATTTTTGACGTTTATTTTTTTCTTTCCCTATTTTTTTGTGTGATGAGTTATCATTTTTTATCATCAAAGATTAATTTGTTTTTTATTGTAAATTTTTTTTATTTGTGGTATGGTGCATGTGAAGGAAAGTAAAAGCCAGCTATTTTATATGAAATTTACCACAATTTATTTTTAATAACATATCATAAGTTATTTACTTGTTTTCTACGAGTATAGAACTCTTTTGTCTACAGTTTATATTACACTAATACAACCTATAGTTTAAAGTAATTTCGGTTAATTGCAAGCGAGAATAAATGAGAGCCCAATAGCCAACGGTGTTTTTTTTTTCAAAACCCAGAATGTCTAATATGAAATAGTACTTCAATACCAACACCTACATAGTGGCACAAAGGAATGAAAAATACAATAGGTAGCTTCTGGTAAAAGTGTAACAAAATAAATATAGTGAATAAATAACAGATGTGGAGTACTTTTGTATATTTCAAGCTCCAGCCAAATGTCCATCAAAAAACAAAAATGTGCTGTCATAATGTTGATAGTAGGATATTTGTTACATTTACGTTACATCATTTATTTAACATGAAAAAATATTAAAAAACGAGAATAAAAATAAAAAACATAACGAAGAAACTCACAATAAATTGACTGCATAGCCATGTACATGTAGTCCTTAGTGAAGTTCACAATTTGATCTATTAAATCATATTAGAAAAAAATCAAGTACATAACCGTTATTGATGGAAAAAATGTTTGTATTTTTTGTTTTTGTATAAAAATTTTTAATAACAATTTTTTTTTATTTTTTTTTTGGTAAATATAAATCCCCTCCAATAAATGAACATTGCTGATTTCGTTCAAAGTATTGGTTAGTTATTGCCAATCAATTCTTTTTACGTTTTATGTGCATAAAGAGTAAATTGGATTCGTAGAAAAATTTTGTGTTTTCACATGACTTAATTGAGGTCTTAAAAAAAAATTCAACATAAATATACTTTGACTTTTTAAATCGTTTTGATCGCAGTACATAACATATTTGTAGTGATTAATCAAAAGGCATTTTGATGTTACACTGTTATTGAACAGTTTGCTTAAGTGGACCACCTCGGCGGAGTGTTACATTTAGAAAAATTTACTGGATTTGACAAGCCATTTTTTTAGTCACCACAAAAAATGGCCATAAAATTGGTTGAACTTCATTATTATTGGATTCAAATTGCTTTATGCCAAAAAAGGTCTGACCACATTATAATGTTATCGCGGGGCCTTTACAAGTGGCGGTAACCAAAACAATATTATACCAAGCAAATATCCTATTAAAAATAACAACTGATGTTCTATCAATTTATATTCACGCAGAAAAAAGACTGGTTGGAATTCGGTTAGAACTAGAAAAATTTGTTAAAGTAATTAGAATCTTTATTGTAATTCATGAATATTTAAAAATAAAATAGATATTCTATTAAAACAATCATCTAATCACAATCAATTTAAAATTAAGATACCTACAACATCGTTTACGAATCAATATCTTTATGTAAATTTCAAAACTAATTTAATTGAGGCAACCTAATAAAACCAAGAATAAAATGCTTCAGTGCTAAATATTGGCGACTGCAACTACCAAATGTTTTAACGTATATTGTAGCAAATAATTGGATAGAGTACTATACACAAAAAGTGTATTAAGAATGGTTTTTCGGTTGTAAATTTGTACCCTCTTTTGGTATTTCTAACCGAAAGGAAATTCTACGAATCAATTTCTGTTGTAAATACCAAAAAAGATAAGAATGTAATTAGCCAGACCGAATTGTTGATTACATTTGTCAAAAAAATAAAATAAAAAAAATCTAATAAATATATTGGATAATTTTGTTTAAATGGTGCGTGGTAGAGAAGAAGAAAGCATATATTTCAAAAATTCATAACTGCACTGTATTCTTAATCGGACCGGTTTCTGGCATTTCAGGCTTCATCAGCGATTTATTGAACATTGTGATAATTGTTATGTTTTTAATTGAATAGGTTGTTTCTATATGAAAATTTTTTTCTACTTAGGGCGGCCGTGAGGTTTTGAACCGTGAACCTTCACATACACTCGTACTTGCACTTTTTGGTCAGCGCTTTAACACACTCACCTAAAGTCAGGCCTACGAGCAGTGTGGTTAGTTTTCAGTTTTCGTACCATACAGCTTTACTTTGTATTAATTTCAGAAGATACAACTCTGTCCAAACAAACAATCGTTATTTTTGAATTTTGAATATTTTTTGCATTTATACTTCTAATTTCCACTATTCTCAGTTTTCGTAAGAGTTGTCATATGAGATGTACGGTTTTTGTACATACCTACATATGCACTTTACATATATTTGAGATGACGCTGTGAAGCGAAGAAAATTTTTTTGTTTGTTAGATTTATAGTCATTTTTTAATTTTATAATATATAATCACAAATCAAGAAGCTTATCACTGTTTTATTTTTAAGTTAGAATATCACGAAGGCAGTGGTTGTTGCAAAGTTGATTATCAAAGCGTGGAGATTATCATACGATTGTTTAAGTAGTGAGTTTGTACTACGGTATTTGTACTACGAAATATACATGACCTGGACATACCTTTTATAATTTCGAACGACGACACAAAATCACTTTTTCTTTACTTGTAATAAAATTATCATTCGCAAAAGCAATTAAGCTAATTAAATAACATTTTATGATACAGCCATATTAATATGTTGTAACTGTTCCCTATGAGTTCGGTTTAAATAAACTTCCTATGTGTTCGAATTGAGTTTGAAATGATTTGAAATCGATCGAAAAATAACAAATGTAGGACTCTTTTCAGTCATAGTATCCACAGTCTCCCTAGATGTATAAAATCTTTGATGTGATATGTATTATCTAATTCAGTAAATATCTTTAAAATATATTAATAATGTTACCAAATAAATGGATACAGCTTTAATAAGAATATTAATTTAATAACAAAAATATTTACTTCATTAGAAATGTTAGCAGATATTATAAAAAATGAGGATAATTTATAATTTTAAATTGATGATCTGAAATCAAAACCGTTTATATAGTGAAGCCAATTATAACTATCAAATTGTTTTTGTCATATCGTCTTGCCAGTGCAATACTGTAATAACTCAAAATAGTTAGTTTTGAGATATTACGGTTTAAAGTTTTATCGTTCAGTGTTATATAATAACATGTATTGTTATTTCACTGAAAACAGTAAAATTTTAAGATGTTTTAATTTTCCTCTGATTCTTTGAGTCTCTTCTAGCCCAACAGAGCAGCTTATGGAAAACAGTAACATTCTGAGTTGTTAAAGTTTTGCACTGGCAAGACGATATGAGATATGTTATATTTATTTTAATGTAAAGTGTATAAATTATTCAAAAATAAATACTGAAAATAAATAATTATAAGTTTTGATTTTTATATTTTATATGTCTTAGTAAAAATCCCGATTAATGGCTGTAACTACCAATAATTAAAATTGAGAATTCCGTTGTATCAACTAAATATCATAATTCATACAATCGAATTTCCATATACTCGTAATGTCAATTTCTTTTCCCATTGTATGGTAATATGTGTCATATATGTAGTTCAGTTATTACAACAGAATGATTAAATGAATTCTAAGAAAAGAAGAGTATTTTGGGGTAATACCCCAAAATTCAAGAAACAAAAAGCGCCAAATGCTAATAATAACCTGTTTTGACTATTAGATGATGAAAAAGATGACGATTCCTACTCACTAGAAGAGGAACAATAAAGAGAAATCAAGGAGAGGATTCCACCTTTAGTGATTGACTCATTACATAGTTTTACAACTGTGTTAGAGCTTATTCGTCGAAGTTATAAATACAAAAGAATGTCCATTGGAACCAAAGTTATATCAGATAATATAATGCAATACACACAAGCTTTGAAAAAACTTAAAGAAGCAAAGCTAAAATTCTATACTCATCAATTTAAAGACGAAAAAGAATTTAAAATAATGTTGTTTGGCCTTCCTAAGTTAAGTACTACTACTATTACTGAAGAATTTAAAAACACGTTTAATATAGTACCAACAAGTGTTAAAGAAGTCGTAACAAAAAGATCCAACGTTGATGATGCACTCTACATGATTGAATTTGATAAGCTACACATTGCTAAACATGATATTATAAAAATACGATTTTTTTATGGCATAGCTGTACATTGGAGGAATCCTCATAAAGGCAATAAGGACCCGACATTGTGCTCCAAATGTTCTACGTATGGACATGGATCTGCAAATTGCTACCGTCTGCCAGTTTGTCCAGCTTGCGCTGGTGATCATGACTATTCTGAATATACCATAAATAACAAGTAAGAAAATTATAGTCGGTCTAGACCGACTATATGATACCCTATACCATGGTTTAGAGACCCTATCTTTCGGTCCAACTACTTCGATATAGAAAATAAGCATAAACCAAATTTGAGTGCGATTTTTATTAATTTTTTTGGCTGCAGATATGAAAAAGTTCATATCGGATGCTATATCTATAAAGGGACTAGGTCCAAAAATGGACCGATCCTGATCATGTTTGGTAGAGTCTTGTATTTTGCAAAAATATGTACAAACAAAATTTGAGAAGAATCAGTGCAATATTTTTGTTTTTTAATAGATTTAAGTGAAGATCGGGAAGCAGCTCTATATGGGGTCAAAGGGATCATTTTTGGACTACTCATTAGTGGATGTAATGAACGCATACAAACCCAATTTGAGTAAGAGCTATATGACAATTTGGATATTATGGCAATTTATGTCGATTTCATATGGGTAATTTGTATGGGGGCTAGGTCTGAACATGGACCGATTCTCACCAATTTCAATAGCGTTCATCCCATGGCCGATAAAAGCTTATATACCAAATTTCATCAAAATATATTCATATTTGCGACCTGCAGTTTGATTACAAGCTTTACATGGACACACAGACGGACGGACGGACGGACGGACGGACATTGTTAAATCAACTCAGAAAGTGATTCTGATTCGATCGGTATAATTAAAGATGGGTCTAGGTCAAATATTTTTGGTTGTTACAAACAGCAGCACAAAGTCATTATACCCAAACCACATAGTGGTATAGGGTATAAAAATACTACAAATACTCCAGTGGTTTTTAAATGTTTTAATTGCTCTGCAAGAAACCTCAAAAATATAAATCATAGAGCTGACGACCCAAGATGTCCGTACCGGAAAGAATATTTAGAGATCCGTAGCAGAATCTCAGATAGAACAACTCGACTACACCGAAGATTGTTCCCGATTTACACATGCACTCTGCGAATATTCAAAGTGTTCATGACAACAGCCCAACTACTTTAAGAAATGCTAATACTACGCCTACAACAAATAGAATTAGGTACTCAGATGTTACTAGAGAAAATGTTTCAAAGGTAAATAGAGATAGATACGCGGATGTAACTTTTAAAGATGATCCAATAGGTGATTGCGATGATTTACCTAATGAGCGGTTATTAGATATTTATTTCCAAGCATTAGATGACCTCCAAAAATGCAGAAATAAATACGACAAAGTGAGGGTGCTAGGCAATATGCTTCGTCATGTTATCTAATACCAATAATTTAAAATGTATTAACGTTATGCACTGGAAAGCCCAAGGCATATCTACCAATTCAGCAATTGCTCAATTTGAGCGTTTTTTACACGATTTTGCAATCGACATAGCTCTTATTAATGCAACGTTTCTGAAGCAACACCACAAATTTAATCTCCCTAGTTATAAGATATATAGAGATGATGGACCCACTCATGGAGGGGGTGTTCTCATTGTCATTCGAGACGCAATTAGTCATCAACTTTTACCTAAATGTCAAACGTCACTTTTTGAGAATATTTCAATATCGTTAAATATTAATGGGCGATTAACAATTTTTACGTCGGCATACTGTTCCAAGTACAACAATAAATTTACAGGGGATCTAGACAAATTAACTAATATCCCTACTGACTTTTTTCATTTTTGGCGATTTTAATGCACGGCACACCAGCTGGAACTGTTTTGACAACAATACTTCAGGTAATGTTCTTTATCAACATCAGTTACAGTCTAACTATTACATTTATTATCCACATGATTTCATACGTTTTGGTCAATCTACCAAGTACACCCAGCCCTCTACAGTTGACGTGGTTTTGTCAAACTCTAATTTATATATGACCAATTTAGAAACGCATCCAAGCAGACTGAATTCAGATCACGTCCCTCTCACTTGCACTATACCTGGAAATTTTGCGAATTCAATAAAAAATGACATCATTATATCACTTAGTTAATTGGACTGAAATACGCTCTTGGGTTATAAACGAAATAAACAGTCGTGGGCTGAAAAATGTGTGTATAAACTTTTTAAATATAGAAAACGTTTTGGAGAGCTTAACCGAAATAATAAATGGTGCTCATAATAAAGTTCCAAACAAACATCTCATTCCATGGTTCAGAAAAATATCCCCAATAAGTGAATCCATGATAATACAACGTAGAATTTATAGGCGACAACTTCAAAGGTGCGCAGACCAAGCTAGAAGACGTACGCTATCATCTATTTTAAATCAAATGAATAGGTTAATAAATTTTCATCTCAATCAAGATAGAAATAAAAACTGGTCCAATTTTATTGCCACCTTATCTCATGGAAGTAAAATTTTTTGCAAAATTACTAAATCCATAAGAAGAAATCGTCCTGTTTTAGGAAAGCTTACTGTAAATGATGTTGAATTATGTGACAATGAAAGTAAAGCAAATGCCATTGCGGAAGTTTTTGAGCAGTACCATAAAGTTTCACTTCATAACACCTCGACCATGGAAAGAGCAGTAAATAATTATATTCAAACCATTAATAGAAATATTCAAGATGAAATTAATAATACTGTTTTGACCAATGTATCGGAAATTAAAGACATTATATTTCATCTGAAAGAATAATAAAGCTCCTGGGCTAGATGGAATTAATACCATCATGATGAAAAAAATGCCCGAAGAACTCCACAATGTTTTGTGTAGGGTTTACAATTTTTGTATAAAAATGGGATATTTTCCCAATCTGTTCAAAAAAGCTAGGTGATTCCCATACATAAAAAAGGAAAAAATCCTAAATTACCTTCAAGCTATAGGCCAATAAGTATTCACAGTGTTCCGCTTAAAGGATTTTACTGAGGACAATTGTATTATTAAAAATCAGCAATTTGGATTTCGTAGAGAGTACTCTACAGTACATCAAATTAAGAGAATTGCTAATATAATTGAGTCTAATAAACTTGCAAGAAAAAGCACTGGAATAGTTTACCTCGACATCGAAAAAGCTTTTGATTCGATTTGGCATAATGCCGTAATTTATAAATTAAATCAATTTGGCTATCCATTGTATATACAAAAACTAATTAAAAGCTTTCTTGAAAAAAGAACTTTTGTTGTAGCAATAGACAATATTCTATTCTCCACAAGACACATTCCAGCTGGTCTCCTCTAAGGATCTGTGCTATCTCCTACACTTTATTCGATTTTTACCTCAGATTTAGCAGTAGCAAGAAACAAGACGGCAACATTTTATGCTGATGATAGTGCGTTTATAAGTTCTGGTAAATTGTCCAATGCCATTATAAAAACAAGTAAGAAAATTATTGTCGGCCTAGGCCGACTATACGATACCCTATACCATGCGGTTAGAGACCCTATCTCTTAGGCCCAACTAACTGGACATAGTAAATAAGCATAAACCAAATTTGAGGAGGATTTTTATTAATTTTTTTGACTGCAGATATGAACAAGTTCATACCGGATGCTATATCTATATGGGGACTAGGCGCAAAAATGGACCGATCCTGACCATGTTTCGTAAAGTCTCTTGTATTTTGCAAAAATATATACAAACAAAATTTGAGAAGAATCAGTGCAATATTTTTGTTTTTTGATAGATTTAAGTGAAGATCAGGAAGCAGCTCTATGTGGGGCCTATGGCTAACAGTTGTCCCAGGGATCATTTTTAGACTACTCATTAATGGATGTAATAAACGCATACAAACCCAATTTGAGTAAGATCTATATGACAATTTGGATCTTATGGCAATTTATGTGGATTTCATAGGGGTCATTTGTATGGGGGCTAGGTCTGAACATGGAACGATTCTCACCAATTTCAACAGCGTTCATCCCATGGCCGATGAAAGATCAAATACCAAATTTCATCAAAATATATTCATATTTGCGACCTGCAGTTTGAATACAAGCTGTACATGGACACACAGACAGACGGACGGACGGATATCGATTAATCGAATCAGATAGTGATTCTGATTCGATCGGTATAATTAAAAATGGGTGTAGGTCAAATATTATTGGTTGTTACAAACAGCAGCACAAAGTCATTATACCCAAACCACATAGTGGTATAGGGTATAAAAATGCAGTCAAGCGTTGAAAAAAGTACCAAATATTTTGAAAAATGGAAAGTAAAAGTGAACAATGAGAAAACACGGGCAATAATATTTCCATTAAATAAATCTCCTAAAAGGGTCCCAAATAGGCCACTAATAACTCATGGCAACGTTATAGAGCTTAGTGATTCTATAAAATATCTGGGTGTCACATTAGACAAAAAAACTAACTTTTAAGCAGCATATAGTAAACACCTGTAATAAAGCAATAACATGTGGCAGAGCACTGTTTCCACTTTTAAACGAAAAGAATAAACTACTTTTATATAAATGTTGTATTCGTCCAATATTGTTGTATGGATCTCAAGTATGGTCCACAAAAGCTTGCAAAACAAACATTAAAAAGCTTCAAATAATTCAAAACAAGAATCTTAAAATCATACACAACTTACGGAAAAGGCATACCACAGTTCATGTACATGAACATTTTAAACATGAAACATTATATATGGTTATGAGAAATTTGACACTGTCATTCTAAAATCGATGCAGAATGTCTGAATTTGACATAATTAGAGAATTATTCGAGTAGTTTCTTATTTGTCTCTTCCATTTATGTGAAGATATCATATTAGAACCTACTCCCACTTCTTCTATAAAACTTTTATTTGACGTACATTATTAGGTTTTTTTTTAAATACTTTTCTCCTTATATTGAGCTACTAGATGTAACCCGGTGTGCTTCGCTACACCAACCCCCTCCCCCCCTACCTAATCGTTTTGAAAGGACTCACGCAAAGTCCCAAGGCTCTCACTAATACAGTAGTTCAGATATATCACATTTAATATTAAGTTTGTGTGGGGGTACCACGCGCATTTGTCTAATCCCGCCCATTTTTTTGTTTGACTACTCACGTTAATAATAGATGACTGAGACTAATTTGCAAAGTTTTCTCTATCATAGTATATGATATTAAAAATTTACTTTGTATGTGAGGTGCCACGTCCACTCCCATATCCGCAGTAAGACTATGTGAAAATTTCAGGAAGATCAGATGAGTAGTTATGGAGATTACCCCCTACAAACAAACAAACAAACAAATATTACCTCTTTATTATGTTAGTGTAGAATATTAGTATAGATTTTTTTTATTTCAATGCTTGCTGATGCTGATATACAATGTTTTTTGTTTTTTCATTCGGTACAACAATTATCAGATTTTTCGGCGTTCCTACCATGGAGCAAGGTACATGTAGCTGCCCATGAGAAGAAGATGGATTATCCATATTAGATCTGGCAACACTTAACTATAGGCCTTGAACTTAGAATATCAATTGGCAATTTTTCTTTTTTTTTTAGCGATTTTTGATTTTGCCCATTTTTGATTCTGAAAATTTTTGTTTTTTGGGCGATTTTAATTTTTCGGGATTTTTGGGTTTGGCGATTTTTGATTTTGGCGATATATTTTCCATGACAAATCACATTGATACCTAATGAACTTATCAAAAGACTATCGCTTTCGTAGTGCTTCATATTTTTTACATAGGAGGTGCCACGCCCACTAATCCTATCCCGCCCAATTTTTATTGGACTACTCACATTAATATCTGATGGACTCATGCAAAATGTCGAGCCTTTCACTTTTATAGTACACCAGTTATATGATATTACATATCTACTTTGCATGGGCGGTGCTACGCCCACTGCTCCGATCACGCCCATCTTTTTGTTCGACTAATCACACAAAGAACCTATGGGCTCACGCAAAGCCACAAAACTCTCTCCCTTTTACAGTAATCCAGATATATGACATTAAATAGTTACTTTTCATGGGGAGTGCCACGCCCATTGGTGTGAACCCGTAAATTTTTTATTCGACTACTCATACTAAGATCTGATACGATCGTGCAAAGCGTCAAAGCTTCCTTTTTTAGCACACCAGTTATATGATATCATATATTTACTTTGTATGGGCGGTGCCACGCCCACAGCTCCGATCACGCCCATTTTCTGTCTAACTAATCAAATGAATTACTTATGGGCTCACACAAAGTCCCAAGACTCTCACTATTACAGTACTCCAGATATATGGCATTTTATATTTACTTTGTATGGCAGGTGCCCCGCCTATTGGTCCGATACTGCCCATTTTGCATCCGACTACTCACATTAATAATAGGTGACATCTGAAAAATTTGAAAAGCTCTCTCTATCACATTACTCGAGATATATAATATTGAACTATTACTTGTAGGGGAGGTACCACGCCCACTTATCTGATCCCGCCCATTTCCGGCGTAGCTACTAATATTAACAATAGGTGACCTCACACAAATTTGCAAAGCTCTCCCTATCATAGTACTCAATATATGTATACGATATTAAAAATTTACTTTGTGTGGGAGGTGCCACGCCCACCAAAAATATTTAAAAAATTATAGCCTATAGCACTTCCCATATCCGCAGTAAGACTCTGTGAAAATTTCAGGAATATCAGAATGGTAGTTACGAAGATTACCTCCTACAAACAAACAAACAAACAAACAAACAAACAAACAAACAAACAAACACACATTACCTCTTTATAATATTAGTATAGATTAGGAATTGTAAAATAAGATAAAACGTTTTTATTTGTTGCAATACTATTTAATATAAGTAAGATCTCAAAAATTGTAAATATTTTTATTTTTTATTGTAAATATTTTTAAATACATATGAAATAAAAAAAAAAAAATTTTTTTTTTTATTTCATATGTAGAAATTTTTTTTTTTTTTTTTTGTAAATTTAAGTGAAGATTTAAGTAACTAATTTTAATAAGCGCCCCGGTAGGTGAGTAGGTAGCGTGCTCGCCTATCATGCGGGGGTCGTGGGTTCGATTCCCACCAGAGGCTTTGGTCTGTCGCTGCAAAAACACCAGCCATATGGTCTTTGTCACTCGGCTTATCCCTGGACCCAAATTAGAGTACAAATTTACTTTGCATTGTAATTAATATAAATAAATAAATAAATAAGTAATTAATTTAAGAGTTGTCTTATACGGTTTATTTTTGGAGTACTGACTAATGAATATAATAACCTTACACAATCCCAATTTGACCGAGATCTATATGCTAATTTGGATGTTATGGCAACTTAAGTCGATGTCAAAGGGATCTTTTGTATGGGGACTACGTCTGAACATGAACCGATTTTCACCAACAACGTTCATACTGACAGAAGCTTATGTACTAAATTTTATCAAAATATATTCATATTTGCTACCTGTAGTTTGATTATATGGATGGACGGGTTGACATCGCTAAATCGACTCAGAAAATGATTCTGAGTCGATAGGTATAACAAAGGATGGATCTAGGTCAAATATGTTTGGTAGTTACAACCATCAGCACAAAGCCATTATACCTTAACCACATAGTGGTCTATATATGTATATGATCGTCCATTCGTTTATCCATCCATCCATCTGTGTGTCCATGTAAACGCTGTAATCAAACTACATGCTGCAAATTTACTGTAATGGCAAATGCTACCTGGAATGGGAATTGCAGGCGTTTGAATTGAAAAGGTAAGTCTGCTGGTATGTGGGATATTCGTGAGATGAAAACAGCTGCTCTTTTTGCTGAGCCTATTAATATATACTAGTCGGCATAATTATTTTGACATACGCAACTGTAATATTTTCTTGTCCAGTTCGTTTTTTGCATGAACTAACAACGGTACACGGGCTATGTTCAAAATAAAACCCATATTTATAGCTATAAGCGTGCCCAATATTTTGTCCTTTACGCTTTTTATTCCCTTTCTGCTGATAAGAAAGCCAGCAGACAGCGAATTTTTTCGTGGCATAAGTATTTTGACAAAATCTTTGTGGCAGCGGTCGCGCATGGTTTAGCAAGTGAGAATCAAGCAACTTTGGTATTTAAATTTTATTGACATTTTTTTTATAATATTCAAATAAAATATTGAACTAAATTTACTGGAGGCTATGGGAGTTTAGCTGCGTTGCTAGAGCTTCAATATTGGCAATTTTAATTCTGCCGTTGCAGTAAAATATATTGATATTGAATTTAATTTGTCGCGCCAACAGTGCACCATCAAACTAACAAATTAAGGAACATAGTGGCATCAGAAACTTATCTAGATCAGGTGATAAACGCAAAATAACGCAAATTGAAGACCGAAACCTTCTGCGGGAATTTCACAAAAATATTCAACTAAAGCCTCAATCTGTTGCAAATCAATGTAATGAGTGGGTTCCCATCGCCGGCTTGGTTCCCATCGCCGGCTCGATGAACCAAGGCCAATATTTGAGCACCACAAACGATAAAGCTTTCTCTTCCAGTTTCCCAAGCCACAAAATCAGGGTGACATCCAAATTTTTGAAAAGTTTTGGTGCTACTATTCTGGACTGGCCACCCCAAAGTCCAGACTTGAATGCTATTGAAAACGTGCGGTCTCCTATCAAACGTAAAAGAATTAGTTATTTACATAAAATCAATGAAGAGAAAATTTTCGAGGTCAATTCACTTTCACTCAGGGGTCCTTCAAATTTACTGGACTCAGCTCCAAGACGCCTTCAAAAGGCTATTGGTGCCAAAGGGGGCTATACATTTTATTAACTCGTAATCAAATTTCTATGCATTTGTTAAATATTAAGCTTCTTTTTTTAATAATAATAACTTATCAAAATACTTACGCCAACACCTCAAAATTACTTTCATTTCTTTTAATTTTTAAAGTCTTTCTTTTAACTCAATCTCTCCGTCTGTCTGTCGTGGGGCAACTCCATTCCCCGTTATCCAATTGGTCAGAAGCTTGGCCCATAGTCTTGTTGTGACTAAAGATTAAACTTGGGGTAGTCACGCACAGCCACGCACAGCCACGGAGTGATCTAAATGTCATTTCCCCTCATCCGATCGATCTGAAGCTTGGTCCATACACTTGCTGTGAAAAAAAGTTCAACTTTGACTTAGTCACGCAGAGTAACGCGTGGTCACGCACGGTCACGGAGAGATATAAAATGGATTTTCCCTCATCCAATCAATCTGAAGCTTGATCGATAGACTTGCTGTGAAAAAAGATTAAATTTGACATATTCACGCACAGTTACGCATAGTCACGCACAGTCATGGTGTGATTTAAAAACCATTTCCCTTTATCTAATCGATCTGAAGCTTGGTCGATACACTTGCCGTGAAAAACATATATATTTTGATATGTTTACGCACAGTCACGCATAGTCACGCACAGTCACGAAGGGATCAAAACCTCCATAGACTTAGTGTGGCCAAGGATTTATTTTATGATATTAACACACAGTCACGCGTAGTCACGCACAGTCACGGAGTGATTTGAACCCCATTTGGTCCATAGACTTGTTGTGACCAAAGATTAATTTTAAAGTAAACACGCGAAATCACGCATAGTCACGGAGATATTCAAAATGCATATGCATAGGGATAGAAAGAGTTTTAATAAAAACTTTGTTTTTATGGGATAGATTATTTATAAAAGAAACCCTCTTGAGTTATTGTTTAGTTTATATTAGCAATATCTAAACAAAAAAAAAATTATAATTATATTCTATAAACGCAACTAAAAATTTAATACAAAAATGCATCATTTTGTTTTTGTCAAAATAATTATGCCGAGTAGTGTAATTGCTCCAATCAGTTTAGGTCTAAAATGGGTTACTCGCAATCTTGTATGGGCACAAAAGAATAATTGAAACTCCAACCTTAAGTTCTAATTTGTGGTGTGGAACTCCCGACAACTTGACAGAATTGAGAAACTCGGGGGGTATGTAGTGTATTGCTTTTTAGACATAATGGTATCAATGGATTTGTATATTGTGGAGAGTTGCTGAAAACTTGACAGAGAATTTGATGGTTTATGTGATCCACGATTTGCGTTTTTTGGTGCTAACAATGCTCTTTCTCATAACCTGAAATTCGTCGACATATTTCGCTTAATTTCAGTATAGACTGCGGATAGAAGTTGTTTTTCCGAGGATGCCATATTGCAGAATTCTGGCTTAAATGCTATTTCTCCATTGATGTCTTTAACCACTTTAGCATTCCCAATTTATTGTAATTCTCCTGCATGTGTGCTAGCTGTTGAATTGTTAAACATATACTTTCGGATGCATAATCAAGAAACTTGGTTTCAAAGTTGCGATGCAATAATTTTATCAGCCGCTAATCCTCTTGGAATGACAGGCAGTGTTTGACAGAAAAAAAAGTACCACCAAGCCGCCAATAAGTGCCTTGTGACTGCGGATGTCCTGCAAACTTGGATTTAAGCCCTCAATTGCATGCTTGTGCGACATGGTTCACTTGTCCCATACCAGTAATTTGAATATTCATAATGAAACTCTCAGACTGCTATTCGAATGTTGTAAGTGGTTTTAGAATCTGTAAAACACGTTGGACTGTATTTAAGTTGAAGTAAGTTCTACTAGTGTTTAAATTGTCGTGGAACTAAATGAGTTGAATATTGTAAACAATGTTAAATATAAATGCTTCTACTAAAGTAGATATGGCAAAAAAATAAATAAATTAGTGCATTTGCGGAAGCCTTCAGATCATGTGCATCAAGTAAACTCTGGTTAGCCATCGACTTAAATGGTGAAATGGCTGTGTGCTATAGCTTGCACATGATTGCTTGACTTTACAATATTAGTAATGATAGCAAACTATACGTTTGCAATAAATGGAGCACTAAAAGCAGCACTACCTGTATGCGAAATTTCCGTGTAATCGGTTTAGTAATTTAGGCGTGGTTAAAAAAAATAAGTTTTATAATGTAACAAAAAGTGGACATAAAAGGGGACTAGCATCGAATCAGTATAGCCTATAGCTTCTTCCAGATAAATCACTATCTATTTGCCATAATTGACGTGAATGGGTTCAGCAGTTTTGGCGGTAAAATTTAACAAACAAACAAATAAACAAGGATGTAATTTGTATTATATATATAGGGATTATATAAAATCCATGGGTAAGTAAATATTCGTCTTAATCAATGACTGAAAATTAAAAAAAAAAACTATATTTTATATTCTTCAATGCACAATAATTAAATGAAAAAGTCATATCAGAAGCATAGGGTAGTTTGACAGCATCGTGACTTTTTGAATTTCCTGCTCCTGAAACAGATTAAGCTGCATCTTTTATTTTACATTTTCGATAGTTTTTTTTTATGGTTTTACTTGTAAAAATATTCCAAAATCAGAACTTAAATTGCGTTGCAAGGGCAAAAATTCATAGGAGAGCGGCTATGTTCTTACAAGAAATCTGTTTCTTATACAACCCCCATTTTCAAATGCAGGAAAAGATTTCAAGATAATCAATATTGCACTGATATTGTTTTTGTGGTTTTAGTTAGTTCACGTTATTATCTCTATGAATATTGCTAAAAACCTTTTAGATGTTCATATATAGGTGGTTCGTTCGTTTTGTCTCTTCCCTTACATACCGAATTTATCTAAATCCCTCGGGAGACCTTCATTGTTATAATTATTTTTTTTTTTTAACAAATATGCAAATTACAATTCAGGACAATGATATTTCCTATTAGTTGGCAAATCAAATTAATGCCATTGACACCAGAATATTATAAACCCACTCACTGACTTTATTTAATACATGACAAAATATAATTATATAAACTTGCTATAATAAATATTTATTTTACATTTAATTTGAATAATTTTTTTCTGTGAATTACAAAAGTTTTTTTTTATTCTTTACGTACTCGTATCTAACAATAATTTATCCATTTTACGAACTTTTACTTTGCAATGTTTTAGGCTTTATTGTGCATATTTGTGCAGTGTGTAGGCATTAATTAAATAATTCTTTTTTTTATTTTTGTTTCAGTTAAGTTTGTGTGGGAGACTTAACTTTTTACATAAATTATAAATTTCTGGCAAAAAAAAAAATTGTTTTGTTGGTTTTACTATTTTGGTAAAACAAAAAATAAAACTATTTTATACAAAGTTTCCTGTGTGTATATGTTCCATATGATATTGTTACAGATATTAATAGACACACATATGTATGTATGTATGTAAGTATATATGGGTGAATCCATGTATGCGATTCAGAAAATATTTTTAATCGAGTTATATATAAGTAGGGCGTTAACACAGGGCATCCCATGGACTAAAAGCACAGTTACCATTTTTATACTCTCGACACCACTGTGCAGTGGTTATGTATAGGTTTGTTATTCCCCTTTTAAGGCGCCGAAAAATGGACTTGGGACCCCATAAAGTATAAAGTATATATATAGCAACGTTCGCCTGTCCGTCTATCTGTTGAAATCACGCTCTTTTACAAAATAATCCATTTTCCTGAGTAAAGTTATAACAATACTGTTTTTCATTATTTCGAACAGGTTGGTGTTGAAAAATGGGTTAATTGGGCTTTTTATTGCCAAGATATGTCCAAAGAGATAAAAACACCACTAAAAAAAATTTAAAATTCAGTATATTTGTCGTAATAACTTATTTTAGCATTAAGTTTATCAATTAACAAATTGTTTCTCTTTAAAATATTTTATTCACATTTGTCATAAATAGAGCAATGAGTTCAGATAAAAATGTAAACGTAAAACTGATGCGGAGGCTACCAAAAATTCACCACAGCCAAATTTATCATTCTTACCTGTTTTTATACCCTATACCAATATGTGATATTAGTAACTACCAACAATATTTGATCTAGACCCACCTTTTATTATGCCGATCGACTCCGAATCACTTTCAGAATCACTTTCTGAGTCGACTTAGCGCTGTCCGTCCGTCTGTCTGTCCGTCGCGACGGACGACGGACACCGACGCGTCGGTGTGTCCATGTGAACCTTGTAATCAAAATGCAGGTCGCAAATATGAATATGTTTTGTAAAATTTGGCATATCGTGCGCCGACCAAAACTTCCATGTTTATTTTACCTAGTTTTCAGGAAAGCATAAAAACGATTTATTTTGCCAATTTGCGAAATTTTTAGCATATCACATTTTTTGTTTTTTTCAAGCCCATTTGTCATCATTATATAAAAAAAAAAAAAAAATTCAGATATTTTTTGGCGCCTTGGAGTGGTAAAGGTATTTAAAGAAAAACTACTCAAGGGAGTTTTTGTTTCGGACATTTTTTAAAAGATTAGTTAAATTATAATACACATAGGAGTATTTGTTTGTGAATTCATAAAGAAGATATAAATGTTTTTTTCCGTCCCAACCATTGGCGAATATGACAGATAATAGTGGAACATGAGATTTTTTTTTTATTATACAACAGAATTAAGTAACAAAAGTCAATCAAGCAAACAAGTATTTTAAATAAATGAACCTAGTGGTATAAATTATCGTAAAAGTGATGATAATCTCTGTGCATAAATTGTGTTAGGGATGGCATCGTATATAAAGCAAGTCGGCTTGCACTTCTTGATTTCTTTGCTGAGGTAAAGGTTTCCATTCTTCTGTATGCCGCAATTTGTACATAACTGCATTATATATATAAAGCAGTGCACAAATATCACAGACTGTTGGATCTCCGGTCTTTCGTCCTGGCCAAATAGAACCGTGGTTGTCTGGAAGATGTTCATAGTCTTCCAAATCCAATAATCCAATAATCCAAATAAATAACTATATATGGTTGAGATGGTCTTGCACGACACATCAGATTTATGTAGTCAGCAGGGGAGTATATCGGTGGACTAAATAGTTGTTCTAGGGTAGAATGCACACTATCAACTTCCATCAACCTATGACCTTTTTCTAGTATTATTTGATGTATTTCTACGTCTCTTGAAGTTGAAAAATTAGCTAAAGCTCTGCACAATACTTTGTTTCTATTTTGATAAGTACACCCATCAGATATCAGCACCACCTTTTTATGCGAAATACTATATTGTTGTAAGAAATGAAGAACACATGTTGTAATATTATTTGAATTTACACCTCCTTCTCCTTCATGCCAGACGTACAGGTACACATCTTTACTGTTTTTTATATAAAATGTAAAGTAATGAATGGCTAATTTTTGCTTGTAGTACTGTTCGGATACAAGTAGTTTTGGGCATAATAAAACACTTTGCATATCCATGGTCACTACTAACATGTCAGATGACATGTTGTCAACAGCCATTTTTTTTAGCGGCCCTGGCTTCGTCTTTTTTTAAAACCTGAATCTCATACTCCTCTTGATCAATATTACCTTCATTATAACCAACACAAACATCACACTGGTCCGTGTGGGGCTTAAATATTGATATTTGTTTCTCTTTCAAAACTTCACTGAACTTTTTTCGCATAACCGGAATTTCGTTGTATTTCTCACACCATTCAATATATTATCTATGCATTTCGGTTTTGATCCTAAATATATATATTCTCTTAGTTCTTGCTCTGCAATAGTGGCTCGGAACTCTCGGAATTAGATTCAACCACTTGAGAAGATATTCTGTTTTTAGAGGTTTGGCTTTCTTATTTGCTCCTTTTTTATCTCCGGATTTTATCCATAATTGGAATCTACGGTCTTCTAAATCAAATGTTCCCAAAAAGTATTACTTACACACGCGAATTTTGTTTCCCCCTAAAGATGGCAAATAACAATCAAAATGGGATGTTTTCTTTACGTGTTTTGAATTTGGTCTAACGGCTTGTTTGCGAAATTCAACCAAACCCATAATGTACGTTTTTTTTGGCATCCCATGTGGGTAAATTCCAAAAAAATTGAAAGTATCTTTACGATTACCTTCGTCAATAGCTCCACAAAGAAAGTTTCTTTCTGTTTTTTTTCTCAGCGAGATGGGCACAACAATTGTCTCTCATCTTTCTAGCTCCTTTTGTTCCATATTTTTTCCCCAAATCACGTAACTCTTTGTTTTTCTTCTTCCTTTCCGTCTTTAACAATCCTTCCACATTTTCTTGCAAGTCATTTTCACATTTATCAATTGCTTCAAAAACTCCCGTTTCCTCGTTCAAATAAAGATTAAGATTAATTTCGGCTTCCATCGTATTTAGGATAGCTGTATTCATCTAAAATTCGATTCGCAAAATTTTTAGAATTGCAATTTTACCTGTGTTTATTTGACCTTTTCTCCTTTTTTCATTTTCTTCAACTTGATCACGGAAAACTTTTTGGGGAAATTCGTATAATTTTTTTTGACAGAAAATCAAATGCAAATGCATGCAATTTAATTTTATATCAAAAAATTCTATGTGTACAAAAGCACATAGGAGCTTTTATTGCAGTATTTGTACTGTGGGCTACACATATGAGTATTGGCTTACTTTGGAACCAATGAAGATAACTCGAAACGGTTTGGTGGGTAATCGTATGATGCAACAATAAAAAAAAATCGAAATAATACACATAGGAGTTTTGGTCGGCGCACAGACGATATAAGCTTTTATCGGCCATATGCCTGGTTTTCACTATGTCATATAAGCTGACAACAAACAATTGCGTCAGCTGACATCTCATAATATTCTATTCATTACGTATTAATTACATCTTATAAACGATCAAAGAATCCGACTGTCAAACACAAACAAATTGCCAACATGCTGGCAAGTTCATTTCAGATGTCAAATGTTGCCAGGGGTTGTAAATGACAAGACATTAAAACCCGTTTTCATACAACTGACAATAATTGACAACAATTGCCATTGAAAATGACAAAATGACGTAATGAAAACCTGGTAATAGGATGAACACTGTTGAAATTGGTGAAAATCGGTCCAAGTGCATCGGCCCATAGCTTGTCGAGCCGTTTTAGGAAACATTCATTTTTAAAAAATTACTCGTTATATATTGAAATTTTTGTTAAATGCGTAAATTGTATTGTAAATTTCACGTAACTGAAGGGCACTAGTGGTAATTTGACAGTTTATCAATATACTGTATGAGACATTAAAGAATTGTGGAAAACGAAATTTAAAAAAATTTGTTGACTTTTCAGTACACTTCTTATCAGATTTGTAATTAATCAATGACATGGTTACCTACAATTATTGATATTCAAATCTATGATTTAAAACAAAAACCGCCCATTTAATAGTGTTTATTGTTTGAAAAAATTTAATATATCTGTAAAATAATATTTTCAAGATATCTGAAAAAAACAAAAAAAAAAAAAAAAACAGGATTAGTCAAATTTCCGGACTATTAAAGAAAAATATTGAAAAAATCGTCAACTACGCTAAATGTGATGAACTTCTTCCCAATGTGTTTTGTGATGCTTGTCGAATTCTAGGTTATCGTGAAATTACAAAAGAATTAAATTTACCTACTATAAACTTAATAGATAGCCTACGTTTAGAGAAATGGTCTTAGGGCCAACTATTTGGATAAAGAAAATAAGCGTAAAACAAATTTGAGTGGCATAGTCATTACTTTTTATACCCTATACCACTATATGGTTTGGGTATAATGACTTTGTGCTGGTGTTTGTAACTCTCAAAAATTTTTGACTTATACCCATATTTTATTATACCGATCGACTCAGAATCAATTTTTGAGTCGATTAAGCGATGTCCATCCATCCGTCCGTCTGTGTGTGCATGTAAACTTTGTAATAAACTGCAGGTCACAAATATGAATATATTTTGATGAAATTTGGTATATAAGCTCTCTTTGGCTATAGGATGAACGCTATTGAAATTGGTGAAATTCGGTCGTTGTTCAGACCCCATACAAATTACCCTACGAAACTGAGATAAATTGCCATAAGATCCAAATTATCATATAAATCTCAATCAAATTTGGTTTGTAAGTGTTTATTATATCCATTAATCAGAAGTCCAAAAATAAGCCCTATAGGACAATTCAAGACCATAGACCCCATATAGCGCTGCTTCCTGATCTTCACTTAAATTTATCAAAAAACAAAAAAATTTACACAGCTTTTTCTCAAATTAGGTTTGTGTATATTTGTCAAAATATAAGTGACTTTACCAAATATGGTCAGGATCGGTCCATTTTTTGATCTAGTCCCCATATAAATATACCATCCGATATGAACTTTTTCATATCTGCTGCCAAATAAATTAATAATAATGCCACTCAAATTTGGTTTATGCTTATTTTCTATATCGAATTAGTTTGGCTTAAAAGATAGGGTCTCTAAACCATGGTATAGGATATCCTATAGTCGTTCTAGACCGACAATAATTTCTCACTTGTTTATAAATAAATTTGTTAAAGCGAACATACCAAAATTAATCAAAATATATTTATATTTAAGACCAGTAGCTTCCGAAAATTATTAATAATGAAAAATGGAAAGTAGAGTTTAAATACATTTACACAATTTGTAGTAACATCGGCATGTATCTATAGATTTGCTCCTATTATATCGTGCTTTGCAGAGGTGCAGGATTTGTGAAATAAAAATTCTTGGCATCATTCCCCGATTTCGTTTTTCCTTTTTTTTTTAGTTTTTAAAATCTTAATTTTTAAAGTACTAGTTTGAAAACAATGGTTGGACTTAAAGTACAAAATGGTTGTTCCCTATTGTAATAATTTGGCATTTAGATGACTGCGTTAAACTGGTGGCAATCATGGCCGAATGTAACTCAGGAACTAATAGTTGTTTTTTTTACGAGGGCGGATCAGTAGTAAATTATAAATAAATAATGGTCATCTATACTGTTATGGAGCTGGATTGAAAACAATTCGGTCCGAGAACAATTCGAACTGACATTTAATGGTTAGAAAAATATTATTTTGGAAAAAGTGGCAACCTTATAATACCTATGTTTGAAGTTTCAAGGCGCCACGTTGTTCAGCATTTTTTTGGAGCCATCAAAAATAAACGATCTCGGTGAATTTGTGAACACAGAATTATTTGGTTACCGTTATGTAGTTCCATGCTTTGATTTGAAATGTTTCGGTCCAACAAATAGTAAAGCCGAGCTAGAGGCATTTTTAAAAGTACTATATATCGCATATTCACTTGCTCACAATAGAATGTAAATAGCGTCATGGAAATTTTTCAATAACGTTTTCGGCGATGTTTCACCGTCATAAAGGCGTATTTTTGCATCGGTTCGTAACCATGGATGAGAGAAAGGAAGAGTCAAACAATGGAAGAAAATGGGAGAATCGTGTCCTAGGATGGTGAGGACAGCTCCATTTGCATGCATGGTAATGGCGCCTGTTTTTTAGGATGCGCGTGGTATAATTTTTATTGATTATTTTTAAAAACGAAAGTACCGCGATTACTATGCTAACTCATTGATGCACTTGAAGAAAAAGTTTTGTTTCATGAAGACAAATATACTATTACAACGCGCCTCATTCGCCAGATTTAGCTCCCTCGGATTAATTTCTATTTATAAACTTGAAAAAATAGATCGGTAGTAAAGTATTTGCCAACAATGAAGAGGAGTCTGCGTTTGAAGGCTATTTTATGTAGCTAGACAGTATTTGCTATAAACAGGGTATAGAATATCGCTGAGAAATAAAGAATATTTGTCAGTTTGGAGTGTTATGAGGTCGCCCTCATGCATACAGTGTATTACTAAGTAGAACATTGAACCCAGAGTTTCGTTTTTTTTTTTTTTTTGATTGAAATAATATAAAAGCTTACTCAAAAGATGACTTCTATAATTCTAATTACTACTTGTAAAATTAAGGACCTTTTCCAGAAACCCTTCCGTTAGGGATATAGTTGTTTCTGTAATTTTTTGGAAAATCTTGCATTTGAAATCTTCCATATATTGGGAAATATTTTTTGTGCTCTTCCTTTTCACGAGAGCCCAATATCTCACCACTGGCCTTAGCTGCGGACAGTTTGAGGGATTTGCTCCACTGCTATACAAACCAAAGGAGTCTTTTTTTGCAAACATTCCTTAGTATAAATTTCGGTACATATAGAGCCCGTTGTAATAAATAACTTGTTTCTGTTACGATAGCATAAACTTTTTTTTAAATTTGGCCGCTTTGTTCCCTAAACTTATCTCAAACATTTTCTAGAGCATTAGCAACATAAAAAATTTGACCCGGAAGCCACCAAAAATTTTAAACTGCGTGCGCTTCATCGTCCGTTATGCAGCGGAGTACTTCTTTTTTTTATTAAAAATGATTTCAATTCCCATGCTCTGCGTTACTGTCCGCAACATTTTGGATTTTGTGTATTTTCAAACATTGGCTCATTGAACTAAGCAGCATGCTTTCCTACTGGATGTGTTGGGAGCTCTTTCCAGTGTGTTTTCTATTTTCTTTCACTTACGAGCATCATGAGAACTTTCCTTTCTTTCCAAACCAATGCTAGAATTCTTTTGATACTTTCCAATAACATCGGGTGCAGATTGAGGGTGGAACTTTGAGTTTTTGGATCCAAGTTGCATTTTGTTGAAATTAATTAATATTTTAAGCACATACTTATATTTTATCATTACGTTTAGTCAAACTAACAAGAAATTAATACCGTTATGATTAAACACAATAACTCATATATTTTTCAAAGAAAACTTAATCAAACAACAATTCAAATAATGTTTAAGAAGAAAATTTTAAGGAAAAGCGTGTGTTAAGATTTTTTCGATCTTAATCCTTATATGTTGGTAGACTATTGTCATATCTTACTCGAAAATTTTGGCAAAAATAAAAATTAAATTTCAAGTGCTCAGAAAATGTTATTTTTTGCGGGAAAAGCATCACTCAAACTAAGACAAAGCTTGATAATAACTGTGGAGATTCCTTACCATTGATATCAATCTTAAAAAAGTAGTTTACAAGGTTTCTTTTATGGGAGCACAAAATTCAAATTTCTGGTTACATAAGTATATCAAGTGGTGCTGTGATTTCAAATTTGATTTATCAACATGGTTTGGGAAAGCTGTCCCCAAGATGGGATAATATAAGAGAGCATCTGGTGTTGTTAACCCGCCACACAGATGAGTTATTGCATCGTTTTATATTGCAGTATGAAACATTGATCCATTAAAATGAACCATACGCCAAGCAGTTGCCTAAACAATGGGGTTGTCCATGCAAACTGACGTCGAAGCAGGTCAAAGATGACTTATGGACAATCGAGAACGTGGTCAGAGTTTTTATGAGATATGCGCGCTATAATCTAGATATGTTACCTCTAAAAGGGCATACATGAATATGATGAATGACTCAATAATGATTTAAGTAAAAAATGACCGCATTTGACCAAGAAGAAAGGGCTTTTTCATTAAGACATTGCACGGGTGCCTACGTGTGTAGTCGCCATGGAAAAATTTAATGAATAGCTACAATTTTTATCCTTCATATTCTCCGCCATATTCTCCGCAGTCTACAATGACTGTTTCCCATTTACAAACCTAAAAAATGGCTCAATGAAAAGATTTTTGTTTCAGTGATTACTTTATTTGCACTTTTTACGAAAAGTGTATTTTTTTATATATTCTGAATTAAGAGTGGCCTAATCTTATACATCAATCGTCGCTAACTTCACATCAGGTTTGTCAACTTTAAACCAGCGCTCAATTTTCCAGAATTTGTTTTTTCTCCTTATTTATTTATTAAATTAAAAAAAAAAAATAATTCACAAATACAGTTTTTAGCTGTGGAAAGTAACAAAAAATCAAAACAAAATTAAAAAATATAAAAACAAATAAAAAAACCTATTAAAGTTTAATATTCTTTTATTTCAGAATAATTCATTTAAAGTCTATTGTTTCCTCATCATCACTTTCATCCAGTCATAAAATGGTTTTTACTTCAAGTTCTGATGTTTTATAAACATCATTACTAATAATTAAAATATTTACTTCCTCCGGTGTTTGATGTCTTTCGCAACAGGAATTTTCTCTTTTCAATCCATTTTTAATGTGAAGTAAAACATTAACTGAATGTAATGACATTCGATGACTAATTATAAATTTGAAAAGTTTCATGTGTAAAAAACCCTTACAACTTCAGTGTTTGAATATGGGAGTGAGACAAGTTTAGCTATTTTTGGTACATTGTGTAAGCGTGAAGCTTAAGACATTTACACTGTAAAAAATTGGTATTTCTTTAAATAAAACTATTGTTTTTTGCTAGGAGAATAAAGATTTGGTGACACTGATTTTAAAAAAACTACCAAGCACTAACTCGAAAATTTTAAAGAGCTCTAACAGTGCTAAAAGCACTGAGTTGACAACCCTGATTCACGCCCTTCTTGAATATTTCTTAGTTAAGAAGTGTGGAACGTATAAATATTGAGAATACCCTGTCTTTGGCAAGAGATGGTGTTGCTAGAATAAAAAAAAATTAATTAAATTGTTTTTTACATGTATTTAAAATATTCCGTTGATCAAACAAATGCCTATTCGGAGGACCATAAAAAATCCTATTATTTGAAAGTGATAAACAAAAATTTGAGAAACGTGAATTGTATTGAATTATGTTGATCATAAAGTGAAGATTCTGTGATATAATTAAAAAATGCATCTGTTTAGATCGCATAGTGATGTTCACATAGAATTTTAATTAAACAAAGGCTTAGAGCACTAATTAAGATTCCCTTGTTCAACTTAAGATTATACTAGATATTCTACACCTCGCAGTAAGTAAAATCTATAGGATATATAAAATTCAATTCCTGTTTGTTTTTTGACTGCTTTACAAGTTTTTATTTTACAACGGATTTCTCTGAAATCCATATCATTCTTACCGGCCACGCCTACTTCTACGCCCACTTTTTGTATACAATTCATTTTCTGTTTATTGGTATATTTATTTGATATACAAATTTTTATTTTTCAACGGATTTCTGTAAAATTTGCTACGCACGATCTCTGTACTCCGGGAAAGGTTGCTATATGGCTATTGCTAGCCACGGCTACTTTTACTCCTACTTTTTATACAAAATTCATTTTCTGTTTTTTGGTATATTTGTTCGCTAGAGAAATTTTTATTTTTCAACGGCTTTCTTCGAAATTTAGAACATACTCGAGGGAAGATCTCCATATGGTCTACACAGATTTTAAATTTTTCAACGGATTTCTCTGAAATTTGGTACACACGGAAATAACTTCACGATAAACAAATACTTAAATTTAAAAAAAGGTCCCCAAAATAAATGAACAAATTCCCCAATTTTTCTAAAAACTAAATAAAAAAATTAACTAACTCCCCAAATTCATTCTTAAATTTTTACACATTTTTATTTCGTGAATTTTGTTTAATATTTATTTAAATGAAAATTTGTATATGACCTCAATATCTCTCCAACAATAAACGCGTTTAAAATTTGTATTCTTTTCAATAGCATCATTTCGGTGTGCTTAAGCGGCACGCCGACGCGTACTCAACGCGATCGCGGAACACAGCTCAGCTAAAATATCGGAATGGTCTGAAAAAAAATTTTGGCAATTAAAATAAGTTGAAAACAACGGCGCGGCAGCTCGGGTGTGGCTGCTAAACGCCCGGATGCGGACGTGGACGCGACGCGCTCGCGGAACACAGCTCAGCTAAAATATCGCAATAATCTGAAAAATATATTTTGGCGATTAAAATAAGGCGACGACAACTGCGAAGCAGCACGGTGTAGCTGCCAAACGCGCAGAAGCGGCGCGCGAATGCGGACGTGACGTGATAAATTTGATCTACATATGTGTAATAAATACTTGTTGATCCAAGTAGGCCAAACATATACTATAAGCAGTTGCTGAAAGCAACCGTGCGGTACAATTTTAAACGTCGCATCCATTTTTCATTTTTGAGAGTTCTATGAATTTGACGTCTCTGCTCAATGATGATCACTTATTGAATGAAGTAATTAAATTTTTGAAAATTCTGATTCCTCTAATTTGCTAACTATTCCTTTATATTTATTTGGTGTTAAAAAAATAAATAAACTTAAAAAAGAAACTTAAAGCGGTTTCGTAGCTTATTTCTGAAGCTTTTTTGCTGTAGCCTCCTATAAAAAACTTCTGATTTAAAAATCAAAAAATTTTAAATTGAAATAATAAATGAATTTACTACACAACAACGTAAACGTTGGGAAATTCCCCAATCCCATACAAATTTTTGGATAGAAAATTCTTTTTCTTTTTTAGGAAATTGTTTATTGGGACTAAGTACTCGGCACCTTGTAAGCATAGTGAACCAATTTTCAAGTCAAAGAACTTTAAATCCCGGGCAAAACCGGGTAAACACAGCTAGTCTATATATATAAAATTCATTTTCTGTTTGTTTGCTAGTTTGATTGTTTGACCGCTATACAAATTTTTATTTTTCAACGGATTTCTCTGAAACTTGGTACACACGACCTTTGTACTCCAGGAAAGGTCGCCATATGATTCTTACGGGCCACGCCTACTTTTTGTATATAATTCATTTTCTGTTTTTTTTGGTATAATTCACTTTGCAAATATTTATTTTTCAACGGATTCCTCTGAAGTGTAGTACACACAGCCTCTGTACTCCAGGCAAGGTCGTCGTATGCTTCTTTCCGGCCACGCCTAATTTTACGCCTCCTTCTATGTATAAAAAATTTATTTGTTTTCCTTTTATTTGTTTCTTTGTTTGACTGCTATACAAACTTTTGTTTTTCAACAGCTTTTTCTGAAGTTTGATTATATATCTTTCTGGCCACGTCAACATTTACATTTTTTTTAAAAACGAAATAAAAAAATGAACTTACTCCCCAAATTCGTTCATAAATTGTTACATATTTTTATTTAATGAATTTTGTTAAATATTTATTTAAGTGAAAATTTGCATACTGATCTCAATATCTGTCCTGCAATATACGCATTTAAAATACGTATTCTTTTCAATAACATCATTTCGAGGCGCTCACGGAACGCAGCTCAGGAAGCTTTTTTAAGAGAAGCGGAAATGCCTGAACCTACTCCAGTGCGTCTAGAAATCCAGCCGCTAAGACAAGCTTAGTCGAGGGAATGTGAAACTCCGGAGACGATTCACCAATGCCTTCAGGCCCAACGGATAAGACAAGCTAACTCCAGGGAATGTGAAACTCGTGAAACGACTGTAATATCCCTACCAGAAGACTTTTGTAAGTTGGTTTTTCATTGCAAGAGATGGTACAAAAAGTTGTTCCTAACATAACGTACATAAGAGGACAATCTCTAACGGTAGCAAGTATCAACTTTGAATCTCCGTGTTTTTCTCATAGACAATTATTTGTCGCCTGCTCCAGAGTTGGGAGCAAGCAAAAGCTTTTCGTATATGCACCAGAAGGAAAAACCAGAATTGCTGTATATCCCCAAGCTCTAGAATAACTAAAATTCGTAACTTTTTGACATAGTGCACTCAAAATAATCCATGCTAAGTTGTAGTGGTAAGCAGACGCTCAGCACTTAGCCCCCAATGAACAAATTCCCCAAAAAATGAACAAATTCCCTAAATTTTTAAAAAAGGTCCCCAAGAGAAATGAACAAATTCTCCGTACTGCTCCCAATGAACATATTTAAAATCTGTACTCTTTTCAATAGCATAATTTCGGTGCGGCGAAGCGGCGTGCGGCGCACAGACGTGACGCAATGTGCTCGCGGAAAACAGCTGTGCTTAAATATCGGATGATCTGAAAAATATAATTTGGCAATTAAAATAGGTTGACAACAACTGCGCGGCAGCACTGGTGTGGCTACCAAACGCGCAGACGCGGACGCGACGCGCTCGCGAAAACAGCTCTACTAAAATATCGCAATGATCTGAGAAATATATTTTGGCGATTAAAATAAGTTGACGACAACTGCGCGGCAGCACGGGTGTAGCTGCCATACGGTCGGAAAGCGGCGGATGCGGACGCGACGCGCTCTCGGAACACAGCTCAGCTAAAATATAGGAATGTTCTGAAAAATATATTTTGGGATTCAAATAAGTTGACGACAACTGCGCGGCAGCACGGGTGTAGCTGCCAAACGCGCGGACGGAGACGCGACACACAGCTCAGTAAAAAGTCTTATGATAAATTTTATCTACGTATGTGCAATAATTACTATACACATACTATAAGCAGCTGCTTAAATCATCCTTTTGTCACAATTTTAAACGTCGCATTCATTTTCCGTTTTTCTTTGACGTCACTGCTCAATGATGATCACTTATTGAATAAAGTAATTCAATTTTTAAAAGTTATAATTCGTTATATTTGATGTTTACAAAATAAATAAAATTAAAGAAAAAAAATTAGGCGGTTTCGCAGCTTATCTTTAAAGTATTTTTGGTGTAGCATCTTATAAATAAAGAGTTCTTAATTAAAAAAGCACAAAATTTTAAATTGAAATAAAACATGAATTTGTTCCTCCAAAAGCGTGAACATAGGGAATTTTTTCACCATAAACAAATTCCCGAATCCCATACAAATTTTTGGGGAGTAAGTTAATTTTTTTGAGAAATGCTTCATCGGAGACTAAGTACTCAGCGCCTGGTAAGCATAGTGAACAATTTTTCAAGTCAAAGGCCTTTAAATCCCGAGCAAGACCGTGTAAAAATAGCTAGTCTACTGAATAATTAAGTTTGTTCAGGTATTTGAATAAGTTAAAATCGAACTTTGTTCATAACACGAAGTGCTTCTGTGGCCTAATATGTGCTAAACACTTCATTCCTGCCTATATTGTTTCGCAATGATAACACAAGGGAATAATGTTTTTGTTGATTAAGAACTGACTATTGTTTTTAAGGTTATTTGGGATGCTAAATCCGAATCTGTACTTGTTTTTTTTATCAGCTCAACTTTTCGCATTACAAATAAACCCTCCAATCAAGATAATTTAAGAAAATCTTATAAAAGAAAATTGTTCGATGAGTTGTAATTACATTATAATATTTGTGTATTAAAAATTTTTATATATCTTTAAAATTCTCTTTTATTGATAAATTGAAAAGTAGAGCTGACAGAAACAAATCTGGCTTAGTATCTGAAATCAGTGACCTAAAAACAATTACTATAATACACTTATTATATAAATTGGACAGCAGCAAACACACACATGTTAAATTTATTTTTTTTTGTATGAAAATCGTGATTTTTATCAATTCAATTTTCTCAGTTAATTGTAAACAAAATCAAAAGTTGTGCACCGATTACAATGAGAGCTCATTTTATTCGACATATGTTTATCTAGGTTTCTTAGGACCAAAACTGATATTTTTCGCAGTTTTATTTTTTATGAATTTTTTAAAAACAAAAAACAAATTTTTTTTTTTTAATCGTTATTTTCTTCAAAACTCCAACGATATCTCTGAAACTGCCGAGAAAATTTAAAGCCGATGTAAGCACTCCTTAAAGATAATATTGTTAGCGCATTCTGAATTTTTTTTTTTAACTGAATGTGGTGAACCGCTTTCAAGTTATTCCAATATATGTAGTGGAAGTGCCTTAATTTTGGACATAACGGTATATCACGAAAAGTCTAGCTGATACAAAAGAACCAAGTAGAGATTTGAAATCAGCGACCTCAAATTAGTAAAAAATTGATACAAACTTCCAATCAACACAAAAAAAGTTCAATTTTGTTCCCCTGTGTAATTCATCCTCTGATTATCTTGATACAGTAGAGGCTCGAAAAAGTTAAGTAGTTTGTATTGGGGGTGCTTAACTCTTTCGAATTCTTAACTTTTCCGTGATATGAATAATGCATGTGATTATTCGTGTATTTACATACTGTGTATATATTTTTATTGTGTATTTAAGAATTATACATATGTATTAATTTTTTTATTGTCTTAACATTTTATATTAATGTGTTATCCAATAACTTAAACATATTACACATGTATGTAGCAAAAATAATTAGTAGATATACATTCATACATATTACGTTTATACGGTGTTTGTTACAGTGAAGTGAAGCCGATAGCCTAAGTTGCTAGTGCTTTAACTTTAAGATTTATTATAATTTAAATTGTAATAAATATCTAATAAATAAATAAATAAATAAATACAGTGAAGTAATCAGTTACCTTATTCCGATGGAACTTTTTATCCGAATGCGATTTTACGATGTCCGATCGTAGTTCGAGAAGCTGGGAAATATGTTTGTTTTAGAAATTCGTATTGTACTCATTCCATTTGATCAGCGTTTTCACCACGCATATTGCATCATTGTAAGCTACAAACCCTGGAGCTTCGGAAACATGATCAACATCTTGTTCTGTGCCTGTGTCCTTTTCTTTATCATCAAGCAAATCGGCATTCCATGCAGTAATATCTTCACCGGAGAGTATACAAACAGGCGCAAGACTTGCCAACAAATATTGTGTCTCTTCGAGTATACGATTACAAAAAAGATCCGGTGGAAACAGCACCGATAAAAGGATATCGTCTTCGTCATCATACTGATGATTATCCCAATTCAGCAATTTATGCCATGCTTTTTGTAAAACGCTTTGAGTGCACTCATCCCATGCTAGTTTTAGCAAAATTGCATGAAAATTGCCCAATATTTTTGTTCAATGTTAACATAAAACATCTTAGAGAACAACTAAATTCTAAAAAAGTTAGTTATAAAATTATAAATAAAAATAAACACAAAAGCAAGTTGTTTTTAAAAGATGCATAAGTTCATGCAGAAATGATGCAACTTCTCAGAGATAAGAAGATCGAATCTTACTCTTATGCTCCAATTGAGCAGAAACGTGCAAATATAGTCCTTCGAGGTTTATATTATAAAACTGATTTGAATTCAATTACAACTGAAATTGATTCATTGGTTCCTAATACGATTGATTCTGTTTCAAAATTTTCCACCCCTTTTTCTAGAAGAAATGATTCTGATACTGGTCTATTTTTAATAACTTTACGTTCCGGAAAACATATTAATGAGATAACTAATTTGAAATTCATTTTGAATCAGAAGATCTCATGGGAATCTCCTCAGAGGAACTCTGGGGAAATTCAATGTTGGCGTTGTCAGCAATGGGGTCATATGTCACGTAATTGTAACAGACCTTATACTTGCGTTAAATGCGACAAAGATCACGCTCCTGGTGAGAACCAATTTATTTCGACTGAAGATAATTTACCGTTTTGCAATAATTGCAAACAACACGGTCATCCTCAAATTTTAAAGGATGTTCTGCTTATAAAAAGTTTTTAGATATGAAGAAAAGGACTAAACTGGATGCTTTAGAAAAAAACCATAAAATTTCTAATAATGTGTTAATATCTTTAAATAATAATAATAATTTTGTACAAAAGGGGAAAACATTTGCTAGTCTTTTTGAAAATAATTTATTTCCAACTTATCGTCCTAATTTAAAACCACCTTTAATTGAAGAATTCTTAAAAATTGCAAAAGTTCTTTGCCAACCTGAAGCCCTCTATTTAGATGAGAAAGTAGGCAAATTTGTTAAAAATTACAAGAAACTATCAAAAGAAGATGCCGTAAAGCAATGTCGGTATCTCTTGGCTGAAGTAAATAAGACTTATGACCCATAATGCTTTAAATTTATTGACATTTAATGTTAGATCTTTAATCGAAGTAAGTCGTAGAATGGATCTATTAAATATTCTAAAATTTAATAAGATAGATATTGCGTTCATCCAAGAAACACATTTGAGAGCTAGTCATAAAGTTAGATTTGTAAATTATACCTTTATAAAAGATCGAAGCTCACAAGGAGTTGCTACTGTTTTAAGAAATTCTTTTAAATATTCTGTAGTTAATATTTCAACTTTAGGGTTTCCAAATGTTTTCATTACTATAGAAGTTTTAACTGATGGTTCAATAAAAAAATATTTACTAGGGTCATTATATATCCCTTGTAACTGTAACGCGATACAGTTAAATGATGGTCTGTCATATTTATCGAATTTCTCACAAAATTTTGATAAAACTTTTATTGGAGGGGATTTCAATGCAAAACATACTTCTTGGGGTGATTCTATAGCGAATGCAAACGGAAATATATTTTTTAATTTTTTACAATGTAACTCAATATTTTTCCAACGCATTTCTAGTTATAGTCCGTCATATCCAAATGGGTCTTCATTTCTTGACCATTTCTTAGTGAGTACTACATCTATAAATTCTTCAAATCAAAATTTCAAAATTTCTACACTACCATCATTTTCTGATCATTTTCCTATTCATCTTCAAATCAAACTTCGAAACTCTGAGTTTATTTTAAATACACAAACTACTTTTATTAGTTTTAAAAATATAAATTGGAATACTTTTAAAAATGATGTAAGTCGAAGTATATTACAAAACTACCCAACATCAATTAGAAATCTTTCAAATTTAGAAATTAAACTTGATTGCTAATAAACATTCGGAAAAAATTGAATTGAGGAATCGAAAATTCATAGTTTTTGATAGAATTAAGAGTCTTGTTACTTTAGAAGAACTAGTAGTTCATTCGAAAAATTTAATTAACAAAAAATCTTTCGGCTTAGACAAAATTTCCAATTTCATTTTAAAGAAACTTCCATTAAAAGCATTTGAATATCTAACCATTATTTTTAATAATTGTTTAAACAGTTCATATTTTCCTGATGCTTGGAAAATTCCGAAAATAATACCATTAAAATATAACCAAACTTAACCGATATAAACAACTTACGACCTATTTCATTACTTTAAAATTTGGGAAAACTTTTTGAGAGAACAATTCGAGAGAAAATGGACATAGGAATTATTGGAAATTACATTCCAGATTTACAATTTGGTTTTAAGAATGGACATTCAACAACTGACGCTTTAATAAAATTTCAAAATGATGTCGTTTGTAATCTTCGTAAACGATTTTGCACTGTTGCAATTTCTTTAGATGTCGAAAAGGCATTTGATCATGCTTTTCACAATGGTATACTTCATAAAATGATTGAAATAGGGTTTAATCCTTTTATTATTAAATTAATTAAAATTTTTTTTTTCGATAAAGCCTTTTGCGTACAATTTAATGATGGTTTATCAGATTTTGGAAATGTTACCTGTGGCGTTCCACAGGGTTCAATTTTAGCTCCACATATATATAATATATTTATGTACGATTTTCCTCATAATTTTACAAATTCAATTGGTCTGTTGTATGCTGATGACTCTCTTTTATATTCACATCGTGAACCTCCACTTGTTGCCTTAAGACAGGTTTCAAGTCACCATGAAAAAGTTCAAATGATAATTGGGGGATTAAACTTAATACATCTAAATGTGAAGCAATTTGTTAACGCAATGCTTCAGGAAAATTTCTAAATTTTGTTGTGCCAGAAAGTAAAACGCTAAAACTTTTTTTTGTGGTTATGAAATTCCCTTCAAAGAAAATATCAAATATTTAGGAATCAATATAAACAATCATCTAACATTCAACAAACATGCCAGAATAGCTTTAAAGAAATCTTACAAAATTATGGGTGCATTTTCAAAAATTTTGTTTAATAAGAGTTTACCAATGAAAACTAAGCTCTTATTATATAAAACAAGTATTAGACCAGTTTTCTTATACGGTTTTCCAATTTGGTTCAATATTTCACCTACGGTCATAAAGGAAATGGAAATTTTTGAACGGAAAATTATAAGATGTTGTATTGGTAAAAACTTTGAATCAATTTTTAAGCGATACTCTAACATTTTTATTTATAATCAATCAAATACTATTCCAATTGGCTTATACATATGTGATATTTTAAGAAAATTCATTTCAAGATTATCAAATCATGAAAATAATTTTATTAAAAACATTTTTATTGAACAAAGAAATTTTAGTTGGTCAAATACAAACTACTTATCACCTATTGGCTATATTAATGAAATTCCTCCAAATTTTGATTTGAATACAAATTTATCCGCTAATTTTTATATAAAAAGTACACCAGGTACTCATAGAGGATAGTACATTTTTATTATCATTTATTATTTTGTTGTGATTAGTGTTATTTCCTTTTAGTTTTTAGTTTATTTTTAAGTCGTAGTTTTAAGATTATTTTAAGAGATTCACTCTCCAGATATGTTAGCTCCGGGAGCAAGAGCATTTTACTCACACTTACTTTTCATTAAAATTGTAATAATTACATCGATTAAGCATGGTGCTGTTCAAATTTGTTGTAATTGAGATAATACTTTATAGCCTTAAGTTATTTACTCTCTTGTTATTTTTATGTTTAAGTTTCTATTATTGTATTAAAAAAGGCTCAATAAATATAACTTATAACTTATAACTAAATAACTCATGAATCGATAGGCCTTCTTCAAGCTACAATGGATGCCGATAACTGATAACAAATTTTTGTCACTTTTATTGGATTCTGGTTCATTGGTTGAATAGCTGCTGTGACATTTGGTGGAAGAAATATACATAAAATGTTTCCGTCATCGGAGCGAAATTCTTCAATAGGCGGGTGTGCTGAACAATTATCCAATAGAAGAATGGCTATTGGAGGCAATTTGTTTTGAGCACTAAAGCCTCTTTAAAATCACTTAATGAATAAAATCATTTCTTACTTCTTTCACAAACTTTGTATTAAACCATGTTTTAAAAACTTTGGCTGTCATCCATGCATTTGCAGAATAATCGTAGTCCAGCGGATTTTTAAAGTTCAGAAAACATCGCGGTTTGGCAGCCTTCCCAACCACAAGTGGCTTAAGTAAGTGTGATCCTTCTGCATTGGCGCATAACATAAATGTAACTCTTTCTTTACGTATTTTTCTGCCTGGTGCAGTCTTTTCACAAGCGGCAACGTAGCTTTTATCAGGAAGACATCGAAAAAGGAGGCCAAACCCATCAGCGTTCTACAGTTGTTCATTTGTGATTTGCATTTCATAAATAAATGGAGTGATTGTTGACGTGTCGCTAGATAAAATTTCACCACAAACCTTAAGAATGCGTATTCCATACCGGCGCTTGAATTTTGAAAACCAGCCTTGACTTGCTCTAAAGTCATTTGGGGTTTTATCTGGATACATTTGTCCAAAAAGCTTCTTCGCCTTAGCTTTTAAAATAGGACCACTTATTGGACAGTTTCTTTCGCGTTGATCTAAGAACCATTTGTACAGCTGTTTCTCCAAATCCACGTATTCTGCCTTATGCAAAGTTTTTCTTTTAATTTCGTTACATGTACCTGACACTGCATCATAAATGTTTGCTTTGTTTCTTTTAATTTTTGAAATTGAAGCTTCGGAAACATGAAAATCCATGGCCGATCGATTAGCCAAAACGCCTTCATCTAATTTTTTAAAATCTTGCATTTTTCGGCGACTGATAACCTTTTTTGCTTACGTGCTGCTGACATTGTTGCGTTCGAAACACGAATGTACGACTGTTCCCTTAAACAAGCAACTGATGCGAGCAAACATATTATGTAAGAATGTCTGTATTCGCAAAAAATTTGTAATGGTAAATGCCGTTAAATTTTTTCTTTGCTACCCATGTGCACAGCACTACATATATAATTAGCGACAATCGACATATAAGAAGTAAGAATGATGTTAGAAATAAAAAAATGAAATAAAAACAAAAATGACTCAAAAAAGTTAAGAAGCACTTAACTTTTTAGAGTCCCGTGTGGAAGCTGAAAGCTCCTTAACTTTTCCATATACTTAACTTTTGCGCATCTTAACTTTTGCGAGCCTCTACTGTATTGCGAATGTGTTTAATGATTTTTGTAGTCCACATAGAGATACCATTTCCTATATTTGAACAAACTACCCATATTTATCAAAAGTTGCATCGGCATCAAATAGTTTGTTCTCTGATACGGAAATGTTCATGCAAATCCGATCTTGATGGTGCCCATAACATGTATTTTTAACAGGGTTCTGCTGATTGCTTAGTTTTCTTTGTTTAAGTCAGGTGGAAGGACGAATAGCAAAGTGAAGAGTTATTCCTAAGTTAATGTAGAAACAGATCACTGATTATCCCTCATATTAACTAGTCTTCATTTATGTCTTTATTTCAACATAGGTATTTGAAATCTAAGTCTACAGTTATTAATCTACTAGAATTTTCAACTCATTTTTCCAAGTGTTTTATTCATGTGGGGCAGATGGGTATTGATTTACACTGATTTTAGTGAAGCTTTTGATAGGGTGAATCATAACATTTTATTCCTCAAACTCAGACTCATTGGCATGTTTGAATCAATTATTTTCTGGATTGAATCGTACATTACATTTACAACTCATAGAGTTATATTTCGCAATACTGACTCTACGCATCTTAATCTAGCGTTATTATTTTTTCTATTCGTAAATGATCTTCTGATTGTAATTTCGAACTGCAAAGTCTTTATGTATACTGATGATGTTAAGTTATTTCACAGTTTCAATGAAATTAATGGTCATATTGCGCTTCAACCTGAGTTTGATTTATTTGTTTAATAGTGTAATATGAACTTGATGTAACTGAACCTTAAGAAATGTAAACATATGGTATTTAACAGAAGGGGGTTAATTTATGACAATTGTTATAATAATAGAATGGTATTGGAAACCGTTCGAACATTTCTGGGTATCGATGTAGCTATGGATAGTTATGGATAGGAAACTTAACTTCATTGGTCATATTGGTATGATTGTTAGTGAGGTATAATCTACTCTTGGTTCCGTTAAAAGATGGGCTAAAAAATTTTCTGATCCACATGTTACTAGCCATTTCTTACAGCTCTTGTAGGACTGAGCTTGGGATATGCATCATTAATATGAAATCCATATTATCAGGTTCACAAAGAAGATGCGCTGTCTGCTTTGTTTAGGTTCGAGTTGTAATAACTTAACATTATGTAAGGCTTTTTGGATTCACAATTCTTGACAGTAGAAGGACCTTGGTAACGGTGATGTTGACTCGAAGTTTCTTTTATCATATTTAAATTTAACATAACTTGTAAATTTACAAGACATTTAAATCCGTTTAATTTGCACTATTTTAGGATTGATTATGCTAGTCTTATCCTTTCCACAGAATTTATCATGATTATAATGTGTTACACAATTTCGTTGATTTCAATTGTAATGTATTGAAAGTAAAATGCGATATAATTGAATATATCAATTAATTTTTTTTTGTATATTTATCAAGAAATATCTAATGGGGGCTCTTGTAACTCCCAATGAAACTGGAATAAGTTATAAATCGCTAAAAATTAAGTGAGCCGTTTTTAGCTTCCAATCTCATATTTGGCGGTTAAAAAAGGAACCAAAAACAGTTTTTTTGTTTCGTTTGGGATATTAAATAAAAGATATTTGCAAAGCCTATACAATGTCATGTAAAACAAGAACGATTGTACTTAAATGCTCGTAATATTAAAAAAAAAAAAAACAGATATTTTAGGGGTTTTGTGTGGTGCTTGATATGAATTTTAAATCAAAATTCACATATTTTGAAAAATCAAACCACCCTATCTTTGTCTCTTCTCTGTCTCTGCCTCTGTCTCTGTGTGATTTAATAACGACAAAATAATATAAATTATTACTGAAATGTAAATGGGTCTACGATGTTCATAATTTATGTGCATATTACTAAAAAAAATGTTTTATATTAAATAATTAATAAATTATTTTAATATGTCTGCAAGTGCCCATATTCGTTTCAAGATACATATACAAACATATATTATTATTCTGTGCATGTGTGTGGTTAACTTCCGTCTCTGTGGATTTTCTATTATGCAGAAATTTTAATGATGCATTATCCTATTACAGCTGCACATACATGTAAGCAGAATAATTTTTAATTCACTTCTTTTCTATGTGTCACATTTTTTATTCGAAACATTAACCAAATTCACAGGGCTGATGACAAAAGCATTTTTTTAAGTCTAAAACTTTATATAAAATTTGTAATGCTAACTGGGGTGTCCACACGGACACACTCGTATTAGAGACAGACATTAAATTACAATAATTTTCGCTTAAAGCTGCATTGGCTTAAATAGTATGGGTTGTAACTTAGACATATAGAGTAGGATAAATAAATCAAGAAAGCTGATAAATTTTAGATAAACTCCATTCCCCTTGTGTTTCATAAACAAATATTTTTTTATAAAGTAATATAATTTGAATATATAGGAAAAAGAAGAAAATAACAAATGGTAGCGGTTCTTACCATTGTGTAAGTTGCCAGGAACATTGTTTCTAAATCTCAAATGAAAAATAATGAAATGTGCATTAGATTATTGAAAACTCGCAAATGCCATCATATCGGAAACCAAGTTGAAATTATTGTTAAATAATGCAGAATGTCCCAAAAATTACACTGTGCAACATTTTTGGACTGTGGTGCAGTGTAAATTATCTTTAAATTCTATTAAAATTTTAATTTAAAGTTAATCGCTTCTCTTATTTGACCTGTATTTATCATAATAATTTCTTATGAAGAGTAGTGTTTTTATGGGCAAAATATGACTTTTTTCAGATTTTACGAAAATTTCGTTCTACAGTTTAATTTTTTCGACAAGTTGTTTGATGAGTCGATATCAGTACTAAATTATCTTTCAAAATCTAATAAAAAGACGCCAAGAAATAGCAAATGCCCCAGACCACTTTTGTGCCAAAAAAACAATAGGTTGTGAAATTTGACGGAATTTTTTTTTAAATTTAAGAAATTTATTGAAGCCATCACTTTTTTTTGTCTCTATAATAGCTACAAGTACTCAGACAAGATGCATTGCTTTATTACCACGTTGTTAACCTATTGCGCATTGAGACGAAAAATGGAAAATTTTTTTGATATAATTTTGAAAACTCCTTTTTAAGTTTTAAAAAATTTTCCTAAACAAAATTTCAACAAATGGATCGGACACTTTAAGGTTTTGTTAAATATATGTCAGAGATTAACTGTGAGAATTTCTAAGTAAATTTCTCTGTCAATACGAGAGCTCTCCCTGAACAACCAAACCTGACGTATAGATGGTAGTAGTAGTTTAAAAAAATACTTTATTGAAAAGTGGTATCCTTATATAATATATGTTTTAAGTTTCAGGCCTCCATGTTGTTTAGTTTTTTTTTTGGAGCCATGTAATTAAATACTTTGATTTGAAATGTCTAAGTCCAACCAATATTAAAGCCGAGCTAGATCTTATTGCCAAGGATAACACCCCAATGGTCGACTAATTTAGGTGGTTAAGAAAATCCACAAAATTGCATTGGTTGATCGCCGGCTGAAGGCAGATATGAAAGGCATCGCATATTTGGAGGTGGGAAAATATCCGCAAATTTGCTCAAAGTAGAACAAAACAGAGTCACGAATTTGTTTGGGTAATGTGTTTGGCGATGTTTCGATTTGTAACCATGGATAAGAAGACGCCTTCCTTGGTTTTTGCTAAAGAAAGCTGCGGTAAAAGGGTTTTCAAATAGGAAAATACTTGGCATTCTTCGTCTAAGGCCTTCACAAAATTTTTAATGAGGCCAAGTTTAATGGTCAACGTCGGAAGGATTATATTTTCTTTTTTGGAAAGAGGCACGTAGTTAATATTGTCTTTGCCCACTGTGACGTTCTCCCTTTCTGGCCAGTGTTTTCTTCTATAATGATAATCACAAGCACGACTATCCCAGAGGCAAAGAAAGCAGCAATAATTTGTATATCCACCCTGCATTCCACACAACATGCCGACGACTTTGAGATCGGAACATATTTTCCAGTTGTGATGCTCATATTGAATGTATTTTAGCAAACTGACCATTGTGGCGTATGATTTTTTAGTGTTGATGGCATGCGCGATGGCGATCGGACATATTTAGCTCAAGATATGATTTGTCAAGTGAAAATGTCGAAAAATGAAAAATGACAATAACTCAAAAACCATAAAAAAAAATTTAACCTTGATTTTCGAATTCAGCGGGAGAAAATACATAAGGAAAATCACCTCTCATCAAATGCACGTTTTCGGTGTAAACTAGTGTAATTTTTACTCTTTAAATTCAAATTTTTTGAATCCGAAAAAATTCGTATTTTCATAATTTTTTTTGAAGATATTAATAATGTTAGATTTTATATTTTATATACATATTATAGCATAACACTTGAACTATCTTCGAAAAAATTTTCAACTAAAAATGTTAATAAATAAGTCGGTGACAGCGAGGAGGCGCCTGGAAAAAAAGTTGTTTTGTGGTGAACTTCATAATTCGTTACCAGGTTGTATGAAATAAAAAAATCGAAATATCTTTAAAAGGTGTTATGTCTCCCGTGGTATTCGCGAAGAGTTTTTTTTAATTTTTTTTGCTCTTTGGAAGCATTTTGAAGTAAAAACACGATATTTGCTATAAAATTTCGGTGAATTTGTTGTTAAAAAATGGGGAAAAAATGGTTTAAAAAATACTCTTCTTGATTACCTGCTGATTTATGTGTAGAAATAGTTTCTAAAATTTCAAAAGGATTGGTCAAGTAGATTTTAAGATATGATGTTCACAGTTTTCAAAAACGTTGTTTGCGAGAAAATTGATTTAAAGAATTTAATATAAACGTTATACCTTATTAGGGCCGGTTGGTGGAAACGCTGTAGCTTCGTTAGTTTGCTCCGATATAATTGAAAAAAAAATGAAAAAAACGTTAAAGGAACTTTAAAACCTTTCCTCCCTTAAGGGGATGAAATTAAGGAAAAAGGGCGCATTTGACGAAGAAGAGAGTGATGTTTCATTAGGCTTATGAACCGGTTCACGAATGAGTATTGAATATACCATTGTAAAGTATATCGCCCCACAGTGGCTGAAAATCGCTTTTCATTGGCCACAATTCTGTGACTTTTGAAACGATGAAAATATTTTAATATTTTTTTTAAGAATATATATCTAGTTGAGCTTGAGTCAGTTTTAAATTCATTAAAAGCGATTGAGTACTTATTAAGGAATTCTAGTCAAAGTTGAACATTTATTTTTTTTTACTTTTAGCGTGAAATATGTTATTTATTTTGGCTTTTTTATTTATTAAAAAATTTCATATTTGGATTTTAATAATAATTGTAAGAATTTGTTGTAATAATGGGATTTTTTTAATATTAAGACTCAAAAAAATAAAATAATTTACACTAAAAAAAATAAAATCAACTGAAAAACTAAAATTTTTGCTGACGAATTTGCTAATTTGTTTACACTCAAAGAATATGAAACTTAAAATAAGGATAGCAATTTTCTCTTAAAATAATACTATTACAATGGAAAATTTTATAATTAGCGTAATGATTCTAATTTTGACATGAAAATAATGCTTTTTATTTTTTGAATCTTTCATATTTATTAAAAGCTCTCAACAAATATTGGTAAAAGAAAACCTTGAAAAAATAAAAACTGCAATAGATAATAATAGCGTTTTTAATAATGGGAGTTTTTATTATTATTATTCACAAATATCATGTTTTTCGTACTTAAATAACAATGAAAAGCAATTATAATTATTATTCATTTGGCTCATATATTAATTGCAAATATTTCATATTTTGTTCTGTGTTATTTCTATTCTTTAGTAGTTTTTTGACTTCTTCATCTAAATCCCGATCTTCCACTTTTTATTGATTTCGAATACTGGAGATGAACGGATCTGACGTTGCCAATTATATACTAAATAGATCTTCATTTGTGAAATTTCGTGAAATTTCTTTAGTATCGTGATCTCTATAAAATTTCTAATCCTTATTCCTTTTTTCCTGAGCCTCCTCTGATAGGTCTCCAAGTGACACCAAATAATATTTAATGACATATTTTCTTCCCTAGATGTTCTTTGCCACTAAATTTTAAATATGACAGAAATACAGTAGTATAATTAATGTATCAGAATATCGATCCTACCACCTTTGTAAAAAGAACCGCAGGACATTATCGATGATCACTTGCGAGTAACAACCATTTATTTTTGATAAAAAACACAAAAAGAATCAAATTTTTTATTTTGACAGCATTTCATGCCCACAATTTGCAATAATTTAATCTAATTTTTTAGCCCTTAATCTGGATACATTAGCTGAAAAATGGAGTTGAAATTTTAAAAATCAGACACAAAAAATAATTAGATTTTTGGCCAATGAAATCAAAATTTCAGCCATAGTGCGCCCTCGTATATTAACGATGCCATGATTTTGGTAGGAATGGTTTAAAATTTTTAGTAGATGATCTACAAGGATAGTCTTTTCAGTCAGTTTAAAAATTATTATATTTTTCTTGAAATATTTCTGATCTTTTTCAAATAGTTGTTCCCACACTCCAACATTTTTCGGAATGCTTTGGAATTTTAAAAGCAAAATATCTACATACATATATTCAAATTGGAATTATTTTCCAAGTGTTCTTGAAAATGTATTCGAAAATAGGCTTCAGACATATACCAAGAACAAGTTTTCATACATTTGAGTGGAAAGTGGCTGATCTTCTTCGAGTAGAAGTTAGCCTACTCTTAATCTTTTTTTTTATCACAATGCTTAAGTGTTTAAAAAAGAAATTTCTTGATATAAATGACTCGTATTTATATGAAACTGTAGCATATATTATTGAAATTTTTTTAAAAATAATATCGAACATATTTAAATGGAGTGCATACTTTGAGCCATTTGTTTGAGAAGTAGTCAAGCTTTTTCAAGTAGTATTTTTCCCACGCCGGTAGGACACCCCGATTCGAGTGCAGTTAAAGCACGATATTCCTGGTTCTTGGGGATACAGAAAAAATATTTGTTGGAAATCAATTACCACTAATAAAATTTATTGATGTAATAACAATTTTCGTAGTTGTTATTTAATACGTGAAAATACAACATATTCTCTTCAAAAACTAACTTAACGACATAAGCCTTCTAAAATTAAGGTATATTTAGCAATCAAATGCGATAAGTGATAGTCACAATCAATAAACATAATGAACAACCAACAAAATGTCAAGCTTAACACAATTGAATTTATATACAAAATCAATTGCCTTTAACATCGTACGGTTAAATGGACTATAGAATTCAATAATCACAACAGCTTAATATGATAGTATAGGGGCTACATAAATTCGGTTCGAAATAAGTGTGATTGCAACAATGAATCGGTTTTCTGTGTGTACGATTCCAGGAAGTATATATTTGTCACAACAAATTTTTTTTTTTTTTTTTTTAGTTTTTGTACTCGAGCTACTCGTTCGGTTTGAGCATTTCATTTGCTACTCAAGCAGCTCGAGTAGCTCGATACTCGAGAAATGCGGAACTCTCACTTATAGATTGTTATTTTATATCCTCGAAAATTAATAATTTTGTTTGTAGAACCATATATTTGTAGGACATATATTCTGATTATTTAATTCTGATAGTTTCTGATTTATTTACAAACTGTCCACTCAAAAAGAGCATAAGCACAAATATACTCAATCGCTTTCACATGTTGTTTTCGTAAAAATAATGAAAATATTGCAACGTATACCAAAAATAATAAAAATGTCAAAAAAGTATAAATGAAAAAGAAGAATTTTTAATAAAATTTTTATCCATTTATTAAGTTATCTATAGGCCTTTGTCTTCAGTTATTATTTTGAGCTCTTTTTTTTTCAATTAAGCAGTTAAATTTTCTCATATAGTAGAAATTTCTATACACATTTCTTCTTAAATCTGTATAAAAATGCTTGAATTTGGACTTAATTAAATTCTAAATCAATCATTAAGTGCACACAATGGCAGCTAAATGTTCATTGAAGAATATTTTTTCACTGATACCCGTTCACCACGGCCAAAAAAAATAATGAAAATATTGCAACGTATACCAAAAATAATAAAAATGTCAAAAAAGTATAAATAGCAATGCAAAATAAGAATTTTTAATAAAATTTTTATCCATTTATTAAGTTATCTATGGGCCTTAGTCTTCAGCTATTATTTTGAGCTCGTTTTTTTTTTTCAATTAAGCAGTTAAATTTTCTCATATAGTAGAAATTTCTATACACATTTCTTCTTAAATCTGTATAAAAATGTTTGACCTTGAACTTAATTAAATTCTAACTCAGTCATTAAATGGCAGTTAAATGTTCATTGAAGAATATTTTTTCACTGATGCCCGTTCACCTACGGCCAACATCAATAAAAATACTCTAGCGAATTTCATCATAAAAACGTATTTGGATTTTTCGATTGCTTCCTAAAAGCAAGACAAAAAAAAAAAACATATCTCGATTGTCTTTTGCTACCTTCAACAGAAAAGTAAATCTCGTCATCCATCGCACAATTAAATTTAGAAAAAGCGGACTATTAATTTTTCTGAACAGTTTTTCTACTTGCGCATATTTTGTTTTAATTCCCATTAACCCGATGAGTTTCGCTTCACCCATCGTAACGAAATAAAAAACTTGGAACACATTTAGTAGAAAACTATTTCATTTTTTTTTTGTCTATTTTTGTTTTTGTCGATTTTTGTTTTTTTGATTTTATATTTTGACTTTGGCGATTATTGTTTTTTTTTGCAATTTCTGATTTTGGCAATTTTTGTTTTTTTTTTTTTGAGATATTTGATTTTTGGAGTTTTAGATTTTCATGATTTTTGTTGTTCGCTATTTTCGGCATTTCAATTTTTGATTTAGGCGATTTTTGATTTTGCAGATTTTTGTTTGATTTTTCTTTATTTGATTTTTAAGATTTTTGAACTCAAACAAAGTCCCAAGACTTTTTCTGTTATAGTACACTAGTTACATGTTATTAAATATTTACGTTGCATGACACGCCCATTGGTCCGATCTCGCCAATTTTTGGTCGACTATGCACATTAATAACTTATGAACTCACACAAAGTCCTAAGTCCTCCTCATATATGACATTAAATATTTACTTACTTGGTATGTATGGGTGTCATGCCCATTGGTTTGATACCACCCATTTTTTGTTTGACTGCTGACATAAGTAACCTACGAAGTTAAAGTCCCAAGGCTTTCACTATTGCAGTACTCCACATAAATGTCACTAAATATTTACTTTGTATGGGAGGTGCCACCTTCATTTTCGGCATGGCTGCTAACATAAATAATAGGTGACTTCACACAAATTTGCAAAGCTCTCTCTGTCATATTCGTCAATATATATTATATTAAAAGTTCAACTTACGTGAGAGGTGCCATCCTTAAGGAGCATTCTAAATACTGGAAATTCCAAATTACGATGAAAGTACTAGGCCAGTGAATTAAAACCTTCAAACGGTTTGGCATTCTCAGGCAAAAATTTTGTATTTTTTCCCCCCTTATTTTGATGTTTGTTTGGCTTAGGAATTGAAAAATAAACGTAAGAACAGCTATGGAGCGTATAATAATTATTAAAAAAATCATATTCATCATACGTCGGAAAAACTGTGGAGCGTATGAGCGTAGTTCTGCTTTGGGTCATTTTATTTTATTTAGAAAAATATAGATAGTTTTTATACATAAAATAATTTTATAAAAAAATTGGTTAAAAGTTGTTTTAATTTATATTCACGAGCAATAAGCAGATAATTGCACCAAAGATATATCACAATGGATTATTTTGATCCCAGGAGTACTGAAGGGTTAAATAAATAAAAATTAACCAAATTATTTTTCTTAAATTCGAAATAGTGGTTTCATCGAGTTTAATAGAAAAACTCGTTTTCGGTAATTTTTATTTAAAAATATCTTAAAATCCAAAGCTGGCCTCGGCAAATAATGGGTTAACGTTTTCGGATTTCTCCCAAATTTTAAGAACGGAAGTTCTGCACATTTAGTTATTATAATTTAGCGTCGCATCTAAAAATTGAATAGCTCTTACAAAATATTTGAGTTTATTGAATAAATTGTTTTTTATTAGCATGGGGTCATATGTGACCAAATTTCAAAAGAGTTAATGGGGTCATAATATTTTTTTCCGAAACCCTTGGCTATTAAGATAAAATATAACATTCAAAAGTAGACAAGTGATGAATTTTTGATACAAAGTATTTGGAAAGAGTACATTTACGGAATATTTTACAAAAATCCCATTTTCCTCCAAATCCGCAAAAATAAAATCCTTTCCAAAAAAAGTTTGGCATATGAATATACCCAAAAATTCATACAGTTAATCTCTAACATGCATTTAACAAGAGCTTGGAGAGCTAGATCAATTTTTTTAATTTTTGTTTATGAACATTTTTCAAAACTTGAAAAAGGAGTTTCCAAAATTTTAATAAAAACAAAAAAATCCATTTTCGGTCTCAACTCCTAATGGGTTAACAAGGTGGTAACAAAACAGTAGTTTATATCTGAGTACTTACATGTATAGGGACAAAAAAAGTGTTGGCTTTAATTAATTTCTTAAAGTTGAAAAAAATGCCATCAAATTTCATGACCTAGTTTTTTTTTTTTTGGCACAAAAGTGGTCTGGGGCATTTGCTATTTCTTGGCGAGTTTTTATTCGATTTCGAGATTTTACAGCTTTTTGGAAAGATAATTATACTGGTCCCGAATTATGTAACAATTTGTCAGAAAAATTAAACTATAAACGAAATTTTTGTTAAATCTAAAAGAAAGTCATATTTTCGCCATATAAACACACTTGAAATTTTCAGTCGCGTTGAGCCACCTCTAAATGTTTTTTATTGGCCCAAAACTTTGTATTTCTCACTTTTTTGCTATTCGCATATTTCTGTGTGGTGCGACCGAGGGTTCGAATACTTTTTATTTCTCCATATAATGAAGGACCACCCTAATATATACATTAGAGTTCGTTTGGCGACCAGGTCACCTGATTTGTTTTTCGGGTATCAACATTTTTTTTAAGGTTTTTGGGTAAATAAAAATAATGGCGGTCTTTTTTTTTTGAAAATTTTCACTCCTTGGGGTGGTTCAACCCACCTAAAAACGCGGATTTTGAGCTCATTTTTCTGCAGTGCAAAAACGGTTAAATATATTGCAAATCTGATTTCACCAGTCGATTCTGCAGCAAAAATAATACAATGTATGTTTTTTGAAGCCCTAAAAAAGTTACAAAAACCCACAACAGAGGGCGCAAATCTCTTTAAAAAAAAAAATTTAGATTTTTTTAAACATGCACGATGAAAAGGCTTAGTGAAAGCTTAGTGAATCGGTACCAACATTTTATTTTTATCAGAACCCGTAAAAAAGTTATATGGCTTTAAACATTTTTTGTTAAGGCTAAATAATAACGTGTTAGAAAAAAGTTAAAACTGTTGAAAAAAATTTTGCAAAGAGCTTCCTGTCAATTAAAATTTTTAAAAAATTAAATCTTAAACATTTGTTTGCAATTGATAATAATTTATCAATATGTCGGATCTGTTACATTTAGCAAATAAAAAAGTAAGGCGAATGCCAGGTAAATACAGAATTTGTTGTAATAATCTGAAATAACTCATAAAATTCTTTTTAGATGTTCAATCGTGTACTCAATTAGACGTCTTGCGCCATTTTCTCACGATTCATGAACTTAATAACAAAAAAGATGTGTTTGTATCAGCATCATCTCTAGTATCCGAAATCGAAATCAACGTAGAGCAATTGTTACTGTTTCCAAAGCAACGCTATTACCTTCGTAACAAGATAACCAAACTTTACGGAAATTTTTGCAATGCCAAACGAAATTTTAAAAGAGGGAGTTCGGGTCCAATGAAACACGTAAAAGAATTATACAAAAAACTCTCTATTCCATTTCGTTGACACAAGAATTTAAGCGAGCGTCGAGAAAACAAGTAGTTAAAGCATCTATTACTAACACATTAGAAGAGGAAGAAATACAAGTAGACATTGACAACAAAAATAAAGACCCAGATTGGATGGTAGCTGAAGCAAAATCCAAAATTGATAAGTTTCTTTTTATAGATTTCTTCCAATTCGATGTCACTTCTTTTCAAAGAATTGAAACGTCTCAACAACATAGAAGGAAATACATCTTCTTCATATTTGTTAAAACGACGGTCTAGCGAACGTGAGCAATCAATGAAACGGCTCCAGGAATTTGAATTTCCCGACTACTTAATATTGCATTGGGACGGTAAACGTATGCAGAATAATAGCCGCGATATGGTAGAAAGATTAGTCATTAGTGTTTCCGCAACAAATGGGTTACAAAAACTAATTTCTTGTAATTTTATTGGCTGAGCCATCGCCATCGCAAGATCTATTTCAAATGAATTAAAAAAGCAATGTGATACATTAAACATCACAAACAAGATTGTTGGTCTATCTTACGATACAACAGCTGCAAATTCAGGCGTGAAAGGAGGTGCAAAAACAACAAAAAAACAGTTGAATCGTCGACCTTGTCGACTTCATCAAAAAGAATTGTGTGTGGCAAATCCATTTAAAGAAGTGGTAATGAAAACGGTTGGTGCTGGAATTCCAATTTTTAGTTAATTTAGAAAGTGGTTTATACATAATCATGGTTTAAAAATTACACCGGCATATAATTCAAAAGCAGCTAAAAGGATTCTGGACCAAAATCGGCAATCGTTGGTGGATTTTTATGTTAAACAAACCCAGATTAATCACAGAAGGGCGGATCACTTGTTCATTTAAATGCGAATCCTGGCTATAATTTAAAAGCCTGCGGAGCAGATCACCACGCCCGATGGCTCTCAAAAGTAATATATATTTTCAAAATAATGTTGTACAAAAATCATTTTTACATTTCGGAAACGTTGTTGGAGCAATTTGAAGCTATGCTTCTCTATTTTATAACCGTATACCTAAAGTATTGGTTCACGTGCGAATCAACAATTTATGCTACAAAAAATGACCTAGACTTTTTGTCCGAACTTGAGAAATTTTCGCAGATGGAAGGAAAATATTGTTCTTTAATTGCAAACAGTGCTAAAGCCACTCAGCTACGGCATTTGGAATACCTAAGCGAAGATAACGCAGTATTTTCAATTTTTGACGAACGAATTTCATTAGAGGAAAAGGAAAAACTACGAAAAAAATTGTTACCAAGTAAAATCAAAGATCAAACTCAAAAGTTGTTAGAAATTGATCCAAATTGTTATTTACACGATTTCAAAGACTATGATGCCGACACTGTTACATATTGTACACCGGATGAAGAAGCTGAAGATTTTGTTAACTTGATCCATTCAACCGATCAAATACTTTTGAAAAAGATTTCGTTGATGTCGATGAAAACTAGCAAATTACCAAATTATGATTCTTTTTGTTCTAAATCGCCTTTTGATTATGTCACTCTTCAGAGCATAAAAAGTTTAGCTAATTTTGGTATAAATATTTCTTTTATGGGTCATAAAGCCATTGATTGGCCAACTAACAAAAGCTATGTAAATGCAATCAAAATCGCCAATAACATTAAATCTACAAGCATTTATATGGAACAACTAGTTGGCCGAATTTCAAGACTAAACGATTCGTGTTTGCTGAAAAATAAAGATGGTTTAAATCGTTTAGCTATAGCCGCAGTAGATAACACTGAAATTGTTTAAAATTACTTTAAATAAATCATTTGAAACAATAAAAAAAATTTGTAAACTTTTTTTATCAATTATTTTTTTTTTGTTATAAAATAATTTTGAAGTCTCATAACTTTTTAACGGGTTGTGATAAAATTAAAATGTTGGTAATGTTGGTTAAGCTTAAAATGCCTTTTCATCGTGCATGTTTAAAAAAACCAAAATTTTTTTTTTTTTTTTAATTAGATTTGCGCCCTCTGTTGTGGGTTTTTGGAACTTTTTTAAGGGTTCAAAAAACATACATTGTATTAATTTTTGCTGCAGAATCGACTGGTGAAATCAGATTTGCAATATATTTAACCGTTTTTGCTCTGCAGAAAAACGAGCTCAAAATCCGCGTTTTTAGGTGGGTTGAACCACCCCAAGGAGTGAAAATTTTCAAAAAAGAGACCGCCATTATTTTTATTTACCCAAAAACCTTAAAAAAAATGTTGATATCCGCAAATTAAATTTTTAAAATTTACTCTAATATACATAGCATCCTATATGAACTTCATTCAGGCAAAAAAAAACTAATAAAAATTCTACTCAGATTGGGTTTATGCTGACTTTCTAAACCCAATTAGTTCGACCAAAGAAAAATTCTCTAAACCGTATGGGGTATCACGTAGTTTCTCTAGACCGACTATAATTTTCTTAAATTTTGTCTTAGCTAAACGTTGGCATGAGAACGCCATACCCTTTGGAGGTTTTACTATAATGGACAAGGTGTAATTTCTCCCTCCCAAGAATGGCTGTTGTATTTCTTGGTTTTGAGTTCATTTTATTGGTGTGAAATTGTTTTTAGAAATTATTTTTGGAACAATAGTTTAAATTTCAGAAAATCTATTTAATGCATAGAATTATTAGATCACAAACCCGTTTTCATATATAAATTTGATATTTCGTAAGTTTCATTAGAGTTAACATTTTTATAAAACAATTTTTTATACAAATTCAGCAAGTTAACATCCTTTGCACTTCATAGTTCAAATAAGGTACAGAACATATTCGCTAGACAAAACTATTGAGATTGATAAAATAAATACAAATAATTTTTAAAATTGTATACTTCTAATGAGAATTTATATTATTCTATTATATATTTATATGAGTAATTTCATTAGTTTATGAATAGCTTATGAATTTACTGTATTTGCCAGATTTAGCCCATGCAAAGTTTCCCTGTTTTAAATATTAAAAACGGCTCGTCTAAAAATATTTATATTGAAAGAAAAAAATCAACAAAGCAAACCTATTGTTTTTTTTATTTTTTCATAAGTTAATTATGCTGAGAGCATAAAAAAATACTTTAAAACTACTTTGATACAGACAATATCCATTGTGCTTTCAGCTAACAGACTAATGATTAAATAAACGGACATGCATACTCGCATATATGGAACAACCTTTCAGCCTTTGACTTTTAATGCATAAAAATACCAACTCATTAAGATTTTTTTTTAAATGTATTATAACAATTTTACGTTTAATCAAACGTTTCGTTGAATTTATAAAATTTGCTTCACAAAAGCAAATAGACACAAGATACATAAAAATATACAATGATGATGAAACACCACTACATGGCACGAATATCAATATAACTTTTATAATATTTTCCATCATTGCATACTAAAATATTTTTTTTTACACCACATACAATGTGCGTTTGCATATAGATGGAAAAATTCTCTCTTGATTATGCTCAACATACACACTAACTTATGTATTTATACGCAGAAAGCCATGTTGATCACGCGTTCACAACGCGTTAGTGGGCATACAATGTATACAGCGAATGCAGATGTTGCAATTGCAATTGCAATTTCCAAATGCTGTTGTGTATTCCAGCAAGGAAAAATTCATTGCAAATTATGCCACACACATACACCATTGTACAGAAAACACACAATCAAATACAAGCACATACTACTCGAGATTAAATATGATGATACTGATGATAAATATCGAGTACACTTTTTCAGATTGTTCCCCAATGGCAGTTTAACTTGTATGGCTCATTGGAACAATATATATTTTTTTGTTTGCTATAACAAACAACTACAAGTAAAACATAGTAATATATAGTAATATATAAACAGTTAACATCTGTACGAAATATGAGGGGACAAGATCTGAACATGTATGGATTTTCATAAATTTTTATATATTAAATTTAATTGAAATCGGTTCAGATATACATAGAATAAGAGCATGAAATCGACTCAGAAAATTATCATGAATATATTATATATAATAATCTAATCCATAAAAACAAAGTTTTTATTAAAACTCTTTCTTTCTTTATAGTGCGTTTACATCTGAGGAAAATCTAGTAGATTTTAGTTGAAATCTATTTCAAAATCTATACCGTTTACAACTAAATTTTTTGACACTTTGTGAGATTTTGTTTTAACAAAAATAAACAGCTGTTTAAAATAAAACACATAAACTAGAAATACCAAAAATATTCAAAACAATAGGAAAATGGAAATATGGACGATACTAAAAAGCAACAGGTTTTATTATTATATTATTCACCAAAAATGAAAAAAGCACAAGCTGAAATAGAAATTTTGCAAAAAAAAAAAAAACGGCATTTGTTGAATAGCAAAAACAAATTCATTTTCCACAGTTATTTAGCGTTGTAATTTTCTACTACAATATTAAAAAAACACAGTAGTATCATTTGGAAGTGCCCAAGTTTGACAAGATTTTGTGAGATTTTGCACAAATCCAGTAGCGAGCTAGATTTTGTTTTGTATGGGAAATCTAGTAAAAATGAGCTAGATTTCGCGCTGACTGTGCTTGACTTTGCGTGACTATTTTAAAATTAATCTTTGTTAACAATAAGTCCATGGACAAAGTTTCAGATCGACCGAATGAGGGGAAATGGGGCTTAAATCACTTCGTGACTGTGCGTGGCTATTCGCGACTGTGTGTGACTATCTTAAAATTAATATTTGGCCATAACAAGTCTATGGATAAAGTTTCAGATCGATCGGATGAGGGGAAATGACATTTAGATCACTCCGTGACTGTGCGTGACTATGCGTGACTGTGCGTGACTAAGACAAAGTTAATCTTTTTTTCACAGCAAGTGTATGGACCAAGTTTCAGATCGATCGGACGAGGGGAAACGACATTTAGATCACTCCGTGACTGTGCGTGACTACCCCATAATTAATCTGTAGTAGCAACAAGACTATTGGCCATGCTTCAGATCAATTGTATGAGGGGGAATGGGGTTGACCCATGACAGCCAGACAGACAGACAGACAGACAGACAGACAGAGAGTATGAGTTAAAAGAAAGAGTATAAAGATGGATGCATGTTTGTATGTTTGTTTGTCCTTTATAGGAGATTACACCACTGGAACGATCGCCTGGAAATATTACCAGGAGGTAGCTGCCTAGCCGGAAGGAAAACTAGGATATTTTTTTTACCATATAAAATCTGGAGACTATGATAGCAAGAGCTCTGAAACTAAGCACATGTACATACTAAACTAATTTGAAGAGTTGCGAAAAAATAGGCGGGATCTGGCGAATGGGCGTGGCACCCACCATACAAAGTAAATATATAATGTCGTATATCTAGAGTACTGCAAAAGTCTTGGGACTTGGCGTGAGTTCATAAGTTATCAACGTTAGTACTCTGAAAAAATGGGCGGGATCAAACTGGCGGGCGTGGCATCTTCCACACATTGTAAATATAGAGTGTTATGATGGCCAGAGTCTTGAAACTTTCTACACGTCAATTGGTTGTTAATGTAAGTAGTCGTACCAAAAATGGGCGGGATTGGTTTAGTGGGCGTGGCACCTGCCGTACAAAAGAAATTGTCTGGAGTGCTATAAGCACGACAGTCTTGATACTAGCTGTGAGTTCACGAGTGATGCCTGTGAGAAGTTGTGTGAAAAATGGACGGGATCAAACCAGAGGGCGTGGAACCTCCTATAGTGGTAAATACATACTCTGATGGCCAGAGTCTTGAAACTTTCGGCACGTCAATTGGCTGTTAATGTGAATAGTCGTACTAAAAATGGGCGGCATTGGCATAGTGGGCGTGGTACCCCCATACAAAAAATATTATCAGAATTGCTATAAATTCGACAGTCTTTAAACTACGTCTGAGTTCACGAATGATGAGCGTGAGAAATTATGTGAACAATAGGCGGGCCCAAACCAGTGGGCATAGCACCTTCCATAGAGAGATGCATAGAAATAATTTATATGGCAATACAACGTTTGTTTTTAATATTTAAAATTGTAACTTCATTACAAGTCTTATATAGACTTATAGACAGACAGACGGTATAATTCAATTAACTTTGGTTGTTACAAATGTCAGCGAAAACTCCTAATATCCTGACCACATACTGGTATATATTAAATTGAGGAATCGGCAATTATCACGAACGCTGGATCATTGATAGAAAATGTGAAAGTGAGGCTAAACTTTGTACTAAATTCTTTCAAAACTACTTCAAACATTGCGATAGCAAAAAAAGTTGAAATATCTAAACATGAAACGTCGTCATTGAGTTAAGTGTGTTAAAATTATGGAATTTAGCAGCACAAAGTCGGAGTCGTCGCCATTGCGAAAAACAGCTAACGATGTATGAACTTATTGGTGTAGATACAAAATATAAAAATAAGAAAAAATTGTTAACAAAATATCAGAACTGTCTCGACAAATTCAAACGTAGCAGGAGAAAAGTAAAAAAATTATGAGTGTTTTATTATGAAAAAAAAAACAAATTCTATTGGAGCCAGCCTAGAGCGTGTTTTTATGCCAGGTAAAAATATAACAGAATTTTAAAGCCAACTCCAAACTAAACAGAGTAATACTAAGAAAATTAATTATATGTGCCAGATTATGAAACAACTACTTTTCGAAACATTCGAGAAAATTTTCATAGTTCACAACACATAAAGTAAATAGCGTTAACTTTGATGTAACTACAGATTTCGATCTATATATCTGATGGAGTCTATGATAAAGTTTTTGTCCTAAAGCATATACTTTTAACTTTTTGGGACAACATATTTTACAATTTTAGTTTCAATTGTTTACTTGCTGATGTCATACTTCCAAATAAGGTATGGAATACTGGTACACTAGAAAATGTTAACAAATATTACGAAACTTTCCAAATCGAATTAACGCAGTTATCCGTCAAATTTCTATAACTAGTTTATAGACTTACATTCAGGGTATGCATCAATATTTCAACATATGAGAGTAGCAATGAAATATATGTACACAGAAAACAGATTTGTTGTGGCTACCGAATTTATTGCCAACCGAATTTCGATGAAGTTAGTAATCGAATTTTGAATTGATTCCAATTGAAATTCTATTGTCTTAACAGTAAAAATTTTATAGCAATAAAAAAAACGGTTTGTTATTATTAAAAAATTTCTGTTGATACAATTGAAAATCCGGTCATGAAACGTCAGAAAAATTCAATTGGCGCATGTTTTTTTTTCCTGTGTGTAGTTATTTATAAAATGTTATTTTCACAATTAGCCGATCTCAATACTAGCAATGCTACAAAAATTATGAAATTGATTTTGGGGAATAGGCCAAAATGATCGAATTCTGTACAATACTAAAATATAGTTATGCTCATCGCTGGCACTCTGATTTGCTGGATGCGTAACGTTGGATACATATTTTTAATCTGAACACAGGAACATTTTTTAGAATTTTAAAAAGTTGAAAATACACGTATTACGATGGGCAGAAAAAACTTCTAAATATTGCTTTTACAATAAAATAAAAATAATGTGTTTAAATCTACAGAAATTCTGTTAAACTCAACAAAATCACATGAAAAAAATCAATTTTTTCAAAATTATAAACACTTTTTAGGAAATTGCAATTACGTTTTTATACCCTATATCACTATGTGGTTTGGGTATAATGACTTTGTACTGCTGTTTCTAACAACCAAAAATATTTGACCTAGACCCATCTTTAATTATACCGATCGAATCAGAATCACCTTTTGAATTGATTTAACAATGTCCGTCCGTCCGCCCGTCTGTGTGTCCATGTAAACCTTGTAATCAAACTGCAGGTCGCAAATATGAATATATTTTGATGAAATTTGGTACATAAGCTTTTGTTTGCCATGGGATGAATGCTGTTGAAATTGGTGAGAATCGGCCCATGTTCAGACCTAGCCACCATACAAATGACCCCTATAAAATCGACATAATTTGCCATAAGATTCAAATTGTCGTATAGATCTTAGCCAAATTGGGTTTGTATGTGTTTTGTATATCCATTAATGAATAGTCCAAAAAAGATCCCTAGGGGACAACTCTTGGTCATAGGCCCCATATAGAGCTGCTTCCCGATCTTCACTTAAATCTATCAAAAAACAAAAATATTGCACTGATTTATCTCAAATTTTGTTTGTATATATTTTCGCAAAATACAAGATACTTTACCAACCATGGTCAGGATTGGTCCATTTTTGGACCTAGTCCCCATATAGACATAGCATCCGATATGAACTTTTTCATATCTGCAGCCAAAAAAATTAATAAAAATGCCACTCAAATTTGGTTTATGCTTATTTTCTATATCCAATTAGTTGGGCCTAGGAGATAGGGTCTCTAATCGCATGGTATAGAGTATCCTATAGTCGGTCTAGACCAACTATAATTTTCTTACTTGTTTTTATTGTTGAATTTAGTTATTTACGGTATAGAATTATTTCAGTTAAACAAACTATTTTCTCAAATTCTTTCTTTGTCTTAATTGCTTACAGTTGGAAATCCTAAAAGATCTCCCGAACAAATATCAATTTTAGTTAAGAATTAAACTAATAAAGAAAATACTCCAACAAATACATATTCTTCAATATATAGATAATAAATTGGAAATTTTACAAATAATATCACGTTAGAAAAAACAGATACGAGTACTAAGTTCGGCTATGCCTAATCTTTGATAACCTCCAGTTGAGTTTTGCATTTGCATTAATACCTGGACGTATTGCACTATGTATAACAAAATATTTAAGAAGGAAAAAATTTTAAAAAATAATACTAAATTATTCCCAAAAGAAGTAAGAAAATTATAGTCGGTCTAGACCGACTATACGATACCCTATACCATGCGTTTAGAGACCCTATCTCTTAGGCAAACTAACTGGACATAGAAAATAAGCATAAACCAAATTTTAGTGGGATTTTTATTATTTTTCGAAAGCGTTCATCCTATCGCCAATGAAAGCTTACATACCAAATTTCATCAAAATATATTCATATTTGCGGCCTGCAGTTTGATTACAAGGTTTACATGGACACACAGATGGACGGACGGACGGGCGGACACACGGACGGACATCGTTAAATCGAATCAGTTAGTGATTCTAATTCGATCGGTATAATTAAAGATGGGTCTAGGTCAAACATTTTTGGTAGTTACAAACAGTAGCACAAAGTCATTATATCCAAGCCACATAGTGGTATAGGGTATAATTACAACAGATCAGGATTATGCAAAAATTGGTCAAATGCTCTTTGGTCAAAGTGCCAGTGAAACGACGATTGCGAAAGGCTAGACTCTTCGGAAGATCTTCCAGAAAGAAGCCCCTAATATCGGGGTATATCTGAAATGATATACTAGAGTTTGCAAGAAAGTATCGCCATTGGACCGTTGTACTGTCGACCATATGTTGAGAAGGCGGCCAAAGATCATTTTTATATATATTTCCAGAAACCAATATTCCTGAAGTCAGGCAACATAAACCTCCACCAATAGTTATAGAAGTGAATACTCCTTTTATGGAAATTCAAAATCTTCTTGGAAAAGAATACATTTACAAACGCACCTCTATTGGTACAAAAGTTTTCGCTACAAACAATGAAAAATTTGAACATTGTAAAAAAATCTTAAAAGAAAAACAAATTGAGTTCCACACTTTTAACTCGAAAGACAATCGTTTATACACGACATTTTTGTACGGGCTACCCAGAATTAGAGCTGACGATATAATATTAGATTTAAAAAGTTATAATCTAATACCTTCATCTGTTATTGAAATTAACACCAAATTTAGCTCTGCCAACAATGCTGTGTACAAGGTACAGTTTACACGAAAAACTTTTAATCCTAATTCTCTTAAAAATGTAAGAACAATTTCAAACGTAATTATTACATGGAAAATACACAAAACAAAAAACAAAAATAAACCAACACAATGCTGGAATTGTTTGATGTATGGTCATGGTGGTGATCATTGCAGTCGACGTGCAGCCTGTATGATTTGTGCTAATCAACATCATACTAACGATTGCCCATTTAACAAGCCATATAAAAAAACCTGCTGTGTTTTCCTGCTATAATTGCAAAAAACACGGAAAAGAACGAATTGATCATTCTGCAAATGACATAAACTGTCCATTAAGGTCTCTTTATCTTGAAACAAGAGCAAGAGCTACAGCCAAAAATTCTCAGAGAAACATGAAACAACAACAACATAATACATTCCAATTAAACAGTGGTGAATTTCCAAATAATAGCAATACCATGAATAGATTTAACAACAATGTCACATACGCTGGTCAAGTGAAAACAAATAATGAACTATTTAGCGTTGATGAGCTCTTTGATATTTTTACTACAGCAATGGATGATTTGCATAGATGCACATCAAAAATTCAACAAATAAAAGATGTTATGTCTATGGTAAAATACGCTCATGGATTACATTAATGCACACAACTTCAAAATGCTTCATTGGAATGCTAATGGTATTTCAAACATTTCTAAATTAACTCAATTTGAATTACTTCTCGAAAGAGAAAATATTAATATCGCTTCCCTAAACGAAACTTTTTTCACTAATGAACACAAACCATATTTCAAAAATTATTTTATATATCGTAATGACAGAACCGATTCAAGAGGAGGAGGAGTGGCTGTGTTAGTTCATAAATCGATCGAACACACAACACTTTCAATATATAAAACTCAAGCGATTGAAAATATATCTATTGAAGTACGAATAAACAACCGGCCTATTGTGATTACTTCAGCATACTCCCTACGTTATAAAACCAGTTTTTCAAATGATATTTTGGAATTAACACCCACTAGAAAAGAATACATTATATTAGGAGATTTTAATGCCAAACATTCTTCGTGGAATTGCTCTACGGATAATCTTGCAGGTAACACACTTAACAATTTACAGCATTCCTCCAATTTTTCGTCTATTATCCGGCTAGTCCAACATTGTACCCTCATCAACGCAGTCGTGAATCATCCACAATTGACATTGTTATTAGCAATACAACACTCAATATGAGATTGAGCACGTTGGGTTACGAAATACCATCTGATCATCGCCCTATCATCTGCTCACTTAATCGATCCAAAGTTTCATTAATAGATTTCAGCTATTATGATTATAGGTTATCAAATTGGAATTGTTTCAAAAATTTCGTTGACGGCAAAATTGTTTTTAACATAATTATATATAATTCAAAAGTGTCAGTTGATCAAGAACTTAACAAGTTCGTGAAAATGATATTAGATGCAAGAGATGTGTCAACGCCAAAAGTATCCCAACGAAATAACTATGCCATGCCAGAAAATATTATCAAATAAATAAAATTAAGGAGATATTTTAAAAAGAAAAGTCAAAGATCATCAGATGTCCATGAAGCAAAGATTTATGATCAATTTACAAAGCTTCTAAGTAAATTTATAGATAAAAACATAAAAATTGAATAGCAGAAGTTTGCGAGGTAAAAGCAAAAACCAAATTCCTTCGCTAAACGTTAGCAATTCTAAAATAACTGCAAATAGTGAAAAAGCTGAATTACTCGCAAATGAGTTCATACGAGCTAATAATCTTACGTCTAATAACAAACATTCAATAGATAAGCCAATCAATGTAACAGTTAACAAATTTAAGAAAGAGAGCCCTAACGCTGAAACTGCAAGTTTTACGACAATTAGAGAAATAACTAATCTTATCTAAACACTTAAAGCTTCTAAAGCACCAGGCTTCGACAATGTATCCAATCTTATTTTAAAGAAACTCCCCGATAGAGCTCTGAAGCTGTTGGTAATTATCTTCAATACCTGCATTAAGCTCAATTATTTCCCTATTATGTTCAAAACTGCTAAGGTCATTGCTATACTGAAACCTAATAAACCAAAAAATTACGCTTCAAGTTACAGACCTATTAGTTTACTAAGCAATTTAGGTAAACTGTTCGAGAAGTTAATCTATACGCGTCTAAATGAATTTGCCACAGAAAATGCCATTATTAGTAATGAACAATTTGGATTCAAAAAAGAACATATCACTACTCATCAAATAAGCAAAATAAAAAACAAGTAAGAAAATTATAGTCGGTCTAGACCGACTATACGATACCCTATACCATGCGTTTAGAAACCCAATCTCGTAGGCCCAACTAACTGGACATAGAAAATAAGCAAAAACCAAATTTGAGTTGGATTTTTATTAATTTTTTTGGCTGCAGATATGAAAAAGATCATATCGGATGCTATATCTGTATAGGGACTAGGTCCAAAAATGGACCGATGCTGATCATGTTTGGTAAAGTCTCTTGTATTTTGCAAATATATATACAAACAAAATTTGAGAAGAATCAGTGCAATATTTTTGTTTTTTAATAGATTTAAGTGAAGATCGGGAAGCAGCTCTATATGGGGTCAAAGGGATAATTTTTGGACTACTCATTAATGGATGTAATGAACGCATACAAACCCAATTTGAGTAAGATCTTTATGACAATTTGGATCTGATGGCAATTTATGTCGAATTCATATGGGTAATTTGTATGGGGGCTAGGTCTGAACATGGACCGATTCTCACCAATTTCAATAGCGTTCATCCCATGGACGATAAAAGCTTATATACCAAATTTCATCAAAACATATTCATATTTGTGACCTGCAGTTTGATTACAAGGTTTACATGGACACACAGACGGACGGACGGACGGACGGACGGACTTTGTAAAATCAACTCAGAAAGTGATTCTCATTCGATCGGTATAATTAAAGATGGGTCTTGGTCAAATATTTTTGGTTTTTACAAACAGCAGCACAAAGTCATTATACCCAAACCACATAGTGGTATAGGGTATAATAAAATAATTAACAACAAATATAACAAACGATATACAGGTCTGATACTATTTGATATTGAGAAAGCGTTTGAAACAGTTTGGCATAATGGTCTATTATACAAACTTATAGCTGCAAATATACCTAAATATCTCTGTAAACTTATTGCTGATTTTATTGAAAATAGAACTTTTATGGTCTCCGTCAATAATGAACTTTCTTCCCCCAAAACAATAACAACCGGGTTACCCCAAGGATCATTATTATCACCATTACTTTATTCAATATATACGTCCGATTTATCAGTTCCACCTTACATGAATATAGCATATTATGCAGACGGCACTGCGCTAATCACATCAAGCAAACTCACCAGTGCACTGCTTAAAAAAATGGAAAAAGGTCTTTTAGCCTGTAATAAATATTTTCATAAGTGGAAAATCAAGATAAATCCCAATAAAACTCAAGCAATAATCTTTCCGTTTAATAAATCTCCTAAAAGAACTCCTAGACGTCAACTGGTCTTTCGAAGTGACTTTATAAATGTAAGCAACGAAGTTAAATATCTTGGTTCATTTTAGATAAAAAGCTAACTTCTAAAACACATTTAGACGAGACGTGTAAAAAAGCCGTTAAAACTTTTAAAGCTCTTTGGCCAATGCTAAATAAACGTTCCTATTTAATCTTAAAAAACAAAAATCTACTCTACAAAAGTGTCGTTAGACCAATTTTAACTTATGCATGCCCTATATGGTATTCAGCTGCAAAATGTCATTTAAAAAAGTTGCAAATAATTCAAAACAAATGTCGAAAAATGATACACAACAAGCATTGGAGATATCCCACGTACATGCTTCATCATGAAACGGGATATGAGAAAATAATAGCATTTATAACAAGACTTAATAGTAGTTATTTTAACAAAATTGAAAGTTCTTCTTATCCATTGATTAGAGAATGTAGACAATTAACTTAAAATTATCAGAAATTATCAAATTGAAAATTATATTATTTATAATCAACTTTTATAAATATGTATTTTTCTAACAGTATTTGAATTGCCAAATATTTATATAAAGGATTTTCCCCCTATTTTACCTTTAAAACATTTATGTTTTATAACAAATCGTTAATTAATATATTAAGATCCAATTATATTAATTGTTGTAATATCTAGTCGATAAGATCTCAAAATATACGTATCATGTAAATATAATCTGCCAATAAAGGATGAATAAATAAATATATAAAAAAATGAGTGTGCCCTGATGTTTGTAACTACCAAAAATATTGGCCCTATACCCATCTCGTACTATACGGATCGACCCAAAAGCACTGTTTGAGTCGATTTAACGATATCCGTCCGTCCGTCTGTGTGTTATGAATACAAAAGTTGGTCGTACCGGTGTATTTTTTTTTTTTTCGTTTTTTATACTGACATAAAAAGGAGACGGTAGAGTTACACGAGTTGTTATATATAATTATAAAAACGGATTGAGACGTAATGCGCTTAATTGTTCAATTAGGTTAATGGGTAAAATATTTTTTATTCTGACAGGTACATTTACATAGGTATTTTTCTAAAACATCAGTAGTGGGAACTTGAGTTATATAGTTTGAATACCTGACAAAATGGGAACAAATCTAAATGAAAGGTAAATGGTAAAAAATAATTGCCACACACTCTTTCAAGATAACGGGTGATTTTTTTGAGGTTAGGATTTTCATGCATTAGTATTTGACAGATCACGTGGGATTTCAGACATGGTGTCAAAGAGAAAGATGCTCAGTATGCTTTGACATTTCATCATGAATAGACTTACTAACGAGCAACGCTTGCAAATCATTGAATTTTATTACCAAAATCAGTGTTCGGTTCGAAATGTGTTTCGCGCTTTACGTCCGATTTATGGTCTACATAATCGACCAAGTGAGCAAACAATTAATGCGATTGTGACCAAGTTTCGCACTCAGTTTACTTTATTGGATATTAAACCAACCACACGAATGCGTACAGTGCGTACAGAAGAGAATATTGCGTCTGTTTCTGAGAGTGTTACTGAAGACCGTGAAATGTCGATTCGTCGCCGTTCGCAGCAATTGGGTTTGTGTTATTCGACCACATGGAAGATTTTACGCAAAGATCTTGGTGTAAAACCGTATAAAATACAGCTCGTGCAAGAACTGAAGCCGAACGATCTGCCACAACGTCTAATTTTCAGTGAATGGGCCCTAGAAAAGTTGGCAGAAAATCCGCTATGAACAGGTACGCTTCACCTTTTAAAAGAGATTAGAGTCCAAGGTTTTTATGCTTCAAAAAGTGCTAATAAAAGATACAAATTGTATTTTCATCATTGCAAGAATTGTTTCCACAATTATTGTTCATTACAGTTTGAACAATGGCTAAGTACTTTTATAGAGAGTACTGTTAAAGAGAGTTTAATGGAGAATATTTTTAAATTGGGTTATGATATGGGTTTTGGTCCGTTAGGCGAAACATTGAGAAAAAACAAACAAAATTAAGAAAAAAACAAAGGAAAAATATCAAATTCAAGAAAAATGTCTACAGTTTGACCTCATAATCGACCAACCAAAACAAGGAGAAGGAAACTCAAATGATGGAAATACTGCAGGTGTAGATCATGAACTAATAAGACTATTCAAGATCGTATTACAAGTTCTAGCATGTAGCAGAAAGATAAATGCAAAAAAATTTTTAGATTACGTCAATAAAGCAGCTATACCTTATAATGAAAAATACTCTTGGAGATATATGCCATCCACAGTTCATAAAATTTTGTATCATCGGGAACAAATAATTCAAAACAATATGCTACCAATAGGAGATCTATCTGAAGAAGCGCAAAAAAAAAGGAACAAAGACTACAGATTCTTTCGCGAGCATAACAAGAAAAATGTCCAGATGTGGTACTAATGAAGACCTTATCACTATTTTGTTGTGCACTTCAGATCTATATATGTCCAACATTCGACAACATCTAGAAGATCAAAAGCTATTTTGAAGAAATATTTAATAAAATTCTTTGATTTAAAGTAGTTTTTAAGTACACTAACTATAAGTTTTACTCTTTTTTATACAGTTAACATTTTCTTGATTTTAAAATCTATGTATTTTATAGGTTTACAATAAAAATTTATATAGAGTTATTTAAAAAGACAATAAAAAAATCATGTGAGTCCGATTCAGGGGAGATGTGTGAGCATCTAGTAATTAAAGTAATTAAACAGAAAGCGTCGTCTATGTATCACTTATAGCAAATTTGTGGGGTTATTGAATTATGTATATGTTATACGTTTATATTGTGAAATTTTTAACATTTTACAGTAAAGGGTTGTTGAATTAGCTGAAACAATTTTATATCATATTTTTTCACCAATACCATCATAAGTCACACCGATTTGTCTTACGGCTCACAGCGTAACATGTAAACTCACACGTTACGCTGTTTTTGTGATATTATTGTGAAATAGAAATTTACCTCCCTGCGCGTATAGATGTTTGCATATCAAAAGTGTGTAACTAAAGTGAAAACATACGACTTTTTCATTGAAACTGCTCTATCTTGAGCCAATATCAGCTAACTTTTACATTCGCTGCTTAATAAACTATGTTTTAGCTCGGGCTCTATCAAAAAAAAGTCAACCTTTGGCCCTTGTGAACTTTAGGACTAAAAAGGTTACGGGGGCCAAAGTTTGGCATTTTCTCTCAAAATTTAACCTACAAAATTTTTAAAAATTATTAGTTGTAAAATAAACTGAAAAAATAAGACATTATATAAAAAAACTTTTTTTACCTTTTAACACTTCACTTTTGTACTAAAATTCTACTAAAATCGAAAATGTATTTTACACCCACCATGACTTTTTTACTATCAGTTGATATTTACGTTTTACAGCAAAAATTAAAGGCTAAGGTCCCCACCTACCAAACGAAAAAAACCGCATAACAATATTCCAATCCGATCAAAAGTTATGGATTTTTGACCGCCTTCTCGTGAAATGGTCCACTGTGCGTTGTGAATGGAACGCAATATTATTTTCAAATAAAAAACTAATTAGTAGGACGAAGCACACGGCTTTACACGTTAAGTAATGATTTATAAACAAGTTGCAAGAACAAAAGTTAGTTTATTAAAGATAAGCATTTTTGATAATATCTACACTGAAGCAAAAAGGATTTTGGGGATTTAAAGCAAAGGTTTGGCAAACAAATATTTTTTTTTTAATATATATGTTTTTTTTTATAAAAGTTATGATGTATCCTTCATTATAAGCACGACTGATATATGTAAGTCATATTTAACAAGTAAGAAAATTATAGTCGGTCTAGACCGACTATACGATACCCTATACCATGCGTTTAGAAACCCTATCTCTTAGGCCCAACTAACTGGACATAGAAAATAAGCAAAAACCAAATTTGAGTGGGATTTTTATTAATTTTTTTGGCTGCAGATATAAAAAAGTTCATATCGGATGCTATATCTATAAAGGGGCTAGGTCCAAAAATGGACCGATCCTGATCATGTTTGGTAAAGTCTCTTGTATTTTGCAAAAATATGTACAAACAGAATTTGAGAAGAATCAGTGCAATATTTTTGTTTTTTAATAGATTTAACTGAAGATCGGGAAGAAGCTCTATATGGGGTCAAAGGGATCATTTTTGGACTACTCATTAGTGGATGTAATGAACGCATACAAACCCAATTTGAGTAAGATCTATATGACAATTTGGATCTTATGGCAATTTATGTCGATTTCATATGGGTAATTTGTATGGGGGCTAGGTCTGAACATGGACCGATTCTCACCAATTTCAATAGCGTTCATCCCATGGCCGATAAAAGCTTATATACCAAATTTCATCAAAATATATTCATATTTGCGACCTGCAGTTTGATTACAAGCTTTACATGGACACACAGACGGACGGACGGACGGACGGACGGACGGACGGACGGACGGACGGACGGACGGACGGACGGACATTGTTAAATCAACTCAGAAAGTGATTCTGATTCGATCGGTATAATTAAAGATGGGTCTAGGTCAAATATTTTTGGTTGTTACAAACAGCAGCACAAAGTCATTATACCCAAACCACATAGTGGTATAGGGTATAAAAAGAATAGCCACAATACTCTCAATATTAATTGTTTGATACAACTAACCTTTGTTTTCCAGGATAGGGAGTAAAATTAACTAAAAGAGGCGGAATGGTACCAAAATCTTAGTACATTTTGTTTCAATTACTTGAAGCTTCCATATTAGTATTGTGTTCCTATTTAGTTATATGGACCTATATACGTTCTGTACGGTGGTTTATGATTGGGGCAGAAAAAAACTTCGAAATATTAATTTAATTACAACAAGTTACTTTGAAATATTAATAAATTTATTACTATGGATATATTTAAAAAGAAAAATGAACTTTGATGATTTAAACATTTGACAATATTTGTTACATACTTTTAACATAACCCGCGTATACCAAACCAGTAATAGCACCAATAATTGAACAAATTTTAAACATTGTCTTATGTGAAATAATGTTTGGAAAAATCTATAACATCGTTTTGTGTGTAAAACGGATTAAACAAAATTTTAAAAAAGAATCAGAAAATCATAAATTTCCTTGGAAACTGCGGATTTCGGACATAGTTTAATTTCATGAGAGAAAGCTTTTGTGGACGATTGTTAACTTTATATACATATTATATATTTTTTTTATTTCATAAATCACGAACTCATATTTTGTATATAGACAATGATCTCGTATTCATATTTATATTTGTTTTTTGAATTGTTTATTCTTAAAAAGAAAAGAAGTATGTCCCTATTTTATAACTTATTCCTTTTTGGATGACTTCCGAATTGGTTTGTTAATTTTTTTCAGGCTTTTGTTGTTCTTTTACTTTTGTACATTATATTGTAAACATTATGGTTAGTACAAATCCTTTAGTCATTCTAACATATTTTCACACTTAATGTTTAAAGTCCATAGTATATGATAATGGTAAAGTATTTGTGTTCAAATTGCCTTAAACCACAAAAACATGTGTGGTTTAAGCTACTATTTTACACTTCACTACAACTGGCATATAATGGTTGTTCGAAATCTGAAGGGAAAGTACCCTTAAAGAGAGCAATTACAAAATTTAATAAAAGCATTATGGTTATTTCAATATATTTATCTTTTCAATGGCTTTTCGATTAAATTGGATTAATAAGGCTCTACGCATTGCGACTAACGGGCCTTTTATTCGTAGAAAATATTAAAGATTATAGTGCCCAGTAAAGAATCCGGTCAAGGTACTTATATCGTTCTTATCAAGGGAAAGTAATCATTCCCCGACTGAACATAGAATGGAATTGTAAATCTTTTAGTTTGCCGTTGGCCGTTTCCCTGATGTATCCGTCTGGAACACCACAGAATAGTTCCGGACTGATGAGAAGATGATGGGCACCTTGATTGGCTAGGCAATCTGCCTTTTTGTTGCCCTCGTGTCCCGGAATCCAACATAAAGTTAGTTTGTTGCATGTGCCTAGAGAGTTGAGTGCTTCGATGCCATCCGAAACGAGTTAAGCCGTCACAGTGTAGGACAAAATTACATTTAGTAAGGCTTGGCTTTCGGATAGTATGTAAATATTTTTTTGTCCCTCTTCTGATGAACTCAGTCACGTATACATAAATGGCGAAGACTTCCGTTTGAAAACTGGACTTAGTATTTACCCATGGGTAGGGCACGTTGAAAACTGGGATCGAATATGCCCACACCCGTGTCCTCATCAGATTGTTTTGAGCAATCTGTGAATCACATGCGAGAACCTTTCTCCGGTTGCCAGGTTCTACTGATCCATAAGATCGGTTCCAATATCATTGTTTTAATCTCACTGATAAATACCTTCCTTGGTAGCATTCTATTCATGACTCTCGCTACCGGGTCATTAGTGAAGAGTTCTGCAACCCTCATGTGACCATTTAGATCACCTTTCTCCATGATACCAATATCGCAAAGTCATAAGTCACTCTGCACGCATCTTCGATTACCGAAATGTGCAGTGGCGTGATGTTAGGCATGACGCTGATAGCATCGGTTGGGCATATTCTCTTGGCCCCAGTGGCACCAATACCGGCAATGCTGTACACCTTGTTCAGAATTGCCTTAGCATTCGCTTGCTCAACATTTGGCTACCATGCAAGAGCAGAATAATAAGCCATTGGTTATACTATAGTCCTTAAAGACCAGTAGATCATGTGAGGATTTAAATCTCACATTCTACCAATTTGCCTTTGACAGTGGCCTTTTAGTTAATTTGATCTAAGTGGTCATTCAATGTGAGAGACTTTTCCAGGGTAACCCCAAGATACTTGACTTCGTCCGAGAATCCTATGGTCGAGCCATTTAAAATTGGTTTCACAATGTTGAGTAGCCCTTTATTTTGACATAATTGAGGGTATAATTCAGCCTGCTGCATATGCTCCGATATTGTTCTCTCGTCGAATCTGTTGACAGAGTTAACAAGATCATCTGCGTAGCCGAAAGTTCTTAATCCTAAGTCGTTACGTTCCTAAAGTAGGTTATCTATGACCAAGGTTTAAAGCAATGGCAGTGTAACGCACTTATGGTCCTAGACGTACTGCCTGTATTCAGAGCGATAGCCCTAAAATTGAACATTTTCAGGGTCTAATTTATTATGATTAGAGAAATATTCTTTCCCAACATGGCCTCTTCAATTGCCCTATATGAAAAATTATCGAAGGCAGCCTAAGATATTTTGGCATTGAGTGCCTTTTCTGTCGTTGTGACAACATTATGGACAGTTGATTCCTGAGATTTACCCTGTTGGCACGCAAACTGAGTTTCATGAATAGGTTTGCGTGCCAATTAAGTCTCCCTGGACTAATAGGTCCATACATTTTAGGTGACTGTGCAGATTTCCTGTGTTGGTATGTGGTCTTTTTATGGTTTTTCAACGGCCAGAGTTTGCCACTGGTTGATCTATTATATTTACCGTCCTTATAGTATAAGGGCAAATAGAAATTTGAATTAAAAAAAAACAAAGGCAGTTGTTGCCTATTAAGCTGTCTAAATTTATTTTTGGGTTTCAGCCCTTTTTATACAAATTTGGTTTAACTTATCTAAGCTATATTGGTGAACTTACACATACCATTGCTCTTTACACTGTACTTAAATGACCTTCATGAACACTTGGGAGGTGGTCTGATGGTAGATGATATAAATATACGTCTGCTTATGTATGCGGATGATGTAGTTTTATTGGCTGATGATATACAAATGATAACATATAGTACAAAAATCGAGAAATTAAAATTGTGAATGAGTACAACTATTTAGGTGTAACATTCACCCCGCAAACGAGTTTTAGGAAACATATTGAAAAACGAAATATATCGTCTAAGAATAGCATAAATGCAACGTGGAACAGTTTTCTAAATAAACCGAACATAAGCCTGAAATCTAAGGGAAAGCTTTTTCAATCAGTCTGCCGATCCCAGCTCAGGCCTGGGGTTACTGTTTATTCGAGGAGGTAGACAAGTTACAGAGGTATTTATTGAAGACAATTCTAAAACTACCGGACTTTACACCCAACTATGCTTTGTATTTGGAAACAAAAGTAGAATGAAGTCATTTTTACACCTTGTATTTACATATGGACTATATCTACAAAACGCTATTTCAGTACATCCCTAGATACGTTACGAGATATAATATATTTTGGGCAAAGAAAATCAATAAAATATGTAGTGAATTTGGGGTTAAATTTAACTTTGAAAATAGTAGTCAACAATAATGGATTCGAAATGGAACGATTTTGTTTCAAGAAATGAAATCAAGGTCTATATGGAAATGCAACAACAAGCTCTAAATAGTACATCAAAATCTTATAAATATTTGAACCATAGTCTGGACATAAACTATTACGCAAACTTGAGGAGTCAAAGGCAAATCTCAGCCATTTTTAAAGCGAGGTGTGGTATATAACCTTTATATTCAAACAGTTTTAATACAACTGAAAACCATACATGCACTTTATGCAACACCGGCGAAAATAAAACAACTCAACATTTCATGGCAAGATGTCCAATATTTAAAGAATTACGAAACAGATTTTTTGGTTAACCAATTCCTAATGACAATGAAGTCATAATATCTTGAATGGCCAAATATGTTATGACTGGAATTCACCTTATAATTATGTTGAAAATGCTTTAAATTATAGAAAACTCATTATAGAGGAATTTAACTAAATTTTATTCATAACATAAATAAATAACATTTTGTATATTTATATTTATAACAGACGACATACATATGTCATTGTTAAATATATATTTTCTTTCTTTATTTAAAAATTTTATTTTATATTAGTAAATAAAGATACCATTGATTGTCTGTTCTGTGTACTATGTATGCATTGTAGCCTTATGAGGTACACTACACTACCTTGTGTATAAAAACTACTTTTACTACTCTCCAGATTGATGGCACAAAACCATGTAGAAGACAAGATCTTAAAAGTTTAGTGAGTTGTGAGATGATGATATCCATTCCTTCCTGCAGTAGACATGGATATATACAGTCCGCCCAAGGCTATTTAAGTGGAGAGGAACCATTTATCGCCCATCTAACCCGATTATTTTGAAAAATGGTGTCCGCTAAATATATGTTCCTTTTAGTCAGTGAAGGAACATGTTACAGCGGACACATCCTGGAAAGTGTGTTTACAATAGAAGTTCACAGGTTTTCTCTGGAGTATCTGTAGTATCTTTATGGTACATAGACCATTTATGTGTTCCTGTGGCGGGGCCGTTTGGAAGGTCATTGATCATATCACAATGGCTCTGCTACGTGATCCTTTTGGATTTACGTAGTTCTTTGATATATGTAGTGAGGCCTATTTTATAGGTGTTTCAGTCACCAGTAATCTTAGCCTTCTCGAATAATATTTGGGTATTATGGTTAAGGTTTTCAAGACCATCATTCCACCACGGAACACCTCTATTAGCCTTCCTGGTCTTTAATGGACATATCTCTATGTATGTTGATGATATGTTCGATTTTAGTTCAGCTGCCTCCAAATGAGTATTCCTAGTGCTTCCTATTAGCCCTTCCAAATGATTGGCAGTCTTACCCAAATGCTACCGAAAGTTGTCCCAATTAGTCGCTTTCGATAGTACTGATCAGTGTTTAGTGTACTGACCATATCAATGGCTTGATTTGATATTTATATCTGAAAAACTAAGGCCCAAAATTTATATTTTCTACAATCACATCTAGTACAAGAATTTAATTTATGCTGCTCAACTTTGTGGCTTTTTCCGAAAATCATGGTATAAGGTCTCATATAATCGGACTAGACTGATTAGAAATTTCCAACTTGTTTTCAATTAATGCAGTAGGCAAATTGTTAACTACAATAATATAATTTGTATTATTATATAGTATTATCTTATTAAATTATGTTGTCCTTTTTTAGAGCGTATATGCAACAAATAACGGAAAACGCCAAATATTAAAATACAAAAAATATGTAAACAGTCCATTTTTGTAATAGCTTTTATATGTTTATTAGATACAAAATTAAACCATTTTGGGAAAATCACTGAATAAAAAAAAAGTAATAAAAAACATTTAAACGGAAATAACCGAATGACTGGCAAAATGTAAGCAGGGGGTTAAGATGTCTGTCTAATTATTGTGAAAAGAGCTCATTAAGTGACTGCTCCAACTTTGACGTAATCGTAAAATATTTTAATGATTATATAACTCTTGAAATAAATGAAAAAAATGGTTTGATATAAATATTTAAAAAAAGAAAAAACTCACAGCCGTTGTTTTTTTTAGCTATCATTCTTTGAATACCAAAAAAAGTTTCAAATGTAGTAATATGCAAACCACGCTAGTAGCAGTAGTTGTAGCTCTTTATTTTCAGTAGAAAATAATATATGACAATATTTGTTCCTATATATATAATATTAATAGGCTAGGGCGATTTCTTGTGACCGATGTTTTGTTCTACCATTTTATCCTCATTTTGACCAGACGTACATTGTTTGAAAGGTATTTCTTTTTAGCCGATTTGCAGATTTACAGATTTTTAAATTTTTTCCTTTATTTTGAGTAACTTGCATTTAAAGCTGCTACTTAATTTGTTAATGTATTTGTTATAAAAATTAGTTTGTTTTTTTTTTGTGTTGATTTGTGAATTGGCTGTAATTGATTAGCATACCTTTAGGGTCTTTCTTTAATGAAAAAATAAAATTTCCTAAAATTTGCACTCGAATTTCGAGGGCTGGAATCTGCTAGTTATTATTTATATTCTTATTTAATTTTACTACTTAAAATAAGAGCTTACGACTTTAACAATAGTCGTCTGTCGGGAGGGTGATTTTTAATCATCGCGTGAAATGATTTTTTCTATTTATACCATATTCCACTGTGTGGTATGGGTGTAATGACTTTGTGCTGATGTTTGTAGGTACCTAAAATATTTGACGTAGAACCATCTTTTATTATACCGATCGACTGAGAATCACTTTTTGAGTCGATTTAGCGATATCCGTCCGTCCGTCTCTCCGTCCGTCTGTCCGTCCCTCTGTGTGTCCATGTAGACCTTGTAATCAAACCACAGGCCGCAAATACGAATATATTTTAACGAAATTTGGTATACAAGCTACACAGACTGTTCCGGGGTTAATCTTTAATACAGGGTGCGGCTAAAGTTACTATATGATGTAAAACAATTGTAACTTCTTTGCTTGCGAGTATTTAACTTTTTCTTTTTTCCTATTTCAGAAATTAAACTTGAGAGAATATTTAAAAATGGAACGCTATACAATTGCGCAAAGAACTAAGATTGTTTTTCTATTCATTGAAAATCATCGTTCGATAATTAATACTCAACGTGCATACAGAAGATTTTATGGTGTAAGAACTGCTTCAACGGGTCCAACCATTCGTTCGTTGGTGAATAATTTTGCTGAATATGGGACTGTCGGAGATTCAAGACGTACGGGCAGACCTCGAACTGGCAGATCGGCCAAAAATATTGATGCTGTGCGACAGAGCGTCGAAGAAAATCCGCAGACATCAACGAGAAGACGATCTTCCCAGTTGCAGCTTTCTGACCGCACTCTTCGGCGAATTTTAAAACACGATTTGCACCTCTTCCCTTACAAAATCCAAGTAGTCCAAAAACTAAATCCTGAGGACTTCGTATTGCGCTTGGAATACGCTAGAGCAGTTTTAAATCTCGTTGATCAAAATGAAAATTTTTTGTCAAATTTAATGATGACCGACGAAGCGCATTTTCACTTGAACGGTTTCGTAAATAAACAAAACAACAGATTTTTGGTATTTTGGGATCCCCAAAAATCTTCATCAGAAATCTTTACACGCAATTCGTATTACCGTTTGGTGTGGCATTACCGCCCAAAAAGTTTACGGTCCTTTTTTTTTTGAAAACGATCAAGGTGTATGTGAAACAATAAATGGAGAACGATACAGAGTAATGCTACAAAATTTTTTATTTCTGCAATTGCCACCAAACGCCAATATATGGTTTCAACGAGATGGTGCAACAGCTCATACAGCCCGTGCAACGATGGACTTATTAAGACAAAAATTTCCAAATCGGATAATTTCTAAAAACGGCGATTTGAGATGGCCACCACGATCGCCAGATTTGACTGCACCGGATTTTTTCTTGTGGGGCTATGTGAATAAGCCCCAAACGTTGCAGCAACTAAAGGACATCATTCAAGAATAAATTGATCGTATACCACAAGAAACACTCAACAAAGTTATGGAAAATGCCATAAAAAGAGCACAATTTTGCGTTAGAGAAAACGGTTCTCATTTAACTGATATTATTTTTCATAATTAATGTAAAAAAATAACATAAAATAAACTTTCTTTTTATCATAATTTTTTTTGTTTTTTTCATTCCATTCAATAGTTATTTAAAAAACAAATCATATAGTTACTTTAGCCGCACCCTGTGTTAGGATATGAGAGGTTGGGATGACGAGCAGGGCAGTAAGTTCTTGGGAACCTAAAGATTAAACCATTTAGTGATCTGCCTTGTTGCAAGTGGTAAAAAAAAGAAAGAAGAGAAGTATTAGGGATTAATATTTCCTTTATTCAAAATATACATAAAACTACGAGATGGTTTTCTAGAGGTGTGGTTGCTCACCGGTTTGGATGAAAGCTGCTGAGTAAGTAAGTAATTCAAATTATTTGTGGTATAACTACAGCTTCTTACATTGGGTAATTTTAGCTTACGATACATTTAAGATGAATTAATGCAATTCACAATAGGTTTTGGTTACTCGTTACAAGAAGTTAATGTACAAAATTCAAATATATTAGCTTACGATAAGTATTATTTTCAATGTAGGATACAATTATTTTTTTTGAAATTAAATTTTAGTTAATTCATTTTGTTTTAATATTAACATTTTTATTGTCTAAATCTATGAATAAAGACACAAGCTTTTATCGGCCATAGGATGAACGGCATTGAAATTGGTGAAATTCGGTGCTTGTTCAGACCTAGTTCCCATACAAACAACCCCTATGAATACTTAAATTGGGTTTGTGTATGTTCATTACATCCGTTTATCAGTAGTCCAAAAATAAACCCTATAGGACAATTCTTAGTCATAGCCCCCATATAAAGCTGCTTCCCGATCTTCAAAAAAAAAAAAAAATATTGCACAGATTTTTCTCAAATTTGGTTTGTATATGGTTTTGCAAAATATAAGCAACTTTACCAAAAATGGTCAGAATCGGTCCATTTTTAAACCTTGTCCCCATACAAAATAAAATCGGATATGAATTTTTCATATCTAAATTAATAAAAATGTATATATACACAAATAACTAAATTATATTCTTCAATTATTCGTTTTCTATATTTACCTATGTGATAACTATCAATTTCCTCTAAATAATGTACAAAAAAGAAAATAACTTTTTTTGTACATTTTAATAATATCATAATATCTTGTGAAGAATTGATTGAATCTTTTATATATGACATCTCAATCTGGCAGTCGCCCCGAGCAAAGGCCTTACTGGCTGTAGTCTAGGGCCGTCCCTGTTAATAAACTTGATAAAATAATTGTGGCGATAATTAATGGTTTTGATAATAATGTAAGAAATAAATACTTAAAGAGCAATTTCTGTTCACGTTATAAAAATTAATGCATTTCTGCAATGGTGACCAATTTTTTCCATATATACAAATTCATTGTTTACAAATCACTTTTGATGACTCAAAAAATAAAATACTAAACAACGAGGCATCTACAAACTTAAAACCTATATTTTAAAATGCTACCACTTTCCAACAAAATTAGTTTTTCAAACCACAGCCGCCATGTGTACAGGTCAGGGTCGGGTTGTTCTAGGCCGTCCCTGCATCTCCTAATAAACAAGTTGATATTACTCTTAAACATGTTTTCTAAAAAAAAATTTTAATTGTAAGCACAATAGTTATTTCTAATTGCCGCATTTACCCTATATATACACTAACAATGTTCGTTACCAAACTTCCCCGTTAAATATTTTGTTTTTTCTCATCACTGTATAGTTGTTATCCATGTATACATTGTAATTTTACAGTCATTTTTTTAGTTTTTTGATTTCTAAAAACAAAAAAAATAAGCCATTTTATATGCAGTCGCTTGCTTACACTTACACAGACATATACTCGTGTATAAAATATTTTGTGGTAAATTTGCTTGGTGTGTACACAGTATTTTATTTTTTTTTTTTTTTTGCTCTACTATTAAATCCGACGAGCGTGAGTCTGTGTAAGAGAGTGTTTTATTTGAATTATTTTTTATTTTTTTGTATAATAATAGTACTTTAGAAATTATTTGTGGTTCTACAACATTGTAAAACTCAACCTTTATATTGTACATATACACGCACACACTTAACCCCTGGAACAAGCCAGACAAAAGTTTTTTTTTTTTGAATGCATTGAAACACTCTGGTATATTATGTAGTTTTTTCTATTATTTATTTTGAGCATTTTCTAACCCAGCTTATGAAGAGTTTTTAAATGACCAAAGTAATATTTACACTTATATAATTGTTAATCAGCTGTTTTGTATCGAAATAAATGCGTCATTTTATGGTGGCTATGTATAAGTATATTTCGAATTTTATTATCATGGATTGAAACCCCGAAAAACATGGATTTAGGTTCGGCTTCAGGTTCAGGTTCGGGTTAAAAAAAATAAAAAGTTCAGTTTTGGATTCGGGTTTGTGTTCAAAGTTTAGGAAAATTTCCAACGTTTTATTAGTAGGAAATTTATTTATTTTTCAAAGAAATTTTCATTTAGTTTTATTTAATTAACTAGCTGTACCCGGTGAACTTCGTTCCACTTAATATTGATTTTATTATAACTCTTCTGTTATGAATCCCAATCATCATTTAAACTCAAATTCAGTGAAATTGGCAATATTGCCTACAGTTGGAGTTTTGTTTGGTAAAGAAATAAAATTCGTTTCTAATTTAATTTAGTTAAATGTATTTTATTTATACGAACTTATCTATGATCCAAAGCTTCAATTGATTTCTTGTGTGGCATTGTGCATTCATCCCACAGCAAAATATAAATTTGTTTTAAAACTCTAGCCATGTTAAATTGCATTTATCGTCATAGTCAAAGTCATCCAAGGAAAAGGTGCATCTGAAAAGTACATTATCAATTTCTTGCATGATTATTTCATAAGCTAATATCTGATGTTGATTTAATTTATGGAATATTTTAACGAACAAAATTTGTCAATACATTTTGATAGTAATTCTATTCTCGAAGATAATTTTGATTAACAATATTATTTCTTGAACGATATGGTGATGGTGTACCAAATCATCACTTGGCAATCCTAAACACATATTCATTTTCTCTGTATAATTGAATTGAATATTGAAACTAAAGGTGCGTATTCAATGCAAAATATCTTCCATTACTTAATCACGGTATTTCGTTCATAAATCAGATGGATTAGCCGATTGCAAGTTGACAAAACGATAAAAAATAAAATTCTAATTTGTTGTGGATATGCTCAAGCAGTCATAATTTTTGACATGATTCACGATGAGGGGCGCATAACTGTCCATAAAGAGTTCTTAAATTATTAAATGACTTTTGACTACGAACATTAATCAAAAGCAAGTGAAAATGAAAACACTGCTCATTATTTTGTTGAACTGTGTAAATTCGATCTAAAGCATTAGTTTCAAACATATTTCGCTGACCCAGAAGAGGAATGATTTGCTTTCGATGTTGAAATTCCTTTGTTGATGCATTCCAAGTATAATATGATGGAACCTGTGCATAAAGCAATTCTCTTGCAAATGAATCTTCTTTGCACAATTTAAAAAGTGCATTAAAAATTGTATTTGGTAGAACAATTTCTCTTTGTTCTGCATTTTGTTCATTAAAGCAAATACGCAGACCAAATCAACACCTAAATGTTGAATACTCTACCCGACCATTTCATGTATTGCAAAAGAGAGTAATAGCCGTACAGCTTCATTACTGCGATATGTACCATTAACCGATACGCGTAATAATTCATAGCGCTAACCTAATTATCAGTTACCGCACCTGCCAGTAAAAGAAATAAAAATAAATTCCATAACAAAAGTGAGCATCAAAGGCATATGCGTTGATATTTTTCGATCTTCTTTCCTCTTAAACCACCACTGAGAGTAGGCCTTTCCAACACATACATTGGTCTGTAAATCGGTTGAGTGGTTCTCGAGTTTTAGCGGGTCTAACACACAGCGTTTGATTTTTATATATATATAGATATATTCTTCAAGTTTTTTTCTTACAACTGTGGCGACAAAATGAATTTTAAGGCCAAACAGGCCCTCGACGCTTACTTGCGAGCAGGTACTGCCATATAATCTGCGCCGCTTGATACAAGAATGGGGTTTCCGTTTTATGTTGTTTTTTTTTCCAGTCTGCGATATTTTTCATATATTCCAATTTCATTTTTAACTAAATACTAACAATAAAAATATCTAGGTCACCTTACTGTTGAATGTACAAAAACGAATGATACTCCAGCACGTTGTGTTAACTGCTTGAGTCACAAAACATTTATTTTGATAGATAGCCCACTCGCATCCCACTAAGCGACCAAAAAGCTCTCAGAGGAAGTAACCTAAGCTTTCAAAAAATTTTTGATTTAGCAAAAAAAGTAAATTTTTTTTTTTAATTAAAAAGTAAAAACAATTTTTTTTAAGCAAAAAAATTTTTTTTTTAAATTTTTTTCGAAAGATTGAAGAAATATCTATTTTAACTATTTGGGACAAATTTTGCTAAGAAAAATAGGTAAGAAGTTACATGGATGAGAAAAAAACACTTGTCAAGTTTTAACCCCCTCTAACTCAGAGAGTTCTTGACCGATCTTTTTGAAAAATTGTGTTTAAACTAGTATCCAATACTGGAAATTTCATCCTGATCGGAAGATATCGGTTTCAAAAGTTGGGTCACTTGACATGAAACCCCATATACATAATGCACCTAATATTGATTCATGTGGAACACAAAAATCTTTGTGCATTGTAGAGATTTTTGAATCAAACTTTTTTGTTGCGAATACCTCTGGAATTCCAAGTTGAAGTCAATTTAAGGTTTATTGCTTTTGATAAATTTTATGGAGGTCAAAAATGCAAAAAAAAAATTATAAGAAAATGCATTTGTACTTTTGAAATATCAATACAAAAAACTAAACTTTCATTGAATATTGCTTAAATTATTAACTTTTGTGAGCTGATTTGCTATCGACTTAAGCAAATAAGTATCCTTTTCAATATGTTGCTTTTTACGTTTCCTTTGAGGTTATTTTATGCTGATGTATTCTGCGCTCTATTAATATCTACAAATGTTCAATGGGATTTAAATCGGGTGTTTGTGATGGTGTTTATAATTGGGTTTTAGCACCTTAGAGCAACTATAAATTGACATTGGCCCCGTATAGTTTGGCTCATTATCCTGCTGGAACCAAAATCTTCTCAAAGGTCCAGTTGTTGTGTGCTTTATTTTAAACTGTTTACGTATGGAATTTGATTCATTAAAGAGTCAATAGATCCGAGTTTACTAACCCTGTTGCCTGCCATACAACTTCAAACCAAAATGCCATAGTGCTATCATGCTTAACCGTTCACTAAAGATTTTCCACTTTTTCGCCAAACCAACTTTTTTCTTTTATGCCGAAAATGCAAAAGTTTGATTTCATCTAGAAACGATGTATGTTCACCAAATTCAGAAGTCTTTTATTTATACTCATTTTTAAAGTCCATACATATTTTTCTGTAGACATCGGAAATGAATGGCTTTCTACGTGTTACACTACCAGATTGTTTTAATATTTCGCGAACCGTATCTTCATGTAAACAAAAATATTGAAGTCGAAACATTTCGTAAGATTTTTTGAAAATCAAATGAAATTCCCAATGTGTCAATATTGGAAAGTTCGTAATTTAAAATATTTTATTAACAGTTTTATTAATCTTCAAAAAGTTGCAAAATAAAAACTTCATTCGTAGGCCTAGAACATATGTACACAATAATAAGTATTACCTCAGATCAGACAATAGCAACACACATAAATAGCAATAGCTTTTCATACGCTGACGTTTTAAGAAATAATCAACAATATACAACTCATAATCCTTTTGAGAAAATTGAAGGTTTGTTACAAAATCAAGTAGAACTAACCAACAAACTATTAACCATGATGACTGCGTTAGTAACAAAGTTATGCAATTAAATCATCGTATTTCGATATGGAATGCCAATGGGCTTTCTAACCATACTCAAGAAATTCAATTGGATCTTAAACAAAATTGTATTGATATCCTCTTAGTGTCCGAGACTCATTTTAAAATTCGAACATTTTTTAAAATAAAAGGTTATGATATAATAGGAGCCGACTACCCTCATGATAAAGCATGCGCTGGGTCTGCTATACTAATCAAATCTTCAACAAAATTTGAAATTTCTGATGTAATTAATCAACCCTAGCTGCAGGCTGCTTGTATAAGAGTTAAGTAAAGCGTTAATCTGCGCTATCTATTTTCCTCCTCGATTTGCAGTGAAATGCCTAGGTTTCTGGTTGGTGGTGACTTCAACGCAAAGCATCAATAATAGGGATCCAGATTAAGTAATCCTAAGGGAAAAGTGCAGGAAGACCAACATATTGGCCTACATATCCACGTAAGGTACGCGATTTGATGGATTTTGTTATTTACTCTGGAATTTCGAGTCAATTTCTTCACTTAACAGATAGTGATGAACTTAGTTCTGACCACTTTTCACGTTCGGTTAACTTTAATACATATCTAAAATGTCACTCTCAAAAATACAATATAATTAGCTCAAAGACTGATTTAAAATCCTTCAGTCTTTGGATTGACAGATTGACACCAATTGCACATAACCATGTCAACCGAATTGCTGTAGCTTCTGAAATCAGGCAGATGATACGAAATAAAAGAAGATTAAGAAAAATATGGCAGAATAGTAGGGATCCTGTTGATAAGCTAAATTTTAATAAAGCAACTACGGATCTAAAAATTCGACTATCTGACCTGGAAAAAGAACAACTTGAACATTTTCTCAGAAATCTTGGCGCTGCATGAATATTCTCTATGAATATTCTCTATGGAAAGCAAAGAGGTATTTCAAACGACCCACCAATAGAAATCTACAAACAAAAGATGCTAACGGTTCTTGGTGGAAAACAGACAAAAGTAAAGCAGACACATTTGCTTTACACTTACAAAATACCCTTGAACCACACACAATTATAACAGTACTTATGCTGATGAAATAATGAAATTTTTGATAGCCCATGCCCAATGGATTGGCCTATTAATCACATATCACCACATGAAGTTCAAGTAGAAATTAATAAGTTATTGATAAAAAGTCACCGGGCTATGATTTTATTAATGGATTAGTAGTTAAATCTTTGCCAAAAAAAAGGAATTATATTCCAATCAGCTTGATAGTCACATTCTCCAAAATCTTCGAGAGAATATTGTTGAAACGATTGTTGCCAGTATTTGAAAAATTTTACATCGTCACACTTAGGCTGAAATTTTGATTTCATTGGCCAAAATTCTAATTTTTTTCACCGATTTTTAAAATTTCCACGCCTTTTTGTAGCTAATATATCCACATTAAGATAGCCAAAAAATTTGATTAAACGATAGCTAATTGTGGGCGTGGCATGCTGTCAAACTCAACTGTTTTTTTAATTTTAGAAAAAGGTGATTTTTTTTTGTTTTTTATCAAAAATAAATGGTTACTACTCGCTAGCTATCATCGATAATGACCTGCGGTCTTTTTGTAGTCTTGGTGGGATTCTAGTCTTTAGCTGTTGTAAGTGGTCACAGCTCTACCGTTTGATATTAGGGGCGTTATAAAATATTTATGAAACTACTATATTTTTCTCACATTTCAAATTTAGTGGAACAGAACTTCTAGGAAACAAAAGGGAACAAGAAACGTATACCACCCGGAGTGTCCTCTTTAGCCTGATATACACTTCTGCACCCGCGACGATCCGTGTGTAGAACACTTTTTTCATTTTAATGAAATTACTCTAAAAAAATTCAAATTACGTTAATTTAAACAGCCCTATAAGTGCTCCTATACAATGGTGTATTAAATTTCTGCTTTAGGTATTTTATAGCTTATAATAGACATTATTTGTTCTATTACCATAATATATTTGTAAGTAGGAATGTCAATACGAAGAGGATGTAATTCATTAGTAACCTTGGTTTTTTTATTATCATTTTTATTATCATAGAATACAAACAAGTAGTATGTGAAACTATTTCGGATTCAGAACTCATGATTACATTTAGATGGGCAGCAAATTGAAGTAAGCTATGCTTTAACGCTTACAATGATAGATGAAAAAGTAGCACAGGCTTTGACTAACACGAAGGCTGCATCTAGCTGCATTATATGCCAAGCAATATCAAGCCAATTAAACCAAGTCCCGACAAAATCATCAGATAATACCCATGCATATGAATTTGGATTATCACCACTACATGCAAGAAGACGACTTATGGAACGCATACTAAAAATCAGTTATGATTTGGATTTCGGGTCTTCAGGATCAATGAGAAACAACGAAACCAACAAAGAGTTAAGAAGTTCAAAAAAGAAACATGTTCAAGATGAATATCGCAAATTTGGATTGATTATAGATCAGCCAAAACAAGGGTCAGGCAATACAAATGATGGCAATACCACAAGAAGATTCTTTTCAGATCCAGAAACAGCATCTGAAATAACAGGAGTGGATTTAAACCTCATTTTCAGATTCAAAATAATCCTAAAAGTACTTGCGTGCAATGAAGAAATTGACTCTAGAATACATGGAGATTATGCTAAGGAAATTGCAAAAATATATGTAACCAGCTATCCATGGAGAAATATGTCTGCAACAATTCACAAAATCCTTTATCATAGAGAGGATGTCATTAAATATCATTTAGTGCCACTTGAAGATCTATCAGAGGAGGCTCAGAAAAGGAATAAAGATTACAGATTTTATAGACAGCACAATACTAGAAAAATTTCACGAAATTCCACAAATGAAGATCTATTTAGTATATTATTGGCAACGTCAGATCCATTCATCTCCAGTATTCGAAATCAATGGAAAGTGGAACATCGGGATTTAGATGAAGAAGTCAAAAAACTACTAAACAACAGAAATAACACAGAAAAAAAAATATGGAATATCTGCAATCAATATTTGAGTCAAATGAATAATAATTATAATTGCCATTCATTGTTATTTAAGTACGAAAAACATAGTATTAGTAAAAAATAATAAAAAACAGAACCAACCATTGTTACAAATGCAATTAGAATCTATTGCAGTTTTTATTTTTAAAATGTTTTTAAAAATTATCAAATTTGACAGCAAAAAATAATAAGTTTTTCTGTAGTAATAGCACGATTTTTAGATAATATTATTAAAGTTTTTTTTAAGTGTAAATATTCTTTGAGTGTAAACAAATTTGCAAATTGACAACAAAAATTTTTAATTTTTCAGTAATAATAGCAAAATCTCCAGTTGATTTTACAATTTTTTTTTTCGAGTGTAAAAATTTTGTTGAGTGTAACATTAAAAACTCCCATTATCACAAAAATGTTGATAATTATTATTAAAATACAAATATTAAATTTTTTAGTAAATAAAAAAATAATAAACACTCTAAAAGTTAAAAAAAATCAAAAGTTCAACTTTGACCTAGAGTTTCTTAAGAAGTCCTCAATCAATTTTAATGTAATTAAAACTGAATCAAACTGAACTAAACATCTATCCATAAAAAAAATTACTTAAATATTCGGTTCATATATCGGTTCAAGAGTTACAGAATTTTGGCCAATGAAAATCGATTTTCAGCAACTGTGCGTCCCTGAATATCAATTCGGCTTCAGACAAAAACATGGCATGCCCGAGCAATGCCATCGAATAGTGGCTTTCATAAGGGATACTCTAGAAAAGGCGAAATATTTCTCTGGAGTGTTTTTCGATATGCGACAAGCGTTCGAGAAAGTATGGCACATTGGTTTAAACTACGAACTTATTTAAGCCAACGCCACTTCCATGTAAAAGTAAACAATGAATCATCAGATTTATACGAAATAAGAGCAAGTGTACCACAAGGCAGTATTTTGGGCTCAATCCTGTATGCAATTTTTAAGTCAGATATGCCTATAACTGAAGACGTCCTAGTCGCGACTTATGCAGATGATACAGCCATATTAGCCTCCAGCTTATGTAAATATGAAGCTTCGAATATTTCAACATGAGCTCAATGCCATTGAAATATGGCTAAACAAGTGGAACACAAAAGTGAACACTGACAAATCAGCACACGTAACATTCGCTTTACGTAGAGGCAACTGTCCTAGAGTATCTCTGAATAACACTAATATTCCACAAACTGATAGTGAATAACTCTAGGGGTTCTTAATTCTGTAAAGGGAGAGATATGGAAATATATAGGAATTTTTGTTGCTATTTTGACTACTTCCATTTCAGCCGTTTCCAAATGCAAAGATGGATGAAAAGGGGTAGATCTGGTTTTCGAATTCAGATATATAATTTTATTTACCAACTTTAACCTTTATAATTAAAACCCACTTGTTAATATTGGAATAGTTATATAAATGATGGTATGGAATCCGGCTGGATGATGAGCGTTGAAACCAGTCGATGAAGGATGAATGATCATATGAAATTCAGCTGGATGATGAGTGTTGGAATCAGTTGTGTGAATGATGATTACCGAAAATATTTGTGTGACTGATGAAGAATGAAATAGTTGTGTGAATGATGAAGGATGAAATAGTTGTGTGAATGATCAAGGACGAATGATTATATGAAATTCGGTTGGATGATGATGGTTGCATCCTCACTTGCCGATGATAAAAAAAGAGATTTCTCGCATCGCCGGAAACTTCGTTAAAAAAAGCAAACTAGAAAAAGAAGCCAAGAAAAAACAACTATTAAACACGGTTGGGTGTAATTGCATTATTTGTGGCAACTATACACGTTGAAAAAACCATGGGGGGATGGTTATATGCTAAACATCCTGGGCCCCTTGGTTTGTAAGACCAATATTTACAGTTTAAAGGGTTTCGGCCCGAGGGCTATAGGGTGTGTTGGAGTTCGCCCGAGTAGTGGCTGGTGATTGGTGGGTATTGGATCGAGAGGACCTTTGTCGCTGAGAGGATCTTTGTTGCCGGGAAGGTCGTCGTTGTCGAGTTTGTCCACGTCGTGAGTGTGATGATTATTGTTGAAATGACGTGCGTTGGCGGTGCGTCGAAAGGCGTATATGTTGAAGTTGTCGGTCAATCGTTGGGGACACATTTTGGTGGTGACCCGAATGTAGTATCGTATGGTGCGCCACCCACACCTTTGACAAACGTCAGCCGACGAGCAGTATGCGCTTCGATGCGACCGAACCAAACAGTTGTTGCAGTACCCGTGCTGGTGTACAACTCGCCTACTCCCTTCGACGCTCATATCCAAGAATCTCTTACAGAAGCCCACAGAGTGAAAACGTTTACATAACAAGCAATGGTGGATATTTGGGTTCCTTGGTGCCCTGCGGAGTAAAATAAACATTAGTACGAGATGCAAATAGTTATGAGAGAGTGAAGATCGACCTAATCTCCATTCATGGGGAGGGAGAAGATCGTCTTCTACGACAACGAGCTGGCCGACCTTCACCTTTTCCTCCTGATGTTGCCATTTGTATCTGCGCTGGAGTTCCTTTAGATATTGATCTTTCCACCGTTGAGCAAATTGGTGATGGAGGCATTTTAAACTTTCGCAATGGTCTCTCAGAGATTTGGAATCCGTGGGAACTTCGGGGGTGCTAAAAGAGGAGCCACAATTCGGAAATGCCCGGGAGTGAGAGCTAACAGTTCCGTAGGGTCGTCCGTCATTGGCCATTGGCGAAAGAGGTCGAGAATTTAATACGGACTCGATTCGGCTCAGAAGGGTTGTGAACTATTCAAAGGTGAACTTCTGATTTTGAGCCACTGAATAAAATAAAATATCTAGGATTACATATAGTTAGAAGACTAACATGGAAAATCCACCTTAAAACTACATCTAAACATAAAATCCAAACGCCTTTATTGGTTGTTGAGACCTAAATCCCAATTAAGTCTTGAAAATAAAATAATAATATACAAAACTGTACTCAAACCAGTTTGGACGTTTGGAATATAGTTATGGGGAACAGCTAGCAATCCCAATATTGTCAATTGTTAACGCACCATGGTTTGTATCAAATAAAACTATTCACAATGATCTATTTGTTCTCATGGTTAAAGACGAAATTAATCGATTCAGCGCGAACTACTTACACAGATTAAGTAATTACTCCAATTTGCTGCCTATATCCCTGCTAGATGATACGAATGAGGCCCGAAGACTCAAAAGGCATCATGTTCTTGATCTACCCTTTCGAAAATTATTATTTACTCATATATTTTATTATTTTTCTTTTTGATGAAAATATTCAATATTTTTTTATTTGTAAATACTTGTATGTACTTTTGTAAAAATACAAAAATATAATGTTTTCCTCATTGGAGTTCAATAATTGATGTTAATATTATTAAATCGAATTTGCTTATTATCCTGAAATGGATAGATTGTAAATAAAGTTGTATATTAAAAAAAAAAAAATTTTGTAACTAAGTTATCAATCGAAGCTGTGACATTTATATTTGAAGAATTTGATTTAGGAAATCTTTCCTTCTTTCTTGGAACTTCAAGCATGTTCAATAGGGCGGGTCGAATTAAAAATCGCCCAAGTGACAAGTAAAATCATATTCTAGGGATCAAAATAAGAAACTTTGCCCGAGGTACCATACCTCTGAAACGAATTCTGATGTCCCGACTTTTGGCCTGTCTGTCTGTCTGTCTGTCTCAATTTGACCCATTTAGAGTGCCCCAATCGAGTGCAAATGTATTATCGACCCCCACTAACTTTGGAGGCCGACTCACCCATACCAGTGGCATACCCCTGGAACTTCCCTGCGGGGTTCCCAATACAAACATTTCTAAAAATCAGCATTTTTTGTTTAGAATTGGGCTGACTATGTTTGATTTAATATTAAAATTAACACTCAAACGTATTACGTATCCTCTACTCTGCTAATAAATAATAATCATACGTTAATCAAAAAGATCGATCGGATGAGGGTAAATAACTTTTAGATCACTCCATGACTATGCGTGACTCTGCTTGACTACCACAAAATTAATCTGTAGTCACAAAAAGATTATGGGCCAAGTTTCAGATCAATTGCATGAGGGCGAATGGGGTTGCCCCATGGCAGACAGACAGACAGATAGGCCAAAAGTCGGGACATCGGAATTCGTGTTAGAGGTATGGCTCATTGGGCAAAGTTTCTTATTTTGATCCCTAGAATATGATTTTCCTTGTCACTTGAGTGATTTTTTTTGCCTCCTTACAAATCGACCCGCCCTAATGTTCAAGGATGTCGTCATTATCTTTTGAAGAAGAAGATATTGATTCTCTTATAAAATTCTCTTCTTCTCTTTCCGTTTGTAGATTTAAAAAAATTTGTATTGTTTTTAAAATATATTTTTTTTGCATTTTCAACGTGTTCGGGAGTTAGCCTTAAGTCTGCTATCTGGATTTACTCTTGCAGTCATAAGTGGATTATTAGTAAAGTGGTTTTCTATTTTTTATATTATTAAAGTATAATGATTGAGTTTGAAATTATTCAGGCTCAAGATCAAATGCTTTTACTTTAAATAAAGCAAAACACATTGGCACATTTTTTTTTTAAATTGATCAATATTCTGAATTGCAGGTTATATATCTGTTTTGGGATGAGTCAACAACCCTCATCAGTAACCAAAAGCAGTAGATAGTTTGTTTGGTAAAAAGTTAAATTCATATACATTTGCTGAAAATAATCAAATGAGAATTCAATCAAACCTTATACTATTTGAGCCTCTTCCAATATAACAAACTAATATATAAAACAACTTTGAAACAAAACCAATATGTTGAAATGATATGAATGAACAAAACCAATGATGCCAGAGTATGCTGCATGTTTCTTAAAGTGTAAAGATAAAGTCGTATACATCACTATCGTTGATAGAGCACTCTCAATATATCATATCCATTTTCATGGTTAATTCGCTTCGTCTTAAAAATTACATGTTCAACAAATTCAGCATATTTCATAATCGCAGCAATTCAGTGGTTCCCATCTACTACCTGTGAAAAACTTGAACGCAATTTATACACCGTTTGAAATACCTATACCCAAAGAGGAACAAAGGCGACCATAATTAACACCGACTTATACAATAAGCACAGCCAATACTTTTTTTTCTCTTTATTGATTTGCAATCTATCATATGATAATAAGCAAATTTGATACAATCCAGTATAATAAAAATAAGCATATAGTATATTACATCATTATGTTATATCACTACTATCTTAAATATATTTACACTGATCCCTGACTCACTGACTGACTGACTGATTCTGTAACGCTGAAATAATACACACACATAGCACTCCATACAAAGCTATGCGAAATACACAACAAAGTTTATTCTTTCTCATTTTATACAAACCCACACACAATTTTCTCTCTTCGCTGTTACCGACCAGTGCTGCTAATAAAAGCTTCTGAAAATCGATAATTTTTGAAACTAAATCGCCAAAATCGTCATTTTTAAAACATGAAATTGCCAAGAAAATTTTACCGCTTATAATATTCGAAATAATATTACAAAAGGAAACAATAAAATTTATTTTATCATATTACGAATATTATTACAACATTGGTTATTTCTATATATAAAAATGTATTAGGGATGAAATTTCAACGAAAAAAATTTAACACAGCAATCAACTAAATAATTTTATTGATATGTATCTATAGCTGAAACATATAATATAGGTTTAAAGTATCGCCATAATTAAGACTTAAATCTTAAATGGAGATGCTATTCAAGGTATTTCCGTTTTGAAACGACTTGACCCAGAATTAAATCTGTACCCACATATTTTGTAATTTTCATTTACACTGAACAAAAACTATCAATTTTCGATAAACAACCCTTGAAATCGTAATTTTTATACTACTGAAAATTTTAGATCTTCAATCATCATTTTAACAAATTTAACAAATCATTTTAACAAATTGAAAAATCGTCGAAATTACAATAAGTGGCCAAAATTGGCAGCACTGCTAACGACAATAGCATTACATATGCAGATTTCGTGTTACATATGGAATAATTTGAACGCAAAAAATGCATAAAAAAAACTAATATCTATTCAAATTCTTCTTTAAATTCCCTTTGTTAGTCAATAAAAAAATTCTGCAAAAAAAGTAATGAATGAAATTTTAAACATTTATTTTTTCTCATTTAACGTCGTCCGATATGTATATATACTTCTTTTATCGAACTAAACTTTTCCGTTTGTCTGTTTTGTTTTTCATCTCAAAATTGTTTTGTGTTGTTATGAGTGCTTTCGCTCAGGTTCTCTGATGGCCAGCACTTACCAAAGAGTATGATTTTTTGATAAATGTTTGAGAAAAAAGAGATCTTCAATGTGTTTGTTGTTGTCCAACGTATGATTTCGTTTATAGCTCTGTATTGAAAAGCCCTTGAAAAAATAGTGCAATATTAAGTTTAAAATTTAAATTATTGTAACTTTGCATAATTAAATTACATTGTAATTTCAGAAGACAGGTGGGAAAATAATATTTTTTCACTCATAATATTAATTTTTGCATAATTTGCTTTCAAAAAATTTAGACAAACATGAATTACGTAAATAGGTGTATTAAAGATTTTTATTTGAATAATTTATTGAAATTATCATGGAAGAATTAAAGGCGATTTGGAATAATAAGTTTATTTTTAAGTAAAACTAATACGCCCTTATTTTTTATTTTTTAGATTTATAGATAAATTTGCAAAAAATGTAATTCTCTTTTTTCAGTTTACATGTATGATGAAATATGAAATATTTTTTTCTCTTTTGTGCAGGTGTATTGGTGTTTGCACTTTCTTAAGGGGTGGTAGGTTATAAAAACCTTTTTTTGCATTACTCTTTCTGAATTCCCAACATGTCGAGCGTGTTGTGTGAAAATTTTAAGTAAATCAGAGCAAAACTTAAGAAGATACAGCGTTTCCAGCGACCGGCCTCATACGGTATATAGTATATAAATTAGTTTTTAGAAAACTTTAAACCGATTTTCTCGCAAATGAATGTTCGAAGTCCGTGAACATTATAACTCAAAATCTATTTGACCGATTCTTTTGAAATTTTAGACACTATATCTACACATAAATCATCAGGTAACCGCGAAGGGTTTTTTAATTCCATTTGCTTCCCCATTTTTTAACAAAAAGTTCCCGAAATTGTATAGCAAAAATCGTTTTTTACTTCAAAATGCTGCAAAAAAAAATTGTAAAAAACTCTTTGTCACTAACTCAGGAAACATGTCACCTTTGAAACGCATTTCGATTTTGTATTTTACATGATCCGGTAACGAGTTATGATGTTCACCGCAAAACAACAACGCCTCCGGAGATTCCCTGTCACGGACTTATTTATTAAAATTGTTAATTGAAAAGGATTGCTCGAATGTTATGCTATAACGTACATATGAAATAAATAATCCAACATTATTCATATCTTCAAAAAATGATTATGAAAATACGACTTTTTTTAACTTTTAAAATCTTACGCCCCTTAAGAAACTTTTAGGAACCTTGCTCTAAAACGTTTTTTTTCTGGGCTATTCTATTTTTTTACAGTAAAATGGAGTTCGGTTATAACGAACTCGGCGGGACCGGCCAAATTAGTTAGACTAAGTTCGTTATAACCGTAGCATTTTTTTTGCTTTGTCCGAAAGGTTTAAAAACTTTTTTTAGTTGAATAAGTTTATTTATTTTGTGCATTTTAAAAAGTTATAAAACATAAATTAAATTATTAAAAAGATACATGTTAATAGTTTGCCTTAATAAGACTAAAATTACCGAGTGTCTATCAAAATAAACTATTTTTTTTAAATCATATAATATTAAAAACTCCTTATGTATAGAAGCAGAAAGTACAAAGCAAAGGTTGGCCACTGGAAAACTTTTGCGAAAATATACATAAAAGGACCTTTTACAAAACTTCATTTGAAAATCAAAGTTTTTGTTTTGTATTAAAATTAAATTAAAATAAAATAAATTAAATTAAAATTAATTTTTTAAAAATATATATAATATACGAAAATTCTGAAATGAAAAAAAAAATTGTTTGTTAAAGTCAAAAGTTTGATATAACCACTGTTCGCTATAGGAGAAGCAATTTGTATGAAAAATGTGATTAAAACTCTTGGGACTTAAGAAATTCTTCGCTATAAACAAAAACTTATTACAACCAGGGTTCGTTATAAGCGCACTCCATTGTATTAAATTTTAATAATTTTGGGAATCTCCAATCTCCTCACTTTACCCGGCCTCTCCACGTTCAAGTCAAATTGTTCACACATACAATAGTCAAAAAATTGTTAAGCAACTGTCCCATTGAAAAATTTAAAGAGAGAATTGAAACGTATGATTGTTTAGTAAAAAAGAGTAAAAAGTTATGAGTGCATAACAACCTGAAAGCCAAAAATTTAACGTGTGAATGCCGGCTAATATCTTAAATATATTTACGCTGATCCCTGACTCACTGACTGACTGAGAGACTGACTGATTCTGTAACGCTGACCAAAATGACACGATTCTAATTCCTAGGATTGATCTTGCCCCAACCGACACCACATTACCTTTCATATTAAAACGCCGCCAGTTTTCAGTAATTCCTGCATACGCAATTACCATAAACAAGGCTCAAGGCCAGTCATTTGATTACGTTGGCATTAATTTGGAGACCGCGGTATTTTCACATGGCCAACTGTATGTGGCTTTGTCGCGATCAAAAGTTGCAAGCCAAGTTGAGATACGTATTCAATCGAACCCACACAAGGAAAACTATTACATGACCAACGATATTTCACACGAAATATAGTTTTTTTTAGAGATTCTGAATTGAAAAACTTTTTTGCCAAATATTTCTTATCTGTTTTGATACTTATGTATACAATTTCTACAAACACAATCTTTTTTCATATGTACATATATAACAATATTATTTTCAATTTACTACTATATTAAAAGAAATTTAATTTATTATAAATTTTTCGTGTATTTAAATTTAAACTGTTCTTCGTTTTATTCATAATTTTTAAACGGGCGCCTAGGCGCCACACACTCAACTAGTAATATAATAATAGCATTATTTATATACAAAATAACATTAAGATTGTTTCAGAAATTTATACAATTATACAATATATTTACAAATTTATTCCCTAAATGGGAGATCTAACACATGTATGCTCTTCTTTGTAAAGTCGTATTATATTTTCTACACTTAGCTGCGATTTCGGACGAAAAAGCCAAAACAATTTTTTAATTTATTGTTGAGTTGTTGGCGTTTATTTTTAATATGATTTTTCCAAGTCAGTCGCCGGTCAATATACATTCCAAGATACTTGACACAGTTTTTATGTGGTATAATTCTTTCTTGATGCTGACAAGGTGACCTTTTCTCATTGTAAATGTAATGTGGTTAGATTTATTTGAGTTGACTTTTATGTTCCACCTGGTAAGCCAGTTTTGAGTGATGTTGAGTTGACTTTGAACTAAACAAGATGATTCGGCTTGCATATCACTAGTTGCCAGTATAGCTGTATCGTCTGCACATGTTGCTACTAAGACATCATCGGATATTGGTGTGTCAGATGTGTATATAGTGTACAGAACGTGTCCCAGAACACTACCCTGCACTACGCCTGAGTTTCTCTCTAAAAATTGTGAATAATCATTGTTGTGTTTGACATAAAAGAATCTATCAGTTAGGTATGATTTTAAAAGTAAATAATATGGTGTTGGTAAAAATCTGCATGCCATACGCGATCGAAAGCCTGCTGCACATCCAAAAATACTTTGGAGCGCTTCGATCAAGGGCGTTATTCTACGGATGAATATTCTTTCGAATGTTTTAGAGAATGTCGCCAGGAAGCTTATAGGTCTGTAAGAAGTGATGGAGTTTTCTGGTTTGTTGGGTTTTAGAATCATGATAATCATTGCACAGTTCCATTGTGATGGGAAGTGACTAAGTCTAATTATGGCATTAAAAATATATGTTAAAAATAATAACTCATTTTATGGGATGTTTTTGAGCATTTCAGCGCTGATCTGATCATAACTGGTGATTTTTTGAGTTTAAATTATTAATTTCGCTTCTTTTTTCAGTTGGTTTTATGGGATTTATTGGAAGATTAATTTGACAGGGTGAGTCAAGGAACCAGAATTAAAATTGAGTGGTTTGAATACCTTTTCTAAATATAGAGCAAAACCCGGTGCTTTCTCCTGGCCAGAACTGAGCTATCTATTTGTTTCATCCTTGATAGGCGGATGTCTTTTTTGTGGTCGATTTATATACTTTTTGGCATTCCACAGATTACGTTCGTTACGAGCTGTTGGGTCTAAGTTTTGTAAGTAATTTTTTATAGAGTTGTTCTTAAATTGTTGTAGGAGTTGAGTAAATTCTTTCGTAGCTTTGTTGAGATTTCTCTTAGCATGTGGGTGATGATTTGTTTGCCATAGTTTACGCAGTTTCCTTTTTTGCTTATTAGGGTTTTAATTTCGGTTGAAATTATGAAATTATTATTATTTGACAAACTGTCGTTTGAAGGCGTTGAAAGTACGGAGGCCTCTATCAATAGATTCGTAAAAAATTCAACATTTTCTTCGATTTCAGCTCCTATTTTCAGAGGATTGTTTAAATTGATCTTTTTGTCAATCCAGTATTCGAATGATTCTATATCGGTTTTTTTTTGAAAATAGATGACCTGTAGTAAAACAGAGAGTAGTACTATATGTTAAGAATATTGGTGAATGGTCAGAGCTGAGGTCAAAACTTTCAAGAACATCCCATAGAGAAGTTACTATTTTGTATGCACTTATATAGTTCTTTTCCCTTTGTGTTAGATTTTCGTGAGCCCCACCAACGGTGTTTGGAATTGAAATCTCCTCCAACCAGAAATATAGATCCTTATTTGTCAAAGAAGAATTTAAAATCGTTTTGATCAAGTACGAACCATGGAGGAAAGTAGACAGCTCCAATTGATAATGGACTATTTTCGCTCATTACAGAGATAACGGCTGACTGCACTGATTCTTCTTGGATTTTATCTAAAATTTTGTATGATATATTTGACTTCAAAATAATGGTTGCACCGCCGTGTGCTGAGTCATCGGGATGGTTGGTAATTATTAAGGTGTAACCTTTTATATGAAAATACTATTTGTTGTTGAAGTGTGTCTCTGAAATTAAAAGTATATCGATTTTGCTGTTATGAAGAAAAATTTCTATTTCCTGTCTATGATTGGACAGACCGTTCGCGTTCCATACTACTATCCTGAGATCTATTTGCATAATTTATTAATCAAAAGTGTTAACATTTTCAATAAGTTGCTTGTTTGTTCAATTTGGGTTTGCATCAATTTCTCTAATCTCATAAAAGATGTGTCATTTGCATTTGACTTTGCAGCGTCATCAGAGGATTTAAAATTGTTTTGAAATTGACTTGCTTGGTGAAACATATTTTGATCAACATTTTGTCGATTATGATATGTTGACGAATTAAGTGGATATGAAATAAGTTCCTGTTTTTTTTTTCTAATAATATTTTGATACACTCTGCAACCGCGGTAATTTGCTGGATGATCCTGATTACAATTTGAGCAACGCACTGTGGTCAATATTTTGCGATAGCGGCCAAAACTCCTTTTGGTTTTTGTTCTCCGATTTTAAAGTTATTAGACTCATATGAAAGTAGACAGTAGTATACCTCGGGAGCCAAAAAATTAGAACTCTATTTCAACTATTTCACTGAGAACAGGGTGGTCCAAAATGGGCTTTTTCAGAATTTAGTAAATTTATGATATTTTTAGTTAATTTTTAAAGTTTAAATGATCATAACTTTTTTGTTTTTCAAGATTTTTGGACGAAATAAATTTTGTGTTATAACCTAACTTATTTCCTATTACAAGTGAAAAAAATTGAAGGTCTACTGTTTTCAGAACAATTTAAATTTTTTTTTTAAAAAAGGTCAAATTTCTCGGAAATTTCCTACTTAATAGAGTACAACTCCTGTGAGTCAAGCTGAGTCAAAACACAAATTTACTATTTTGTAGTCCTAACTCTCCCCTACATTCCTATATATACATGTCCATGCATCGGGACTGCACTTTTTGAGCTACAGGAATTTTTCTGACCCAAGGTAAGATATTCGGTACAAATGCACGTCATATTTTTTGAGAAGTTATTTGTATGTGAAAGTGGCTATTATGCATATATTTTGATGAAATTTTGTACAAGAGTTCTTATTGACCCAAGAAATAATTCTGTTGAAATTAGGAGAAGTTGGCCCATATTTGAACCTAGTCCACATAGAAGGGTGTATCAAAATTTTGACAAAAATGACAATAGAACTCTCAAATTATGTGGTATCTGGCAATTCATTTGGAAAAGGTAATAAAGATCTTATTGCCATCTAATATTACACAACTTAAATACGTGAAAATTGCAAATAAATTTAAAACCGATGGAAATAACTGGTAAAACCAAGTACCTTTTATATTATTGCCAGTACCTGTTAACTCTCAAATTATGTGGTATCTAGCAATTCATTTGGAAAAGGTAAAAAAGATTTTATTGCCATTTAATATTACACAACTTAAATACGTGAAAATTGCAAGTAAATTTAAAACCAATGGAAATAACTGGTAAAACCAACTACCTGTTATATTATGTTGAAACTTCGAGCAATAGTATATTAATCCATGCATTCATTTTTTTTTCTTCATTATTGTTTAAACAATGGCTAAATTCAGTTATAGTGTTCTATCTGATATATATTTTGAACGGAAAGATGAAAACGACATTATTTTACATATAATGAATAATCCATTCTTCAAAATATGCGACAAACAAGAAATTAAAATTCATAACTTAAAAATAAAAACCTTTTTAAATACTTTAAGAAAACGGTACAATCAATGTTCCAGAAACAAGAAATTGTTTTACTCACGCAAACAAGAATGGCTAAGAAATAAACTTATTTTTAAAAAGTCATCAGTAAATACCACGGAAACTGGAAAAGGTGGTCGACCAGCAAAGCCAATTGATAATTGTAGTGAAAGATCACGAAGACGCAAGCTTAAACATATCAATGAAGCAGTTTCTTGTAGCATCATAAAGGATTCATTTCTGCATCAAATTCAACCATCGAAAACTAAAAAGGGTAAAATTGCTATCATTGAAAAAATAGTGGAAGCAAGCCCCAGACGCACAAAAAGGATTTTAGAAAGTATGCCGACACCAACTGAAGAAAATAAATTTACTCCAGAAGAAGCATTTGCACTATTTTTGGATTTGAAAATGACTAAAAACCAATATACAGAATTGCGGAAGCGAACCAATGAAAAAAATTGTGGAATTTTTCCATCATATCGAGATATAGTTTCTGCCAAAAAAGATTGCTTACCTTCACCAACTGCTATTAGTGTAACTTCAAGTTCAGCAGAAATAAAATTGCAGGATCTTCTTGAACACATTGCAGAACGATTATTAAAGATATTTGATGCTGACTATTTAAAGAAGTTTAAAAATTGCAGCATGACTTTAATTTCTAAATGGAGATGTGATGGGTCCTCTGGCCAGAAACAATACAAACAATGTAATGCGGAAAATTCATCAGATGCCAATTTATTCATGATTTCTTTCGTTCCATTACGTTTAACAAAAACTTATATAGGTTCAGAGCCGTCAACTAGTAGAGTTGCAGAGATAGATGTATGGAAGAATGAAATTCCCTCGTCAACAAAATTTTGTAGACCAATAAAGTTTGCTTACAAAAAGGAGACTCAAGATGTCATAGATGAAGAAGTTCGAAAAATAAATGATCAAATTAAAGAACTTCAACCAGTAATATTTAAATTTGATGATCAAGACATTGAAGTAAATTTTCAAATGTGTCTCACAATGATTGATGGAAAAGTTGCACAAGCTTTAACCAAAACAAAGTCATCGTCAAGCTGCACCATATGCCAAAAAACATCAAGTCAATTGAGCCAACCAGCAACACAAGACGATAGTTTTAATGAAGCATATGAATTTGGAATGTCACCTCTTCATGATAGAATTCGTTTTATGGAGCATATTCTTAAATTGGGATACGATTTGGAATTTGGCCCGTTAGGCGAAACAGTGAGAAACAACAAAGAAAATTTGGAAAAAAGAAAGCAAAAAAAAAAAGATATTCAAGAAAAATACCGTGAGATAGGCCTTATAATTGACCAGCCAAAGCAAGGAGAAGGAAATTCTAATGATGGAAACACAGCAAGGATATTTTTTTCCGATCCAGAAACTGCAGCTTCTATAACTGGAGTAGATTATGATTTAGTACGACGATTCCAAATCATATTACAAGTTATAGCATGTAGCAAAAAGATAGATGCAAAAAAATTTGGTCAGTATGCTAATGAGACAGCAACCCTTTATAACCAAAAATATTCTTAGAGACATATGCCAACCACAGTTCACAAAATTTTGTTCCATGGGGAACAAATAATTCAGCACAATATGCTTCCAATTGGAGATCTCTCAGAAGAAGCCCAAGAAAAAAGGAACAAAGACTACAGATTCTTTCGCGAGCACAATACAAAAAAATTTCCAGATATTGTACTAATGAAGATCTTATTAATATTTTGTTGCGCACATCAGACCCATATATGTCCAGTATTCGACAAAAATGGAAATCAACCTCATTAGAGTTAGATGAAGAAGCTAAACAACTACTGCAAAATGAAAATCAAAGCTATTTGGAAGAAATTTTTACTAATATTGTTTAATTAATACTAGTTTAAAGATTATAATTTGTTTCTAATTTTAGTATAAATTTTTATTAATACATTTAAATAAAATATATGTGCACTTTAAATCAATAGTAAAAGTTTACTTAAAATTTTATCGATGTTGTGGTCTGTATATAATATATCCAAATGGTATTGATATTGTTGGGAATTTCAGTGTTATTTTTCAATTTAATCCTCACAAGAATTAGCTTTCTTCCAAAAAAACCAACCTTTGGCCACTGTGAATATTGAGACTAAATAAATGTCAGGGGCCAAATGTTGGCATTTTCTGACCAAAATTAAGTTTAGGAATAATAAATAAGTATTGGTTGTAAAATACGATTGAAGAAAATAAGAAATTATAAAAAAAATACCTATTTAAAATGTCAAAATATACAACTTTTACATGGAAACTCAACAAAAAATTAAAATGCATTTTTAACTCCAAATTACTTACATTCCTATCAGTCGATTTTTACGTTTGAACACGCAAATTGAAGCTTAAAGTCCCTCCTATTGAACAAAATAAATTGCGTAAAAAAATACCAATCCGGTCAAAAGTTATAAAGTTTTGACCGCTATCTCGCGAAATTGACCACTGTGCAACGTGCAGGACTTTCTCTATTTTTTTGGCATTCTGCGGTGGGGTGTTCGTCACCACATTTAACACATCGAAAAGTTTTTGTACAGTAAGCTTTTGTGTGACCATATTGCTGGTATATGTAGCATTGCAACAGTTCTTTCACTTTTTTCGGTGGTTCTATTTTTACCGCAGCATAGTTTAAATGTCTCACATTGTAAATATCTTTATTGTCTTTAGCAGGTTCCAGATCAACGAAAAAGAAAGGTAATGGATTTTTTGAGATTCTGCTACGCACATTCATTACGTTTCTTACTTTGTGACCATCTAATTCTAAAGCCTCTTTAATATCATCTACAGGTGTTGAATGGTGTAAATTTTTTACAACAACTCTAAAAGCCCTTTCAGTTTTTAGTCGATAAGTATGAAATTTTATTTGTTTTTTGTTGCATAAATTAACAATACTTCCATATGAGTCTATAGTTTTTACCATAACTTTAACTTGGTTGTTTTTTAGAGCTTTATATGCAAAATGGGTCGGAGGGATTATTTTATAAAAATCTTTTAAAATATTCGATATATTTTCTACATTGGGTATGGCGGTTTTAGAACAGAGGTTGCGTTTATTATAACTTCATCATTATCGTTAATACACTCATTTTCTCCTTCATTTAATATTGTTTACTTTTCTTGTTATACTCTCTCAAATTTCAATAAGTTTCGCTTATTAACAACTAAAAACTATGAATTTCAAGTATATTTTTTTGGTTGTTTTTTCTAAAATCAAAACCTTTTTTAAGAAGTAACTTCAACCTCAGGTATTGGGCTATTATATTGATAAATTATTTTTTAGAAAGATGATGTAGAAATATTTTTTACATTTTTTTTTTAATATTATCCCAAAAAATTAATATTTTTGTAATAAGTATGGAGCTTGTTATTGGATTAGATTGGGTAAAACCGTTTCCACAGTAAATTACTATGGGGTTTCAGCTTATAGATTCTAAAAAACACTTTGCGTATATTTGCAAGTACGCAAACTATTTAACTTTCTTTTAAAAATGTCCAGTTGAAAACCAAAATATGCTGCAAAATCAACAGCTAACACTTGTTCATTGTTTTGTTTTCTTGTTTTGTCTTTCTTTTTGTTAATGTGATTTTTGTTATTGGTGTTGTAAATATATAGCCTAGTATATCAACAACATATTTTAACGATCATGTGTACGAGAGTGGGACGAAAGTGAAAAAGTATAATGATAAGACAAATTGTAGAAAACTCTTTAAATTGCAATACATGATTCCGGTTTGCATAAAATTTATCGACTAAATACATATGCATTATACCTAATAAAAACCACTACTTTTACTTTATTCTATAAATGGAAGAAAACGGCATATCTCAATATTACAAAATAATGGAATAACATTTTTTTAGTTCAACATACTTTAAAAGTCTTAACCTTTTATACTCTATACGACTATGGGGTATAGTGACTTTTTGCTGCTGTTTGTAACTACAAAAAATTTGTAATGAACACGACAGTGCTTGTGTCAATAGTTTGCAGATGTTAGTTAAGAGATTGTAAATATCTCAAAACTTGTTGATAGAAAAGCTCGGCGAGGTCTGCGGGAGCCATCAATTAGCTAGCAAGACAGTCGGGCGGGGGATTCGTGACCTAGTTCCCTTATTCTTAGTTTGACACTACAACAATATTGTTTGAAGACTCACTATTTTTTTTTTTATATAAAAACCACAATAATTCTTATTAAACTACGAGCCCTGGAAAGCTACAAGAAAATAAATAAACTCTTAGATTGTTTCCATCACCCATCGAAATCTCCAGGTGATGTTGGAGAAATTGCCTCTAAACCCTCCCAAACCATTGGTTCTAATGGCATCTTCGATTTTTTTAGAACCCCTAATATAATTTTTTTACATTACCTTGCTACGGTCTCATCATCAATATCATCAAGAAAACACGAATTATATTAATTAGAGATCCATAATAAATTATAAATTTATTTAACCCATTGAAGGTAGTGAAAAAATTACATATATCTAATTTTATGAAAATATGAAATCTAAACTATAAATTTTCAGTTTTATTGATCAATTTTAAAATGGTAAATTAAGAATTATTTCTGTCACAAAAAAAAAATATATTTAGGTACAAATTTAATATCCATCCGAAATAAATGGAAAATAAAACTCCCTTTCATATCACCGCGGCCAACACTATAAATTTTTTAAATGTTCTTTATGCAATGCAATTGAAATTTACAACAACCACAAAAATTTTGTATACCGAAGAATATGTACATTTTTATAATAAAAATTCCAACAACAATTAAAGAAGCAAAAACTAATCGATGTGTCTAGAAAACATTGTTATGGAAGAAATTACAATAACTAACAGTAATGATCATTAAATTCCTCTCAATTTTAGTATAACACTTAAACTTGACCAAATCATTAAGTTATTTATTTGATTTGTTGTTGCTTCTTAGAGAGTAATATTTTTGTAACAATGCAAGAAAACATGTAAATTAAGAGATTATATTTTTAAATTGAAAAACTTACCAGCATCCGATCGCAGTTTGAAGAGGCCTTTCCAATACGATAGCTATGCTGAGAGATTGAATGACTGAAATAATTTAATGTTGTTCTTGCATTTGATTTTTGGTTTTCTTTCTTTTGCTGTTAGATACTTTTCTTTAATCCGTTTGATGTTTTCTGTAGTTTTGGTAATGTGGCAAATTTAGCGCTTTTTAGGCATGATGTTAAGTGTTAAGTTTTATTGAATTATAGATATAGTGAATTATGGAATTTCTAAGAAGAGGAGTAATTATTGGTTAACTCATTGTCATTTTGGTTAACTTTTAATTACGGCAACGAAGAAAAGAAATTAAATTTGTAGTTTTATAACCATAACTTTAAAACATTGACTGTGATTACTGAATGGAAATTTTACCGATTTTTTTGTACTTGACTTGAAAGAATTTTACGTTATTTAGTTAGTGTTAAGAAATATCAAAAAAAAAAACATTTCTTTAAGAATTCACATTTTAGGTTACTTTCTGTACACTATAATTTAATGATATGGCATGGCTTCCTTGGGATCGTTTCTGGAAATTTTTGTGCAAGATGCGCAGCCAAGGCTGCTTGGAGGATGTTACCTCCCCCACCTGCTAAAACTGGGAAATTGTTGAGCGGACTTATGCGAATAAAGTTGTGACGTAGAAGGAGGCGTCTTACTCGACGAGAATACTTTCACAATTATTAATATTCCGTGGATGCTGGCAATGATTTTTCCAATTGTCTCCTTATTATTATCCAGGGTAAATATATCTTTTTCGGAAGTTACAGATGAAGAGAAGCGAATGCTAAACTAAATTTACGGTTATAACGTTATGAAATGTAACTTGCACTTGATGATTATTTCGATTTTATACGATTAAGCATTCCATATTTTTGACCTGCTTTAGTCAAAAGTTGAAGGAAAAAGGAAATCAAATTTCATTCTGCTATCACATGCAGGTTTATATACACGGTTGATAGACTTGTTTAAGGTGTAGGCGTAAAATCTTAAGACAGATATTTTGCTTTACTACTAAATGCAACCTTACTTCTTTCGCCTTAATAAACACAGTTCTCAGTTAATTTCAAAGACGTTAGTTTCAAAGTTATTAAGAAACTAATACCGGTTTGTAAAAACATTTTAACCCAATTATAAATAAAAAGAATAAAGTTATGACATTTTTATATTCATTAATTATAGGCTTAATTTGCTTGTGAAAATAAAATATCTAAATAAATCAAGTAAATGATTTCAGCCAAGACGCAACCACGATTTATCCAAGTTGGTTTTAAGATAATATTACAATTGTTTTTAGGGTTACAAAAATTTTATTATTTTTAAGTTAAATAATCACATTCTTGAAAAGCCTGTTTGGGTAGCGAAATAAATATACAGAACCCCTGAATCGTTAATGGTACATTACAAGTTTTTGACCTAGACCCATCTTTTATTACACCGATCGACTCAGAATCACTTTCTGCGTCGATTTAGCGATGTCCGTCCATCCGTCCGTCCATGTGTCCATGTAAACTTTGTAATCAAACTACAGGTAGCAAATATGAATATATTTTGATAAAATTTGGTATATAAGCTTGCATCGGCCATTTGAAATGGGTAAAATTTGGTCCATGTTCAGACCTAGTCCCCATACAAATGACCCCTATGAAATCGACATAAATTGCCATAAGATCCAAATTAGCATACAGATCTCAAATTGGGTTTGTATATGTTTATTATATCCACTAATCACTAGTCCAAAAAATCCCTACTAGACAATTCTTAGTCATAGGCCCCATATAGAACTGCTTTCCGATCTTCACTTAAATCTATAAAAAAACAAGAATATTGCACAGATTTTTCTCAAATTTAGTTTGTATATATTTTTTCAAAATATAAGTGACTTTACCAAATATGGTAAGTGACCAACCGAAACCAGGCTTTGGAAACTCTAACGATGGCAACGCTGCCATTTTTCAGAATGCCTTTGTTTCTGCACAAATTACAAAAGTGGACAAAAAATTGATAGAACTCATGCATGTGATGCTTATTGTTGTATCCTGTGGACATTGGACATGAGATTCAAGTTGAAAAGGTTAGAAACTATACTCACAACACGGCCAGACATTTCGTTAAGCTCCACCCGTGGTTTTATATGCCTCCCGCATTACATAAATTCTTTATTGATGGGTCATAAATAGATTCACCTGCATTATTGCTAGTTGGCCAACTTTCTGAGGAAGCTCAAAATAAAGATTTTAAAAATTAAAAAGAACACTATGCGAGTAAAAACAGTTGGGAGAAGTCAAATGAAGATATATTTAATAAGTTTCTAATTAGTTCAGATCCATTACATGGCGCCAACAGTAAAAGTTATATGAAACAAGTAAGAAAATTACAGTCGGTCTAGACCTACTATACGATATCCTATACCATGGTTTAGAGACCCTATCTCTTCGGTCCAACTAATTGGATATAGAAAATAAGCATAAACCAAATTTGAGTGGCATTGTCATTATTTTTTTTGGCTGCAGATATGAAAAAGTTCATATCGGGTGCTGTATTTATATACGGACTAGGTCGAAAAATGGACCGATCCTAACCATACTTGGTAAAGTCACTTATATTTTCCAAAAATATATACAAACTACAAACTAAATTTGCGGAAAATCTGTGCAGTGCAATATTTCTGTTTTTTGATAGATTTAAGTGAAGCTCGGGAACCACCTTGTATTCATCTTATGGAGCATATGACTGAGAATTGTCCTACAGGGATTATTTTTGGACTACTGATTAATGGATATAATAAACATATACGAAGCCAATTTGACTAAGATCTATATGATAATTTGGATCTTATGATAATTTATGTCGATTTCATAGGGTGATTCTGAGTCGATCGCCATAATAAAATATGGGTCTAAGTCAAATATTTGTGGTAGTTACAAACAGCAGCATAAAGTCATTATATCCAGTCCACATAGTGGTATGAAACATGTAATGGTGATTATAAGAATGAATATTTTGTTGATATGGATCATAATTACAATAAAAAAAATATAAATTCAAATATTTGATATTAAATTTCGTATAATATAAAAACATGTTTATTTGCTTATTTTTTTTTAATAGAGCATTTTAATAGTCACTACAGTTTGCAATTTGATTCATTAATGTATCACTTTAGAAACCAAAGTTACACCAATAATTGTGAACCAATGTAACTTTTTTCGAAAAGCGAAAAAAATGGTAAAACTGGTAGCTTTTAATGTACAAATAATAATTTGTAAAAAATACGCCTTCCCCGAATTAATCCTCATTTTTACTATCATTTGACCCACTGTGTGACGTAGACCATGATCGCCGATGGAAATGCCAACCATTTATTTTCCCAATTCAATGTATATTTTTAACGTAATGAACATATTCATTTTGATGAATGAATAATGAATATATTTTTTTTCTTCAGTGTGAAAATTAAACAAAGAGAATCAAAATCCATATGGCGATTTCTGCGTTTCGTAATTTTCGGCTTTTTTGATTTTTGAATTTGGCAGTTACGCCTATATTTTCCACGACTAATCACATTGGTTGTTATTGTACTTGTCAAAAGTAGCATTAATGGAACTTTATAATTTTTTGTGTAGGAGATGCCACGCCAACTAAGCCTATCCCGCCCATTTTTTAAATATTAAAAATTCGCTTTATGTTGGGGGTTATGGAATTTTTTTTGTAAACTTTGTTCTTTATGCCCTCATTCTACCTCCACTGTCCTCCATTATTTGGCTTATGCACTTTTTCCGAACTTCACAAACGAAGGTGGTGTAGCGCTACCAAATCCTGTTCCTAAGAAACTCAAAATGACACTACCCCATACCTAATGTATACGTATGATTAATTATATTATTAATTATCGATCATTCGTCTATGTATGAAAATCAACAACTATCCCAATAAACGTTTTTGTTTGCTATAAACTTGAGGTGCATTTGATATCAAATACGTTTCTCAAATCTCCAACGTTAATTCGCAAATGCACCTCCATAGTCCGCTTATAGTCTTCTCAACTTAAAAGGCACATTTTTTATATCGTGAATTTCTTAATTATTAAATTGAGAAATTTGTGATTCACAACTTGATAGCAAAGAAATTTCTCCAATCGGTATCAAATGAAGGTACGGAATTGCCATATTAAAAAAATTATACTACATTTAGAAATGAAAACAATGTACTTTTTTAATGTTTCTTTTTAATTTCATTACATATTTAACATTATTATGTACATGTTAATATTTTTACAAATTTAGAATTAAAAATAAATGAATTAATTATTTGTACATTTTATGAATATTAATATTAAATATGTCATAAATAAGAATTCAAATTAAAAAATTTTACAAAAAGTAGAAATAATTAAAACATATCAATTAATTATTTGTACTTTTTTGGCATTTTTTAATTTAATTTATTATTTATGACATATTTTAGAAATATCTCAAACTTTACACAAATCGTATTCAAGTTGAAAAAACGTTTGGTACCAAGGGGAGAAAAGTGTTGGTTATCCAATTGAGAGTTAAAATATTTCTCAAAGATTGGAAAAAGTGTTAAGTATCAACTTGGTGTCAAGTTGAAAGCAAACAATAAATAATATTTCTACGCATACTGGGATGTGCCGCACGGTGGACCATTTCACGAGAAGGCGGTCAAAAATCCATAACTGTTCATTGGAGTGTAATTTTGATATGCGGTTTTTTTTGTTTGGTAGGTGGGACTTTAGCCTTTAATTTTTGCTATAAAACGTTCACCGATAATAAAAAAAGTTATGGAAGGTTCAAATTACATTTACATTTTTAGTTGTATTTAAGTACAAAAGTGAAGTGTTAAAAGGTTAAAAAAGGTTTTGTTTTATATAATGTCTTATTTTTTCAGTCAACTTTACAACTAGTATTTTTAAAAATTTTTTTTAGTTCAATTTGCTCAGAAAATGACAAACTTTGGCCCCCGTATACTTTTTGATCCTAATGTTCACAAGGGCCAATGATTGGCTTTTTTTTTTTTTTGAAAGAGCCCGAGTTAAAATATAACTTATTAAGAAGCGAACGTAAAAGTCACCTAATATTGTCTCAAGATAGAGTAGTTTCAATGAAAAGGTCGTATGTTTTTACTCTAGTTAAGAATTTTTGTATTGTCTTTTTAAATATTTCTATATCGATTTTTATTGTAAATTTATAAAATACATAAATTTTTAAATCAAGAAAAATTGTTAACTATATAAAAAAAAAAGTATAACTTGTTGTTAGTGTACTGAAAAACTACTTTAAATCAAACCGATACTAGATGTAACCCGGTGTTCTTCGCTACAGCCTCCCACGAATCGTAATGAAAGGGCTCGCGCAAAGTCCCAAGGCTCTCACTATTACAGTAATTCAGATATATCACATTTAATATTAAGTTTATACGGGGGTGCGCGTGGCATTTGTTCAATCCCGCCCATTATTTTGTCTGACTACTCACGTTAATAAAAGATGACCTGAGACAAATTTGCAAAGCTCTCTCTATCATAGTTCTTAATATATATGATATTAGAAATTTACTTTGTATGAGAGGTGTCACGCCCACTAAGAATATGAAAAAAAGAGACAGCCCATATCCGAACTAAGACACTGTGAAAGTTTCAGGAAGATCAGAACATTACCTCTTTATTATGCTAGTATAGATTTTTTTATTTCGATACTTGCTGATATATAATGGTTTATGTTTTTTCATTCGGTACAACAATTATCAGATTTGTCGGCGTTCTTAGCTCGGAGGTACATGTAGCAACCCATGAGAAGAACATGAATTTTCCAAATAAGATCTGGCATCACTTAAATATTGGCCTTGAACTTAAAATATCATTTGGCAATTTTTCTTTTTTTTATTTTGCCCAGTTTTGATTTTGAAGATTTTTGTTTTTTGGGCGATTTTTATTTTTCGTGATTTTTGGGTTTGGCGATATATTTTCCATGACAAATCACATTGAAAACTAATGTACTTGTCAAAAGACTGTCGCTTCCGTAGTACTTCATATTTTTTATATAGGAAGTGCCACGCCCACTAATCCCATTCTGCCCAATTTTTATTGGACTACTCACATTAATATCTGATGGACTCGTGCAAAATGTCGAGTCTTTCCCTTTTATAGTACACCAGTTATGTGATATTAGATATCTGCTTTGCATGGGCGGTGCTACGCCCACTGCTTCGATCACGCCCATTTTTTTTTGTTTGACTAATCATACAAAGAACCTATGGGCTCACGCAAAGCCACAAAACTCTCTCTTTTACAGTATTCATGATATATGACATTAAATAGTTACTTTGGATGGGGAGTGCCACGCCCATTGGTGTGAACCCATCAATTTTTTGTCCCACTACCCATACTAAGATCTGATGGTGTCGTGAAAAGTGTCAAAGCTTCCCTTTATATGATATCATACATTTATTTTCTATAGGCGGTGCCACGCCCACTGCCCCGATCATGCCCATTTTTTGTCTAACTTATCACATGAATAACTTATGGGCTCACACAAAGTCCCAAGACTGTCACTATAACAGTACTCCAGATTTATGGCATTTTATATTTAATTTGTATGCCAGGTGCCAGCCTATTGGTCCGATACTGCCCATTTTTTGTCCGACTACTCACATTAATAATAGGTAACATCAGACAAATTTGAAAAGCTCCCTCTATCGCAGTACTCGAGATGTATAATGTTGAATTATTACTTGTATGGGAGATACCACGCCCACTTATCCGATTCCGCCCATTTCCGGCGTAGCTACTATTACTAATATTAATATGACCTGAGACAAATTTGCAAAACTCTCCCTATCATAGTACCCAAAATATATGATATTAAAAATTTACTTTGTTTAGGAGGTGCCACGCCCACTAAAAATATTTAAAAAATGACAGCCTATAGCACTTCTCATATCCGCAGTAAGACTCTATGTAAATTTCAGGAAAGTCAGATGAGTAGTTACGGAGATTATCTCCTACAAACAAACAAACACACATTACCTCTTTATAATATTAGTGTAGATTTCTTCTAAATAACCTTGACTTTCATATTTTAGAAGCTACTTAGCTTCTTCGCGTAATTCAATAGAGGTAGTTTTCCATTTCTGTAGAATGTTGGACATAAATGAATCTGAAGCGCACACCAAAATTGTGATAAGATCTTCATTAGTGCAAGATCTGGACATTTTTCTCGTGTTGTGCTCGCGCAAAAATCTGTAGTCTTTGTTCCTTTTTTCTTGCGCTTCTTCGGATAGATCTCCTATTGGTATCATATTATTTTAAATTATTTGTTCCCCATGGTACAGCATTTTATGAACTGTGGACGGTATATATCTCCAAGAGTATTTTTCGTTATAAAGTATAGCAGTTTCAATTGGTTTTGTTGTTCGACCCTTTTTTCCACTTCCGTTGGCAGTTGTAGATGAAATCTCAAAAACAAGTCCTTTAATACCAGTCTTGGTGACGTTTGTACATCTTTGCCCTGCCATGAGAGTACTCAATGTACCGTTTTTTAAAATTTGATGCAAAAATTGTAATTTTTTCTTTTTGTATTTAAATTTCTTGCAGGTTACAATTCTTAAATGAATGGTTGCACAATATGTGCAAAATTATATGGTCTACATGGTTTTGTTGAAAATAAGTATCAGCGAGCCCTCTATAACAGTACTTAGCCATTGTTCAAACTGTAATGATTAATAATTGTGGAGACATTATTATAAATACTCTTCCTTGCAATTATGTCAAATACAATTTTTTTATCTTTTATTACCACTTTTTGAAGCATAACAAGTAAGAAAATTATAGTCGGTCTAGACCGACTGTACGATACCCTATAACATGCTTTTAAAAACTCTATCTCTTAGGCCTAACTAACTGGACATAGAAAATAAGCAAAAACCAAATTTGAGTGGGATTTTTATTAATTTTTTGGCTGCAGATATGGGGACTAGGTCCAAAAATGGACCTATCCTGATCATGTTGGGTAAAGTCTCTTTTATTTTGCAAAAATATATACAAACAAAATTTGAGAAGAATCAGTGCAATATTTTTGTTTTTAAGTGAAGATCGGGAAGCAGCTCTATATGGGGCCAAAAGGATCATTTTTGGACTACTCATTAATGGATGTAATGAACGCATACAAACCCAATTTGAATAAGATCTATATGACAATTTGGATCTTATGGCAATTTATGCCGATTTCATAGGGGTAATTTGTATGGGGGCTAGGTCTGAACATGGACCGATTTCCACCAATTTCAACAGCATTCATCCCATGGCCGGTGAAAGCTTATATACCAAATTTCACCAAAATATATTCATATTGCGACCTGCAGTTTGATTACAAGGTTTACATGGACACACAGACGGACGGACGGACGGACATTGTTAAATCAACTCAGAAAGTGATTCTGATTCGATTGGTATAATTAAAGATGGGTCTAGGTCAAATATTTTTGATTGTTACAAACAGCAGCACAAAGTCATTATACCCAAACCACATAGTGGTATAGGGTATAAAAAACATAGACCCTAACCCCTTTTAAAAGGTGGAGCATAACTGCTCATATCTTAGAAGGGTGTGTCGTAATAGTTTTTTTTTACCATTTATCTCAATTACCTGTTATCTCAGTTAAGTCAAATCTGGCTTTGAATATATAACTTATTGCTATTATATTACTATTTTCAAAATACTATTGCGGCTCTCCGTAATTTAGTTTTGCATAAAAACGGTCTGTATTAGCTGCCCTACGTAGGTACAACTCTCTTTCCTTGATTTTTAAACCAGTTATATTATTTATTTCACAACTCTGCCTTGTTGAGCATTCTGAAATTCGACTTGAATTAAAATCTGCACATAACGTTCAATATGTTCATACCAGTATGTTTTTTTGTTGAATTATCGGTTTTGTAAGTCGGCTATCATTGTATTCGTACAGAGTTTTAATAATGTATCGTTGATGCAAATCAAGTGTATGTATACATATAATTATTTTCCATACCAGTTGCCAGCATCAATGCATATGTGGGAGTAATTGGTGGTAATTTCAAAATTTTTTTTAGGAATATATAGTTGTAGTTTATCTACGTCTTCATATTTATGCTCCATATGATTGTTTTGTACACCATACCGATTTAAATAAATTCCATTTTGCATTCAGGGCTATATCTCTTTTTGCCAAAAAGTATTTCCACGTTGCATTAATGCAATTTCTTGCAGACAAGTTTCGTTTTTCTAAATGTTTTTTAAAATATATTTTTGGTGACAGTGTAATGCCCAAATATGTATAATCATTTGTGGTTCTTATATGCTCACCATTAAATATCCATTACTCACATGCAGAAGTTCTACTTCCACTTCGGAAAATCATCGTTAATGATTTACTCAGATTTGCTTCTACATTCCATATTGCACAGTAGCTCTCAAGCTTATTGATCATATTCTGCATTGTTTCCACATCATCATCTAAGATCACAATATCATCCGCATACATTGATAATCGAATGTGTATTGAACTGACATTTACACCACCTCTTATAAATGAGTGCGAATCATTAAAATTTATTGAGAAAAGAGTTGGGGAAAGCAAACATCCTTGTTTTACTCCAAGTCCTCTATTAACCTCGTCAGATATTTCATCACCATTACTGACTTCAAACTTAGTGTGACTATATCTAGTTTCAATCATTTTTATAAATTTCGTTGATAAGCCAGTATTATAAAGTTTATAGATCAGAAATTTTCTTGATACTTTATCAAACGCCGCTCTGAAGTCTACAAAAAAGCATGTAGTTTTTTCTTTTCTTAAAACTTAAGATTCGCTATTGCTGCTAATGGGTAAACATTATCGACAGTTGAATAACCTTCTCTGAATCCTGCTTGGTACTCTGTAGGGATGATATGTTTGTTCAACCAAAAACTTAGTCTTTTATTTAGTATGCCCATGAAGATTTTTGCAACTGTATTCATAAAAGATATACCGCAATAATTATTTACAGTTTCTTTGTCACCTTTTGTATAAGTTGGGAAAATTATGCTTGTCGTGAACTTATCGTCTAATTTGACGGATTCAAATATGATGTTGTATGATTTTGCCAGCTCTCCGAAAAATATTTCCGTTGCGTTCTTAAAGAATTCGTAACTAACACGATCTTCTCCTGGATCCATGTTATACTTTGTTTTTGCTAGTATATTTTTAGTTTCTGCTGGTGTTATAGGCATATCTAAATCATAATCATTTTTCATAACTGCTGCATACATAATATTGCATAAGTAAGAAAATAATATTCGCCCTAGACGGACTATAGGCTACCCTAGAGCGTGTGTTTAGAGAAAAGGTCTTAGGTCCAAAAAATCGGATATATAAAACTAGCATAAACCTAATTTAAGTGGCATTATTATTAAGTTAACATCGGATGCTATATTTATGTGAGGACCAGGTCGACAAATGTCCCAATCTTGACATATTTGTTATAGGCACTTATTTTTTTTTTTTTGCAAAAACCTATCCAAATCAAATTTAAGAAAAATGTATGCAATATTTTGGTTTTTTGATAGATATAAGGATTGTCCTAGGGAACCTATTTTTGGCCTACTGATTAGTGGGATTAATAAACACAGAAAACCCAATTTTGACAATGATCTGTATGATAATATGGAAGAGTTTTTTTCTTTCTGCCATTTTTTCCCCATTTTCTTAATGACAAAAACACCGAAATTTTATAACAAAAATCGTGTTGTCACTTCAAAATGCTGCCAAAAATAAAAAGATTAAAAAAAAACTCTTCCTGATTAGCTAAGGAAACATATTACCTTTTCTATTTCACATGATCCAGTAAAAAGTTATGATGTTCACCGCAAAACAACTTTTTTTTCGAGGCGCCTCCGCAGATTCGCTGTCACGGACTTACGAAAATTTTTAACTAACTAATTAATTAGTTAATTAATTTTCAAAGACACTTCAAATGTTATGCTATATCTTAAAAAAAAAAAATAAAATAAAATACACTTTTTTTGTTGAAAAAATTACCGATCCTGACCATATTTGTTAAGGTCAATTATTTATTGCAAAAAACATAAACAAACCAAATGTAGGGAAACTCTGTGAAATATTTGTTTTTGGATAGTTAGGGAAGGTCGGGAATCTTCATATGGGGGCTATGACTAATAATTGTCCTATAGGGTTTATTTTTGGACTACTGATAAACGGAAGTAAACACACACAAACCCAATTTGACTTAGATCTGTATGATAAGTTGGAACTTATGGCAATTTAAGCCATTCTCATAGGGGTCATTTGTATGGGGACTAGGTCTGAACATGCACCTATTTGCACTTATTTCAGTAGCGTTTGTCCCGTGGCCTATTAAGCCTTATATACCTAATTTCGTCATAATATATTAATATTTGCGACCTGTAGTTTGATTTCGAAAATTTACATGGACACACAGACAGATAGACAGACGGACAGACAGACAGACAGGTTTGAGTCAAGTATTTTTAGTAGTTAACAAGTAAGAGTGTTAAATTCGGCTGTGCCGAATCTTTGATACCCTCCACCTCGGTTTGAGTCTTGATAATAAATGTAAATGAAAAAGTAAACAATTTGTTAAACTTAATACCAAATTATTTCAACAAATTCTTTGGGTTGGTTTTCTTCTTTTCATTATTTCGGATTTATTTCGGTGTTTGCTTTTTGGTCATCGTGGTTGCTGATCGGCATGCATTTTGGTTATACACCTATATGCATGCGTTTCCGGTTATATGACATAACTTCTCGTTTAATTTAGTTTTTGCTAATTAAATAGCTCGCCCTAACCTCCATTGCAAAGGTAATGGTTGTGTAGAGTGGCTATATGCATTAAATCGTGCTAATTGGAGATGGGTGGATAGTTTCTTTTAACTGGCCAAATATTTCTTCATTGTGGCCATATAGGTCTCTCAACTTTTTTTTAAAATATTGCCATATTTTGAAAACATAGAGAATAAATTTATAATAATAAATAATCAAATTAGGGATGAAAAACGCAAAAAACGAAAAGTCCCAAACATTTTAAATAAAATAATTTAATGTTATCTTTATTTTCTGAAAAACTTCAAATTTTCATCCAAAAAAAATTGTGAAAATTTATATATAAAAAATAACATTCTCATAAAATTACGTTTACTTATGTAACAATTTTTATGTTAGCAATTCTTAAATATCATTTGAGGTTTTCTTAAATTCATTGAATTTAAATTAATATCGACAAATCTGTTTTTCTATTTATTTAAATTGTAAAGGAGTGGCATCTCTGTCAAAATAAGCGAAAAACACAAAGAATAGAAAAAAACAAATTACTTCGTGTTTGACAGGATGATTTTATGTTTATGTTTAATATCTTTGTTTTTTTTACTAATATTTCTGTTTATTTATTTGAAAATGAAATAATGAATTGAATATGCTATTTAATTTTTTTATTTATATAAAAAAGTTTTTTAATTAAAGCAAAATATTTTCACTATTTCATGATTTTTATTTATGTATGACGACATTTCAACCTAAAAATTTAAGTTTTTATCGATTGGATAAACAACACAAAAATGGTTGTCGTTTAGATAACAACAACAGCTGACTTTAACAATAGCGAATATCGTTTCAAAATTTTACTGATAATTTTGCAATTTTCTTTTTTTTTACAATTCGACTATCGTTAAAAGAAGTTACTGAATCGCGGTACTGAAAAGTTATTAATATCTCCTGAATGGCAATATTTTTTTTAAATGTAAACATTTTTAAATGTAAAGATATTTCTAAATTTAAAATTATTATTTCCGACGTTTTGATATGATTTTCTGAAACTCAATTAATATTTTCTAATTTATAATTGGAAATTTTATTTTCAGTTTTTATTATAATTGATATTTTCTTAAATTTGAATGGAAAATTTAAAAAGTGAAATTTTGTATTAATGTGAATAATAATGCTTTATTAATTATAAACAATTTTTAAAAATTAGATGTAATCGCAATCAGATATTTTATAGGTAAAGCAGAATAATAATTCTATATAACTATGTAGAACTGTTTTGTAAGCAAAAAACTCATTGACGAACTCGGTAACTCTATTTTGTAAAGACAACAAAAAGTTAACCCCCCAATCTCACATCACACTGAAATTGTAAAATCGTTGTGTACGTATTATCAACGAAAAATTGTTCGAATTAGTCGAATCCATCGCCATTAATTTTTATGCTCAAACATCTGACTGCAATCTCATTTTTAAAATGTTGTCGAAGCGTAAACTTGAAAAAATTTGTATACTTCTCTCTCTTATTTTATTTTAAGTAGAGTTACCAAGTTTATTATACAGGCACATGTTTGAGGGAAAATGTTTACATTTATTATTATTAGTATTATTTTAATAATAGTTAATAATATTTATGCTCTATAGTTAACAAACTTGCGTTTTTGTATGCGCATTTAAAAAAATAAATCATTATAATAGATTTAACAAGTTAAAACTTTAATAACAATTTTACAGAATCCAGTAAATTTGCATTAAATTTATAACAGGGTAACATTAATCATCGTTAGTGTCTGCCACTATTCGCACGAAAAATTTGGTGCCATTAGTGTGACCACTGCGGAAAATGTGTGTGTATTAGTAAAAAAAATGTGAGTGTATTGAGTTTTTCGAACTTGCAGTGTGATGTGAGATTGGTGGGTAATATGCCAAACTTATGTTCATATTTGTAAAAGAATTATGAAAAAAACGTATGAAATAAAAGACCAACCCGTGTATACTCTTAACATTGTTCTGTATGATATCTAGTTGAAAATATTAACATTCATGTTAAAATAGAAATAACTATTGCAAAGCTAATTAGAACAAACAAAAATTATGGCGGCATCTACTGTGGCATAGTCACGCTGAGCAAAATGAAGTGACACTCTGTTAATACAAAAGAAATGTATTTTCCCCACAACAAAATACTGCAGAATTTTATGTAAATAAAATAACCGATTTATTTCTAACATGCAGTTACTATGAATATACATACATACATATATATAATATATGTACATTATTTGTATTATTTAATATGTGTATGTATGTATATTTAAATATTACACACAAAAAATACAACATCAAACGTTATTTTTGTGTTTTTCTCTTTAAATAAATTAATACATAAATTTTTTTGCTAAATTTACATTTGGGCAATTCACAACAGGTGTTGTATATTGTATGTTGTATTGAAATACACAATACAATCATTTGTTGTGAACACTCAGTTGTATTTTCATATTGTAAAACGCTTTCTTTAGTAATTTTCGATCCAACGAGGAAAGATCGCTTCGTCGCTTCTGCTATTTTGTATAAGAGAAAACACTTGTCAGTGTTTGCTTTTTGGTCGTGAGATATACCCTGGAGTTTTAGTTACGTACCTCTTGCATTTTAATTTATAATGAAAAAAAAAAATGTTAAATGTTTTGGTTGGTACTGAAAGAGAAAATATGTACATACTAAAAATATAAACATTAATTTTTTATAAATAAACTTATCGATGTATTTGCGTTATATGCATTATTTGCCATATTTTATTTTATAATTATTTATGCTGATAATATTCTATGTATTTGTTTTTTCTTTTTCATAAAAACTGGCATTCACTTGGAACTGATATGTTATGATACAATATACAACATTTACTAAACATAGCAAATGAAGTTGGATCGTGTATCAGATTTTTCAGTGAAAATTACCGACAACAATTTTACACTATTGTAAAGTGATACACGATACAAGAGATACAACGATACATTACCCATTGTGAATTGCCCAATTGTTTTTTTTTTATTAACAACTAGGTATTTTAGCATTATTTGCTTTAGATGTTGGTGAATTTTTACTCCCTTTATATTAACTCGTAGTGTCTGCTTGTCGAAAAAATTTTGGATCGATTTTAACCACTTTCCCGTGACCCAATCGATCTGAAATTTTGCAGGCAGGCTTGTGGCAATGACAGAAATGATCTAACATATTTTTTTAGTGATGCCAAAACAATGGAAACTTTTAAATTTTTCTACCAGAGTTGATAAAAAAATGTACAAAGGGTTTGTTTTTGTTATATTATTACCATAACGACCACAAAAACAACAAGTCCAGCTATGAAAACAATGCAACATTTAGAATAACAACAAGAACAATATAGAAATATCATGTTTTTCATTTTTTTTTTACTTTTTCAGAGATTTCCCTGGACCTGTTCCACCGATTTTATTGATTTTTGAAGTAGAAATCTTTCCATGAATTTGGTGAATCATTCTCACTAAAAATGATCACTGTAGCTGCACTATTGAGGGCGTGATCGTGACAAGAAGAACATAGAAAATTATTTTTTTTTCAAGACTTTTTTAGTTCTTCATTCAAATCTCGGGCCCTAATCGACCGATTTGGACGATTTTAAATAGCAAACTTCTCAGGATGTTAGTGAATCATTTTTATTTCAACGAGTACCCTAGCTGCCGGATTGATGCCGTCATCGTGATTTCCACAGGCGGACAGACGGACAGACGGACATCGCTATATCAACTCCGGTTGTTATAAGGATCACAAATATATAAATTTTATGGGGTCCAAAATTTTTTTTCTAATTATTACAAACGGAATGACAAACTTATATATACCCTCTGCACACTGGAGTGGAGGGTATAACAACTCTACAACAGCAACAATGACAGTAATATGTTTTTCAAATAGGAAAAAACTGTTTATGTGTTAGTTTCGGTCATTCCCCAGTATGCATTGAAATATTATTTCTCCAATGTTGTGAGAAAAGTTAAGTTCTTAAATTGATGTCAAATGTAATTCTCAACTTGGGTTGAACAATTTTTCTCCTTGTTTGCTTTCAACTTGACATCAAGTTGAAAATTAACATTTTTTCCAATCTTTGAGAAACATTTTTACTCTCAATTGGATATCCAACACTTTTCTCCACTTGAGACCAAACATTTATTCAACTTGAATACGATTTGTGTTAAGTCTGAGATATTATTTAAATATGTCATAAATAATAAATTAAATTAAAAAATGACAAAAAAAGTACAAATAAATCATTGATATATTTTTAATTATTTCTGCTTTTTGTCGAATTTTTCAAAAAATGTACAACTAATTAATTCATTTATTTTTAATTCTAGATTTTAAAAAATGTACATAATATGTACATTTAATGTTAAATATGTACATAGTAATGTTAAATATATAATGAAATTAAATTGAAACATTAAAAAAAGTACATTGTTTTCATTTCTAAAATTAGTATAATATTTTTTAATATGGCAATTCCGTACCTTCCATTTGATACCGATTGGAAATATTTCTTTGCTATCAAGTTGAGAATCACAAATTTCTCAATTTGATAACTATGAAAATCGCCATATAAAAAATGTGCCTTTTAAGTTGAGAAGACTATATTCGAACTATGGAGGGCATTTGAGAATTAACGTTGGAGATTTGAAAAATGTATTTGATCTCAAATGCACCTCAAGTTGATAGCAAACAAAAATGTTTATTGGGACATTTATTGTAGGGTCGTTTGCACACACACAAAAAATAGAAAATAAATTGTCAATAAGCAAAGCAAGTGGCTTCGAAATTCGATGATGCCAGTTAATCATTTTTTGTTCACGCGGAATTTATAATTGGAGGAATTTTTTTCTCGAGAAATGTATTTTCCGTGAGAAAGAAATTCCTTGAGAATATTCATAATTGGGATGAATAACTTTTAATTGGAACTTTTTAGTCAGAATAAATCATAATTCGAGTTAGATATTGGTTAATATTTAATTAGAAAAAATATTGTGGTGGCATCTACGCAATTATTGAGGCAGTCACGGAAAAATTAAATGCAAGTCTGTTTTTTTTAATATACCAAAAATGGATTTTCCCTTTAACAAAATATGGCAGAATTCTTTATAAATGAAATGCAAAATGGAAAATCAATTTTGTGCTAATTCTTAACAAAATTAATAAAATATATATATGTATTATTATATTTATTAATATTTGTAATTTTATTTGACACAATTTCAAACACAGTTTTACAGATCAACTGTTTTAATTAGAAAAAATATTGTGGTGGCATCTACGCAATTATTGAGGCAGTCATGGAAAAATTAAATGCAAGTCTGTTTTTTTTTTAATATAACAAAAATGGATTTTCCCTTTAACAAAATATGGCAGAATTCTTTATAAATGAAATGCAAAATGGAAAATCAATTTTGTGCTAATTCTTAACAAAATTAATAAAATATATATATATGTATTATTATATTTATTAATATTTGTAATTTTATTTGACACAATTTCACACACAGTTCTACAGATCAACTGTTTTCAACTGATTTAGAAGTTTTCTGTTTTTGAAACAGTAGTGCCAATTTGTAACATTTTGTGATGTAATGAAAATCGCAGAATAATAAGTTAATACACAATAAAAAATATTAAATTTTTAAGTTTTATATACATATTGCAATAAAAAAAACTTTGGTAAATTTACATTGAAGATGGTCAGAAATGAATGAGAAAAAATATATAGACATTTTAGAAAAGCACATTTAATGTTAAACTTTATGCACAAAATATATGGGTTTTTGTTGTTTCGAATTTAACTGTGGCACTAAGTGAAAAGTTTTAGACCGATCGTATATTACATCTTGAGGATCCTCACCTAATATTTTCAAATATTTTAAATTCTTTTTAACTCATTTAACCTCATTACGAAAATAGTAAAACAGTAAATATGGAAAATCCACGCACTTCAAAAAATTGTTTTCTATGAAATAAATTAAAGACATTTCATATTATACAATTTTCTTTCAAAAATGTATCAATTATTGCAAATTTGAAATTTGACATATAGTATTTGTACATATATTTGTATAGATTTCGCAGTATGAAAAGAACTATTACTTCTTTATTTAGAATATATGTAAGTATTGCTGGCAAAAAAATGCAACATCATGAATGAAACACATAGACGACTGCTGGCAGCAGCATTTGTAGTCGTATAGTCAGCTACTTGATTTTTCTGAATAAGACAGCAACATATAATACAAATGCATTTTTATTTAAATATACAATTACTTTTACTTATTTAAAATGCATTAGTACAACGTAAAAATAAATAAATTAGTTTAACGCCTTTTGATTATTAATGGAATTATAGCCTTTCATTTTGCGATTTTTTTTTTAAACAAAATAAAATATTTCATAGCACTAACTTCTTTTACATATTTTGTTATATTGTAAACACTATTTTTGTTTTGTAGCCAACAAAACACACTTGCAGTTTTTTTTTCTATTTGAAGAACATATGACTGCCATTGTTGATGTTGTAGAGCTGTTTTTTTTTTTATTTTGTTTCGTTAACTCTTTTATATTAAAGCACCTCCAATATATGTATCCATTTTAGTTTGCAAATTCAGTATATTTATAATTTATTACTTACAGCAAAAAATAATAGAAACAATTTTATCAGTTATGCTTACGAAACTATATAAATAGACTTGAAGTTGGCTGCAAAAGCAGTAGCCTGTGTAAAGAACAAGTTAGCGACATGTAACTGTTACGTAACGTGTCAGCCTTTTTTTCACATGAAAAGTATTGGGACGTTCCGGTTACGTTCGGTAACTGTTTTAAATGATTTTCATGTAAAAAAAAAACAACTGACTCGTTACGGTTACGGTTAGAAAACATTGACCTTTTATATGTATTATAATGCTATGAATGCATTTATCTTTATTTTATTTTATTTATATATTCTTTTTTTTTTGTATTGTATATTATTTTTTTTTTTATTATTATTACTATTTCATTTAATTATTTTTTTCTTTAAATAAATTAATACATAAAAATTTGTTTTTTAAATTATTGGTGAACTTTTACTCCCTTTATTTACTGCCTTTATATTAACTGGTAGTGTCTGCTTGTCGACAAAATTTTGGATCGATTTTTAGCCCCTTTCCCGTGAGCCAATCGATCTGAAATTTTGTATGCAGGCTCGTGGCAATGACAGAAATGATCTAACAAATTTTTTTAGTGATGCCAAAACAATGGAAACTTGTAAAATTTTCTACCAGAGTTCACAAAAAAATGTACAAAGGGTTTGTTTTTATTATATTATTACCACAACGACCACAAAAACAACAAGTCCAGCTATGACAACAATGCAACATTTAGAATAACAACAGGAACAATATGGAAACATCATGTTTTTCATTTTTTTTTTAATTTTTCATAGATTTACCTGGACCTGTTCCACCGATTTTAATGATTTTTGAAGTAGAAATCTTCCCATGAATTTGGTGAATCATTCTCACTAAAAATTATCACCCTAGCTATCCTATTGAGGGCGTGATCGTGACAAGAACAACATAGAAAATTATATTTTTTCAAGACTTTTTTTAGTTCTTCATTCAAATCTCGGGCCCTAATCGACCGATTTGGACGATTTTAAATAGCAAACTTTTCAGGATGTTAATGAATCATTTTTTATGCCAACGAGCACCCTAGCTGCCCGATTGATGCCGTCATCGTGATTTCCACAGACGGACAGACGGACAGACGGACAGACGGACAGACGGACATCGCTATATCAACTCCGGTTGTTATAAGGATCACAAATATATATATTTTATGGGGTCCAAATTTTTTTTTCTAATTATTACAAACGGAATGACAAACTTATATATACCCTCTGCACACTGGAGTGGAGGGTATAAAAACATCGCAACTACGTATTATACTTTGACCAAAAAGGCAGAGCTAGTAGAAAAAATCTGATTCCATATTTAGATTCAGCTCCCCAAATATAACTAAAATCATTTCTGAAATTCTAGGCACAAAAACAAAAATTTATTTTTACGGGCCTATATTATATATAAAATTTTTCAAAAGCGTAGTCATAATTATTGCAGTAAGGCATTCAAAAGAATCTAAATTCTATTGAATGAACTAAAACTAACAATTCATACAATCGAGTTTACTCAAAAGATTATTTTAATAATATTATTTATTAATCACAACAAAATAATGTTATAGTACATGGGACTAAAGAAATGCAGTTGCCACAACGAACTCCTCTTCCGTGTGTAACTTTTTCATCAAAAACAATAAAAAAAAAGGTTTATATGGACTAACAAAGGGACAGAAATATTTTTATTAATTGAAAACATCACGACAAACTTATTATATCCTGACCACACTGTGGTGTATGGTATCATCGTTTTTATCTTTTTATTTAAACACAGGAACATTTCAACATCTTTGAAGCAATCAAACAACATATTTTCTACTTCCGTTGTAAATATGTACAATATGTATATACGGACAGCAACAACCCTACAGACGATTTGAAAGAAACATAAAAAATAAATTATTCGACTCTTTACAAAAACCAAATACAACAGATATATCTCTACATGTGTCTACATCCTATAAAATGTTACATGTTTTACAATACAACAATTTCAACAGCAGAAGCAACAAGAAACATAGGTCTTAAGCCTTAGGCCGGCTGGTAGTATAAGAAGTACGAGTACTCGTATATCCAACTGCAGCAATAACTTCTATACAATTACTTTATATAGATGGTCATCTTATGGCATCAACTTCAAAATAACAATGACCGACCGAATGAACCCATGACCGGCTAAAAAATGTTAAAGTTTAGAGAATTGCAACAGATTTTACAATAACAACAGAAAATTTGTTGAAATCTTCTAATTGTTGCATGCCTCTTAGAGACAAAACCAACCTACTGATGATAAGACAAAAAACATGATGAACAAAAAAGAAAACAGCAAAAACACAAAAAAAAGTTAAACCGGATAAACAAAGAGCTTGTCAAAAGATCAAATAAAATACATGTAGTTTGGACCATAAAGTCGTTCACTTACATTTACACAACTCACATCTTGTGGTTTTTTCTGGCAAATAACTAGAACGAAATTAAAAAAAAAAGATTGAAATCGTACACTAAAAAAATGAACAACTTGTGGACATGGTATAATATGCAGAAGAAAATGAGAAAAAAACAAAGAAATCACACACACACACACACACACACATGAAATCTTTCATAGGTGATAAAGGGATTTAGTTAATGAAAATATTTATGTATATTGCCAAGAAGGCAAATGTTAAAGGAAATAGAGAAATATAGTTGGTCTAGACCAATTGTGTGATATCCTATACCATGAGCTTCGAAAAAGGTTTAAATTGATATTGCACTTAATTGGGAAATAGAAACAAAATAAACTAGTTCGTGGAAAAAATGTTATAACACTTGTACTATTCGTTAAACTACAAATAACGCCCGAAGACACTGTCAAACTGTAAAACAATGGATAAGTTTTAAATGCAATAAAAAGGGACTCACTGCTAAAAAATGTATTCAGTGAAAAGTTCACGAAGAGGTAAAAATCGGACAAAGCGCGTAGAAGAAAATCGAGCAAGGCGCGTAAAAGGAATAATGGAAGCTGTAAACCTCAATTGTATTTCAAGTGAATATGCTGATTATAATAAAATTAAAGGTGTTGCTTTTTGAGGTCCGGAACGTGTAAAGTAACTTGTGGGTGGGGTGTTGTTAAAAGAGGTAACAAATTAAAATATGTAGAAAAAATAGAGACTGTTGTAAGTAAGGTCTTTTATAAAAAGGAATTTTTTTAAAAATTAATTGTGATTGAATCGGAAAGAGATTATATGAGATTATGAGAGAGATTTGATGTATGTATAGTAGCAACTTTAAATAAGCATTACTCCAAAAGAATTTTCCTGATGGTGCAAATCTCTAAATATGGTGGACAGCTAAAAAGATATACCTTTCAAATGAGGTATTTGTGGTTAAAATCGGTTCATAACTGAAATTTTTATATAGGTCAGAAGATATCGCCTTGCTATTAATATTATAAATATGATTGGTGTCAGTAAAAATGATTTGTTTAGTAATATTCAGACAAAATTTCCACGAATACTCTGTATTGCATTGTAAATTATACGGCAGAAATTTTTCTAAAACCGGATATAATACTTGTTGAAGCTTGGCTCGTTTGCCTCGCTCAACTTCATAAAAAAAGGGATAAAAAACCGGGGGTAACTTGGTGTTGCACCAAGTTATTTATTTAGTGTTTTAAATTTAAATTAGTGTTTTAAATTTAAATTATACTAGTGGTACACCAAGATAATGTAAGTTTAAATTTGTGAAGGATAGTTATCCAAGTGGTACACAAGGACAACGTTGTGTTTAAGTAAAAAAAAAACCTGTTGATTACTTGAGTGGCAAAATAATAATGGCAGTTTTATTAATAAACTTATGCTATATATATATCATCAAATCAATAAAGTTAACTGTAAAAAATAAAAATGCAATAAAAACATACATATAAAATATAACAAAAGCATATAAAACAAATGTAAAGCCAAAAAATTTATATATAAAAAATTAACCAAAATCAAAACACATACATATGCAAAAATGGTTCATTCATTTGTTTCCCACAGTCAGTAGAAACAAAACAGATATTGCATTTCAATGCGACTGACAATTCATATAGGCACGTGTATAGTTTATTTACGTGGTTCAAGCCATGAATTATGCAGTCGCAGCAAGTCTCACGCTTTGCTTGACAAACCGTGGGAACCAAAGCCACCGTTCATTAGTTGCTGCATTAAATTGGGCTCTCACCGTCAGCCAAAGCAAAACTGATATTATGTTTCATTACCGTCTGACTGAAAATGCATACAGGCGCGTGTAAAATTTATTCATGAAATTTGCAGACGCAGCAATTCACACGATTTGCTTGACAAAACGGTGAGAACCAAATAATTTTAATTCCATAAAGATTTGTTTTTATTTTGCTAAAAATAAAAAAAATCAAAAAGAATTAACATATTGCTGCCCCAACGATCGGCAACATCAATGGGCAGAACAAATGAACGATCTTTAATAATAAATGCTGAGATTAGCTAAGGTGTTGGTTCCAAGGAAACGTTCCAGTTAGACCTTGGTGAAGGCTGTGGAACTGTTTTGCGTCTTAGTTTCAATATTTGTTTAATTAGTAGGATGATGATCAGTGTTACAATTAGTGCTAGTCCCATATAGCTGATGGTCAAACTGTGCACCTTATGATTTAGTGCTTTTGCCGGTAAATTTTGTAGTTGCGCCTTTACTTCCGCTTGCAACCGGGTTATGTTGTCAATAGTCGAAGAGTATGGTAGGGGTTGGGTTAGCCTGTCCACATTCTGTAGTAGATGGGAGAACGATATCCCATTGCTTGTGTATGATTGCTGTAAAATTGAGGTAATTGTTTGGGGACCGTGTATGGTGGTCCCTTCGCTTTTCATTGTGCATCCCGCTGGGAGCGTAAGGAAGCCGGTGCCTTCCAAAAACTGAGAGCTACTTTCTCCATTGCATACTGTGCTTAGTTTAAGTTTTTGTTGAGTTGAGATTAGCCACTGATTCCTTTTGTAGAGTTGATACCATACGTTATTGCTGGCGATTAATTCTTAATTTGCAACTCGTGTCAGATTCATTATTAAATAAATGTATTTCACAGCGACAGACTGGAGAAACCTTGTAGTATGTAGCTTGAATACTCGGGCAGAAAAAGGTATCGTGCTCAAGTTTATTGCAGTCCCGAAGTGTGGCATCATCCATAGGGAAATATTCGTCTCGATGAGCGCTGAGAGCCATCATTTTAGATAGCCATCATTTAGGATAGCTACTAACGAATTATTTATTGGCTGTGGTACTGGCGTAATATAAAATAAATCATATTCATTTTGATGTGCTAGTGGGATGAGCAAAGTGCAGATGATGTGCTGGTTCGAAATTGCTGCATGAGCTGTTACTATACCATATAAATGGATGATATCTGTGACTGGGAGGGTCAGATCTGCAGGAAGATTCGCCTTTATGTTATCAACTTCGACCGAAAACTGTCGCGGTGTTAACAGAATAGGGCTTATTCGACCGTGATAGGTGTCAGCTAACAAGTTGATCATGGATGCGTGAATTTTTTGCAAATTATCAGCAATGGTAAGTAATTGGACGCTCAGAGACAAGATGATCTGTGATCGATGGTTGTTATCATTGTTTGTGAGGTTCATTAGACTACTGATTTTGAAATTGAGTTTTTCGAAGTTAGTTTGTGTACGGTTTTCAGATTGCTTCATCAGATTAAGAGTTGAATCGAGAAACGACGTTTGATTCCGCAGAAGGCTGTGCAAGTAGGCTTCGTTAATTTTTATACGGTTAATGGTTGTGGTCATTTCTTCTGCATACTTTGAGTCAAGGATGCCAAATAAAGAATTAGCGACATTTCCAACGATATCTATCGCTCCTCGTTTTCTTCTTCGTGCTAGACCTTCTAGACCGGCCTCCATCTCGTTCTGGAGATTTTGAAAATGGGTTAGTAAACCGTCGCATTGATTGGTGAGGGATTGATGATTGGAGGACTTTTTCAAGGCAGAGGTCCCATTGATTAAAAGCTGCAATTCTGTATGGAAGGGTGCCAGTTCAAAATAAATTAGAAGTTTCCACTCTGCAATGATTGGTTTAACGTGACCGATATTTTCAAAATGCAGGTCAGGATTGCTAGTGATCTTCGTGTAAACAACTGGTTGGCATACGACTAATGGAAATAATAATGCAGCATGGTTGTTGCAGTTAAAGGGCTACGTTTCGGGGTTGGTGTACCTTCATTTTCACCGATGGATGAACTGCTTCTTTTAAGTGTTGAGTTGGGAGGTATTGCTTCATTGTCAGCTGTCGTTATTGGTTCTTCCAGAGGAAGAGGAGCTAGTAGGTGAATTGCTCGCTTAATGATGCCATTAGAAGTTTTGACATCCGCTGTTCTGACGGCGCCGTCTGGACCGGGGTATGTATTGATTACCTTTCCGAGACGCCACGTCATGACCGGCGAGTTATCCTTTATGATAACTATGGTCCCTGATTGCAGATTTTGAGCCTTAGTTTGCCACTTGTTACGCTGTTGGAGTCCATTGAGGTATTCCTGTGACCATCGGTCCCAAAATTGATGTTTTATTCGCGATACTAATTCCCATCGTTTGGCAAGGGGTTTTGACGTTGATTGTGCAGTTGCATCAACTTGTGCCGTGAGCGGTTCACCAATCAGGAAATGGCCAGGCGTGAGTGCAGCTTCGTCATTAGGATTACTCGACAATGGTGCAATTGGTCTTGAGTTGAGGATCGCTTCAACCTCTATGATCACGGTTTCCATTTCCTCATAAGTCAGAGTCGCATTTGCCATTTCCTTCACCAATAATCTTTTGGCGGATTTGACTGAAGCTTCCCACAGTCCACCAAAATGCGGGGCTCGAGGAGGAATAAAATGGAAAGTAATGCTTTTGCTGGCGCATTCTTGTTGAATTTTTTCTTGAACTGATGTAGCGAAAAGGGCAGTTGACAACTCTTCTAATTGATTCCGAGCTCCCACAAAATTGGTTGCATTGTCGCAATAAAGATGCTGACAGTGGCACCTGCGACTTATAAACCTCTTAAGCGCCCCAATGAAGGCATCGGTTGTAAGGTCCGTCACTAGTTCTAGATGGACTGCCTTTGTAGAAAAGCAGCAAAACACAGCAATGTACGCCTTTTGGGGTCGTTTTCCTCTGGTTTTAAAGTGAACCCAGATAGGGCCACAGTAGTCAACTCCTGCATTAATGAAAGGTCTTGCTGGCATTACTCTTCTCTCCGGTAAATTTCCCATGATTTGCTGAAGAAGTTTTGGTTTCGATCTTGCACATTAGACACATTTATGAACAGTTTCCCGAGCCAGGTGTTTACCTTTGATGGGCCAAAAGCGTTGTCTTACGGTTCCAAGAAGTGCGCTAGGACCGCAATGTTCATTTTCCCTATGTGTTGACTCAAAGATTAGTCTGCTGATTGTATCGTTGTAGGGCAGCAACATTGGATGTTTGGCATTAAAAGATAACGGGGATGCTTCTAATCTGCCTCCAACTCGTAGAATATTATGTTCATCAAGAAATGGTGATAAGCTTTTAATTTGACTGGATGCCTTAAGGTCCTTTTGTCCTTGTAATTGCTTAATATCTTCTGTGAACGCAGACTGTTGGGTAATTCGAATAATGATTGCAATCGCGTCGTGAAGTTCAATAGGGGTCAGAGTTCGCTGGGTTTGTCGCTCTGCCGTAATAGTTTTTGTGTTTTTAATAAACCTCAGGATGTATCCCATAATTCGTTGAAGCGTTTTCCATGAATTTCTGTGATTTATGTTGTGCAGAAAACTTTCACTATTAACCGCCACTAGTGAGTTATAAGGGTTTTTCTTCCGTTCAATGATTGTTATATCAGAGCTTAAACAAAAAGTATAAGGCCAATGTTTTTCGTCTCCATGAAGAAAGAATGGCCCATACATCCAGTGGGGTGTATGCTGTAATTGTCGTGGATCTAATCCTCTGGATAATATATCTGCTGGGTTATCTTTTGAACCCACATGCCGCCATTGCTCAGGTGATGTGCTTTCTTGAATTGAAGCTATTCGATTTGCCACAAATGTATGAAATGAAGATGATCTTGAAGGTATCCAGGCTAAGACTATTTTCGAATCGGACCAGTAGAATGTTGGCGTTGTACTCATGTCCAGATCGAGCTTAACCTTTGGCACCCAGCTGGGCAGCTCATAATTCCAAACTTGGGAGCGTTTGCTGTTTAAGAGGAGCTATACGAGATTTCGCGCATAGCAGGTATACGATGACTGTTTTATTTGATAGAAATGTTCTAACGTATATTGCGGCTCCATACGCCTTTTCGGAGGCATCTGTAAAAACATGAAGTCGTGTCTTGCTAGGAATACCTCCCTTATAGACATGCCGATGTACTTGAAAGTTTTCAAGTTCACTTAGATTGTTTCGGAAATTTCGCCAGCGTTAATCAAATTCTGATGGCACAGCCTCGTCCCATGACAGATTTAAGGTCCATAGTTCTTGAACAAACATTTTTGCTCGGACGGCTACTGGGGACAGTAGCCCATACTTAACCATGACATGTTGTAGTTGGCGTTGAGTTTCGAGGGCGGTGTTCAAACTATAGGCTCCACCTAATCCGTCATCGACATAAAAATTTCTTTCCAGAAAGCTGGCTGCTAAAGGAAGTTGAACCTTATTGTCATGGCTTATCTCCTTCAAGCATTTGATTGCCAAATATGGCGCGGACCTAGTGCCATATGTCACTGTGTTTAATTGAAAATAAGTGATGGGTTCAGAAACATCATTTCGCCACAGGATTATCTGGAACTCTTGGTCTTTGGGGTGGATCAATATTTGGCGGTACATTTTTTCTATGTCTGTAGTGAACACGAAACGCGGCATCCGAAATCGTAAGAGAACCGTAAACAGATCGTTTTGTAGTGGTGGCCCGGTGTGCAGAATATCATTTAATGATTTTCCTGACGCTATTTTCGCTGAAGCATCGAATATCACCCTAAGTTTAGTGGTGCTGCTTTCAGGTCTAACACGCAGTGGTGAGGATAAAGTATTTATGCCCTTTTACATCGTCTATTTGGATTTTCGACATGTGCCTCATTTCTTCATAGTCCTTCATAAATTGCACATACTGATCTTTTAGTGAAGGGTCTTTCAATAATCTGCGTTCTAATGAGAGAAATCGGTTGAATGCAATACTATGTGAAGCTCCTAATGCTGACGTTTCCATACAAAATGGAAGTCGTACCACGAATCGTCCTCCATTATCACGACTAGTATGCTGATTAAAATGTGCCTCACATTGTGCATCATAAGAAGATAATTGTTGCTGTCTGCTTTCGATCTCCTCAAGTTTCCAAAATCTTTCAATAGCCAGATTCATGTTATCCTCACCAGTTAGGACACCACATATTGCTGATGATAGTTGTTCACCAGATACCTTCCCGGATACTATACAGCCAAAAGTTGTATTTTGTAACCTTGGGAGGTCATCAGCCAGTTTGATTTGGCCGATGGCGAGTAGTTGATGGTAATATTCCGCCCCTAACAAAATGTCGATTTTTTCTGGGCGGTTAAAAGTTGGGTCTGCTAATGGTATATTATTGGGAATTGACCACTTATCTATAGTGAGCAGTTGAGCGGGTTGTGGAGCAATTATTTGTGGTAATACAAATGCCTCAAGCCGGGTTGAGAAATTGTTGAGTGGGGATTGAAGCGTGATGTTGACTCGGTGTTGAACCTTGGTGCGGTTTTTTCCAATACCGTTGATTGAAATTGATGTGGCCCTTGCTGGAAGTCCAAGCCGTGTGACCAATCTCTCCGTAATGAGGTTGACTTGTGATCCCGAATCAAGAATCGTCTTGCATTCAGTTTCCAACCCATTTGCTTTGACCTTTACCAATGCTGTTCCAAGTATGTGGTCTTGTGTTCCTGGAACTAACTGCCATGCTTTCAGCTTCGTTTACTGGGGTGTTGACTAGTGAAGTCGCTGTTTCTTTTGCCGGATTATTACGTGTAAATGCTGCTTTGGTTGACTCATTTTTAAAGTTACTGCGTTTGTTTGAAGTTAAATTTACTTGTGGGAGTGAATCCAAATGTACCAGGGTATGGTGCCGTTTACCACATTTTTGGCAGCGGCCCGAAGTGGTGCACTGTTTGGTAAAATAGCTACTATTGAAGCAGTTGACACATAATTTATGCTTCTGTACTAGGTGAAGTCTGTTTGGTGGGCTTAGCTGGGTGAATTCCTTGCATCGATATAATGGATGCGAATCTTGCTTGCAACCTATGCATCGCCGATTATCGGGTCGGGATTGTGCCGTCAGTGTGCATGTTTTGTTAGTGGAAAATGGTTTTTCCTTGTATCCCATTGCCTCAAGAGTATGGAAATGATTCTCGAGGAAGATGAGAAACTGTCTAATTGTTTGCAGCTTCTTTGGGTTGGCATTCGATTGCTCATATTGAGTATGAATTGTTTTGTCCACCTTTTTAACCAATATGTGTATCAGGAGCGGATCCCAGGATGAAATTTGGAGTCCCATATTGGAGAGAGCAGCCAAACAATCTTTCGCTGTGTCGTGCAATCGCTTAATAGCACTTAATGTGAATGCACCAGATGGTTGGTCAAGGAGTCGTTGAACCGCTGTTGCTACTATTATTTTTTTGTTGTCATACCGATCGTGGAGCAGTTGCCAGGCAGCTTGATAATTTTCTGCGGTAACATCGAGATGATTGATAAGGTTTGCTGCTTCGCCTATGACGTTGGTTTTTAAATACCACATCTTATGTGCGTGCGACATCTGTTGCTCATGAACAATTTTCTTAAAAAAGTTAGAGAACGATGTCCACTTCATATAATCGCCATCAAATTTGGTAGTGGTGATCGTGGGTAATGGTAGAGCTGCTGGTCTAGCCATAGTTTCTGTGGTTGAGTGGTGGTGTTGTCGATTTGCAGTGGTGAGCTGGATGATTGCGGACTGGGAAGTTTGTTCGAGGTGAACATATCTTCTTGAATCGTAGCCTGCAATGTCTCGGTCGGGATATTTATCCAACACTTCATCAGACAGATGGATTAGCTGGACATACTGTACCTACTGTACCTAGTTGTGGCTGAACAGAGGTCGTAGTTTTGGAATCAGAAAATTCTTTTCCACCAGATTCCAGGCCTTGAGCACCAAGCTCACGTTCCATGATCTCTATGTACTTTACTGCCAACGCCTGAATTCGAGTGTAGTAGTCGGATGTGAAGTACTCATCGGATGTGTCTAGGTCCTTTAAGCCCCGCAACTCATTATCTGCAGTATCAAACTCTGCCCACGCTGTTTTGGTACGGGACAATCGATCCTGATAATAGGTTGCTGTTTTCCGACTGGCTGAATCCTTGGTGAAATTTCAGATGATGGTGGTAATAGATTCCCCAGTTTCGTTCAGCTGGCGAAGAAGTTGCTTTGCTGTCCTTGCCATGGCTTTGGTCTGCTTACGGTTGAAGCTTGTAGCTTGCGGTGAACGATGTAGGTTGTAGCTTGCAGCTGGGCGCTTGTAGCTTTATCGCTTGTGTAGAGGTTGCGGCTGGGCGCTTGTAACGTTATAGCTTGCGTCTGGGCGCTTGTAGCTTTATAGTTTGCGGCTGGGCGCTTGTATCTTAATAGCTTGCGGCTGGGCGCTTGTAGCTTTATATCTTGCGGCTGGGCTCTTGTAGTGTTATAGCTTGCGGCTGGGCGCTTGTAGCTTGCGTTTGGACGCTTATGGGTTTCGGCTGAGCGCTGGTAGCTTTCGGTTGAAAGCGTGGTGATTGCGGCTAGGCGCTTGTAGTGGCTTTCGGTTGAAAGCTTGGTGATTGCGGCTGCGCGCTTGGAGCTTGCGGTTTGAAGAGTACAGGATTTCGGGTCCTGTCACGGTCGCCAATATGTTGAAGCTTGGCTCGTTTGCCTTGCTCAACTTCATAAAAAAAAGGATAAAAAAGGGGGTTAATTTGGTGTTGCACCAAGTTATTTCTTTAGTGTTTTAAATTTAAATTAGTGTTTTAAATTTAAATTATCCTAGTGGTACACCAGGATAATGTAAGTTTAAATATGTTAAGGATAGTTATCCAAGTGGTACACAAGGACAACGTTGTGTTCAAGTATAAAAAAAACCTGTTGGTTACTTGAGTGGCAAAATAATAATGGCAATTTTATTAATAAACTTATGCTATATATATATCATAAAATCAAATCAATAAAGTTAACTGTAAAAAATAAAAAGGCAATAAAAACAATGCATATAAATTACAACAAAAGCATATAAAACAAATGTAAAAGCCAAAAAATGTATATATAAAAAATTAACTAAAATTAAAACACATATATATGCTAAAAATGGTCCATTCATTTGTTTCCCACAGTCAGTCGAAACAAAACAGATATTGCATTTCAATGCGACTGCCAATTCATATAGGCACGTGTAAAGTTTATTTAGGTGGTTCAAGCCATGAATTATGCAGTCGCAGCAAGTCTCACGCTTTGCTTGACAAACCGTGGGAACCAAAGCCACCGTTCATTAGTTGCTGCATTAAATTGGGCTCTCACCGTCAGCCAAAGCAAAGCTGATATTATGTTTCATTACCGTCTGACTGCAAATGCATACAGGCGCGTGTAAAATTTATTCATGAAATTTGCAGATGCAGCAATTCACACGATTTGCTTGACAAAACGGTGAGAACCAAATAATTTTAATTCCATAAAGATTTGTTTTTATTTTGCTAAAAATAAAAAAAATCAGAAAGAATTAACAATACCTATTTAAAAAAAGCGTCTTATATTGCCTTTGAACAACAATTTCAAGTAGAAAAAGAACACTGGTCTACAAATTAAAAAAAAAATAAATACTGCAAGAACGAAGCATGTTTTTTAACTATCCTGGGTACGCTGAATTCGAATATGGCAAAAAAATTTGGCTATCAAGTCTTGTTCATTTTTTATCGCATGCTGGCGATACTGTAAAACAGCCAATGCTGACACTGCAATTTCACAATTATTAATTTGACAGAAGCCCACATTCGTTCTAATGCCTGGTTTTCACTATGTCATATAAGCTGACAACAAACAACACTATGTCATATAAGCTAAACGAACAAAAAATCTGGCTGCCAAACACAAACAAATTGCCAACATGCTGGCAATTTCATTTCAGATGTCAAATATTGCCAGGGGTTGTAAATGACAAGATATTAAAACCCGTTTTCATACAACTGACAATAATTGACAACAATTGCCATTGAAAACGACATAATGAAACCCAGTCATAAATCTTCATAATAGTAGCGTTTAAGCATGTCAGGGAGATAGTGTGTTACTGATTCAAGCTATTTTTGCTTTGTGTGTGGTAAATGTTTGGTTGGAAAAAAAGGATATCCAATATCAGAATCTTTAAAATATGCATATGTACATTATTTTGGTTTTACTGTCAGAAACTTGGTGGTCAAATGGCAAAAAGATCTACTTAGATTTTTCAATTCCAGTACTTAGGAGAGAGTCAAGTAACCACCAAACCGATTGTTATTTCTGCCTAACAAAAGTTGCTGGATTCAATATGAAAAATCGAAAAAATATTACTTACGCGAATGGTTTCCAAACCAGTTCAACGTCCACCAAATGATCCATTACCAGTGCTATGAGCAGTGAGTCCGAAACATCTTTCACAAGCAGTGGTGGTTTGTATGCTGAGCTGAATGATTTAATTCGAGATTTACATTTAACAAAGCAAGACGCAGAATTACTACCTTCACGCGTGCAGCAGTGAAAACATCTTGCAGCTGGGACAAAAATAACTATCTATAGAGATAGAAGCTTGGAATTGGCTGCATATTTTGGAAGGAAACACTCTGTTCTATACTGTACTGATGTTGATGGTTTATTTCAAAAAATGAACCAGTCATATGACAAAACTGAATGAAGAGTACTTTTTGATGGATCTAAGTACAGTTTAAAGAAGTCTTCTTTTGCACAATGGGAATGAAATCATGGACAGTTTTCTTGGAAACAATAAGAGTGAAAACTACAGACAAATTGTTGCTGAATTATTGAAAAATTATCGCGAATTAGGTGCATGAATGTCACTCAAAATACATTTTCTTCATTCGCATTTAGATTTTTTCCCACAAAACCTTGGTGCGGTGAGCTGCGAACAAGGGGAGCACGCTCACCAAGATTTAATGAAAACTGAAAGAAATTATCAATGATTTTGGGACAAAAGCATGCTGGGAGACTATTGCTGGACTCTTATATGTGAAACCAAACGTTTGAAAATTTATTCATTTTTAAATAAACTAATAATTTTTATTTAAAAAAGGAATAAAAACATTTTTTTTGTATCTCGAAAACCCGACGTGATAGAGAAAAACCAAATATGGATTCGAATTCAGCCCACCAAATTACCATAGGAACGATAATTAGTTGCTTCAGTCCAAAACCTGGTTGGCTAGTGGAATTAGATCTATTGTCTAGCACTGAGAAATTGGTACCTCTCAAATATAGTTTACTTACATCACCAATAACTATTGTCTCAAAACCGGGAAATAATATTAGAAGTTGCATAGACTGTAGGTTAACAATAAATAGATTTATAGAAACAGGGGCCGAATCACCGCATTCATTATCGAGTAAAATCAGTAAAAATTTCATATTTTTGTTTATTATTTAGAGTACAAACATCAGCAATTATTTGATTTTTACTCTTAAATCGGGTCCATAATTCGTTAACTATGACAGAGTAAAATTATTCTTTTTATTTATGAAAATAGGAAAATAATTTCGATCGAAAAATTTGGTTAAAGAATACGGAGATTTGACCCCAGAGGATTTCCCGTTACCACGAGAAGATGACATATTTGCTAAACTATCAATTTCAAAATTTTTTTACATTATGGAACAATTCATAAAACCAAAAAAGATGCACTTCCGTTTATACGAAATCTTGAGCACATTTTGTCCCATTCGGTCTGATTCGCTGTTTGACTGCTGAAGTGTACGGTTGTGTTTTTCTAAAACGTCGCGTTAATTAAGTTGAATTTTTCAAAGTGAATAAAAGTGTGATAGAGTGTGTGGGTGTTTTTTATTTTTAGAAAGTTGAGACTCCGCTGATCGGGTGCTACGCTGAACAAAAATAATCTCCCGCAAATTGTGAGGTTAAAGTCACTTTTTGTGGTATGGTAGTGGTGAGTTGCAGTGTGAGGGGTGAGTGGCAGTGGTAGAGTGGAAATACGGTTGCCACTAGTGACAAGCAGTGCAATTGGTAACGAAGTTCATTTCCGGTCGGCAAGGCATTGCAAAATTTCGGATTTTGCTGGTAAACGGTTCGCTTCCGGTTCCGGTTCGTGTGTCCGCTAAGTCGGTCGGTGGTAATACAGTTTTGGTGTCTCGGCTAACTTCCGCTGAAGTTAGTGCAGCACGTAGGTGAGTGGGTGCGTATAAGTAATAGTTTTTTTTTAAACTATTAAGTATACGCAACCAGTTCAAGTGTTTCGTTCACTAGCAGTCTTAGTATCCGTCCTTCCGTCGGTTGTCCGTCTGTCCGCCACAGTGTACGTCTGTCCATGGTAGTGTCCGTCTGTCCGCGGCATCTCCATCTGTCCATAATTAAAAAGTTTTAATCGCTGTTCGTAGTGTGATTGTGGTCTTAAATTCGATAAATTGATACCGTCGTATCGGTTGCGGTTAGGGCCGTTAAATTTTTAGTGCATTTGGCGATTCTTTGGGTCTGTAAACAGTTTGTGGGGGTACTGTTCGGTACGGGTAACTGTTATCGATCGGTACACATTTCGACTTTTGTTTACCAGCAATCTCCACAGGTGTTTCCTTTTCTGGGCCCTGTGGAGCTCATTCTGCAGTTAAGCAGATGAAGGCTACGACGTCGGAGTTGAACTTTATAGTTTTGGACGGTCGTTTAGAAGTCGAAACGGCGAGGTGGATCACCAATCAAGTGGGTCGGCTAGAAGAACTGTTGATGACATTGGTAGGGGACAACGAGCGTCTGAGGGGTCGTTTGGACGTCCTAGATGATGGGGGCGCTACGCCAAGTGTTCGAGTATCTCGGCTGGATAAATCCTCGCCTGTTCAGCATCAGTCCGCGTGCCGGAAAGCGCCAGTAGTTGCCCCTTCACCGAAACCAGTCGAGACCTGGTCGGTAGTTGTGCGTAGCAAGACGGCAGCTAAATCTGAAGAAATTGTAAATAAGGTAGTGAACGATGTAAGTCCCACGATCGGGGTCAGAGTTCACGCAGTTAAGGCGGTTCGTAGTGGTGGGGCGGTCATTCGCACCCCCTCAGTCGCGGAGCGGGAAAGGATCGTCTCGAATCCTAAATTTTCAGAACATGGACTTGAACTAACTGTCAACGATAGGGTGGCTACTAGGGTGGTCGTTCAGAAGGTTCACTCCGAGATTACCCCTGATGAATTCATGGGTGCTCTCTACGAGCTGAACCTGAAGGATCGTATGACCCCAGAAGCCTTTAAGAAGGAGGTCGGCCCCACACTAGGGGTACGCGTTCACGCACTACGGCCTATGTGCGATGGCGGAGCTGTCATTCGGATCCCGTCGGTAGCTGAAAGGGAGAGAGTGATGAAAAATGCTATGTTCGGTGAGGTTAGGTTGGAGGTGTCATACAGAAAGTTCATCCATAAATCACTCCGGATGAATTCAAGTCGGAATTGTACGAGAAGAACCTCAAGGAAAGGATGTCCGAGGAAGTCTTCAAGAGGAGCGTTCGCTTGGTGTCCAGCCCGTGGAAGGCAAATGGCGGCCCGGTTAATGTTGTCCTGGAGGGCAACGCTGATACTCTAGAGCTGTTGACTGATGTTGGTAGATGTTACATCAAATGGTTCTCGTTTGCAGTGCGACATCACGATGCTGTTCCATGCTGCTACAGATGCTTAGGGTTTGACCATATTATAAGGGACAGTCGGATGCCTTATGAAGTTTGTCGCCTATGCGGTACCGCCGGCCATAAAGCCTCACGGTGCCAAAATGAAGGTTTATTTCGGAACTGCGCTTTCAAGGGATTTCCGGAAGGACATCATATGATGTCCGCGGCCTGTCCTGTATACAGCGCGATATCCGCCAGAACGAACGCACGCCATTAAAATGGAGGGGACAAAAATAAAAATTTTGCAGCTTAACTGCCAGCGGTCATACTCCGTGATCTGCGAGCTAGGCCAGGCGATGTGTAACCTGGGCGCGAGTTTTGCCCTAGTGCAGGAGCCGTATATTACGGATGGCCGGATCAGGGGCTTACCGGGGGTATGCGCGCATTTACCGACAACGGCGGTAGCACCGCTGTAGTAGTTAGGGACAAGGACGTGGGCTGTACCGTTACTAGTAGGAGTTTTTGAGGGGTCTGCGTTAGCGTAGAAGGGGGTTTTGGTAGAATGTTACTGACAAGCATCTGCTGTAAGTTCGGAACGCCTCTTTCTTCTGCCCATCCGAACTACATGCGAGGTGTTAAGCTTAGTTAATGGCTGGTCACAAAGATGTACACCTTTGACGGTCCAGGGCGTTGTAGTGACATTGACGTGACGTTTGGTAATGGGGGGGTAGTTTCAAAGTTTGACATTAGTAGGAAGATTAGGGATGACTTTGGGTTGAGTGCCCATACCCTCAATGAGGTTATTGTCTCTCATCATATGGCTACGAATGCCACGTAGGTGGCGACTTCATGACGTCAATTGGGACATCTATGCTGAAGCCTTTTGGGGACAGCGCTGGATGTGCCATTGCAGAAATTAGGGCTTGGACAATAAAAAAACAAGTCGACCAGATAGATAGGAATATCCGACGCCTGAGGAAGCGATTCCAAAGGGGAAGGCGTTCCAATGCTGACTATCTTGCTCAGCGTAAAGTCGACTGTCTTGTCGCCTTGAGGACGTACAAGGACGAGATTGTTCGTGTCAATTTTGTACAGGACAACAGGGACTACCCTTGAGGTCAGGTTTATCATATAGTCTGGGGTAGACGTAAACAGACGGACTTGACTGGTTTTTGTATAAGTGAAGTGACATTAAAGACGTGGATACAGTGTACTAGCGCTTTACATGACGCACTCTTCCCAGGGGCTGAACCAGTTGTTCATCATCTCTATGAGGTAATGGTCACCCCTCCACCACCGGCAAGACTAGAGGTAGATGCTAGCATGTGACTGGATAGATGTGTAAGACCATCCGGAAAGCCATACCGGAATACCTTGAGGCAGTCTACAGGAGGTTTATTAGTGAGGGTTACTTCCTTGAGGCTTGGAAGCAAGCCAAAGTTGTGGTTCTCCTGAAGTCGCCCGATAGAGTGAGGAGTGATTCTCACTCTTATCTGGGCATAAGCCTTCTTCCAGTGCTTGAAAAAGTGCTGGAGAGGATTATGGTTAACAGACTGAAGGAATCCTAAAATGAAGTACCTTCTGATTTTCAGTTTGGGTCTAAAGAGGGTAAATCTGTTGAGGATGCTTGGCATCATGTCCGAAATTGCGTGACTGACAAAACAAATATATCCTTGGCATATTTGTTGACTTTAAAGGTGCGTTTGATTACCTCTCGTGGGATAGACTACTTGACAGACTACGGACGGTAGGTTGTAGGGAGCTTTCCTTGTCGAGAAGCTATTTTAGTGGTAGGATAGTTTTTGCGGTAGGAGATAATGCACTGTTTGTAAGGAGGTTGTTATGGGCTGTCCGCAAGGGTCCATCTGCGGTTCATTTATATGAAATCCCTTGTTAAGGTCTCTAAGAGCATCCCACCAACTCTGTGCTTACGCGGATGACTTGCACATCTTAATCGAAGGTCAGTCTCATACTAAACTGGAGATGAAGGGTGAGGGGGCCATGCGTGAAATCTATGAGTGTGGAAATAGTGTCGGTATTGAAGTGTCGTGGGAAAAGACGGTTACGATGCTGCTAAAAGGCAGCTTGTCGCAGGCCCACCCACCTGTAGTTCGATCTGGCAATGTCAGTATCCGATACGTGACCCAGCTTAGGCATTTGGGCATAACCATGAGCGAGAGAATAAACTTCCTAGTTCATCTTTCTACGTTAAAGGACAAATTGATGACAGTTGTGGCAGGAGTCAGACGCATCTTTAGCAATGACTGGGGTCTTAGTAGGAGAGCTATTCGTGCCATATATAGTGATCTGTTCGTTGCCTGCGCAATGTCTGGCTCGTCTGTATGGTACGGCACCGCTCTGTCTGCTATGGGCAAGAAACGAATCATGTCTGGTCAAAGAGTGGCAATGCTGGCTTGCATGCCAGTTTGTCACACAGTTTCGACAGATGCTCTTCAGGTTCTGTTAGGTGCGCCTCCCCTTGACTTGGAGGTGGTACGTCGTGGTATAATTTACAAAGTTAAGAGGGGACTGCAACTATCAGGGCATGACTGGTAAACTTCGACTGAAATCGCTGATATAGACTTGAGGCAGGTGAAACTCCTGCTGGGCGATCATCTTATTACAAAATGGCATTCACGTTGGACGGATAGTGACATGGGGCGAACAACCTACGAGTACGTGACATTCGTTAGAGGCCGCCCGGACTTCAGCTTCGGCTTAAATTTGTGTTTTTATTGTTTGGGCATGGCTCCTTGAATGCTTTTCTGCATAAGAAGGATCTGTCCGATACGCCGGACTGTAGTTGTGGGCAAGGACCGGAGGACTGCGTACATGTTTTGACAGGGTGTTCACTTTATAGTGATATTAGGAGTTTAGTTAGTATGGGGATTTTTGAAACAGCAGTAGGATGGGATTTTAGTAGGGCATTAGAGGACGTGGGGACTGTTAGAAATTTAGTTGAATACGTAAGGGGCGTATTCAATCGTAGGAGAACCGGACGTTTGTGTAGGTGGCTTCTGATGCGGGCATCCGTGGTGGTACTTAACTGCCAATGGGTGGTCGCTCCAGTAGTGCACATCATCGTGCCTGGATTTTGAATATGAGTATGACTGTTGGCGGGGGCTGATACATCAGAATCATTCCCTCCATAACGGTGCACCGTCTTCGGCTCTATCCCTGCTGTCTGCTGTTGTTGCTGCTACCTGTTGTTCCCCATCTGTTACTGTCGTTTTATGTGTTGTCTGTCGAGCTTCCGCGAGGGGGCTATGTTTATTATTGTCCTTTTGTATGCTGCTGCTGAGGAGGCACATGCTTACTCAGAATGCGGCTGTTCATTGTTGTGTTATGTCCTTGTCTTTTTATGTCTATATGTTTGTCGTCCAGGGCCACCACTCCCGAACTGTTTGGAGTTCAACTGGTAGTAGCATCGGTTACGAAGACTGACCGGAGGCTTTATTCTGGTACCACGGGTGTTAGGAGCCCCTGGAACCTTGTTCCAGCCTGGCAGTGGTGGGGCCCCCTATGGGAGCATCGTGGTGGCTGTGGTGGGGCCCCCTATGGGAGCATCGTGGTGGCTGTGGTTTAGACCCAAATCGCGGAGAGAGAGCAAGCTCGGTGTGGAGTTGCGTTGCAACCGGGTGCCGTGACCCATAGATCGGTAGGAGTTTTGGATAGTACTCCGCTCCTCATCCAAGGGGGAGGTCGTGCCCAAATGCATGCCTCAAATTTGTACTCGTACTGCGAGGGCGCCGGTGGACGCATAGTTTCCACCTGGTGTTAAGTGCACCATGAGGTGAGGCCATCGTGGCAGGTACTCACGATAATCTTGAGCACATCTTGTTCGTCTGCCCGTCTGTGTGTCGAAGTTAACCTTGTAATCAAACTACAGGCTCGCAAATAAGAATTTTAGTGTATAAGCTTCTATCGGTCCTAGGATGAACGCTATTGAAATTGTTGAAAATCGGTTCATGTTCAGACCTAGCACCCACAGCATAGCACAGACCACTATTCGATCGACTTAAATTGCCATAAGATCCAAATCATCATATAGATCTCGGTCAAATTGGGTTGGTGTATGTTTATTACTCCCATTTGTTAGTAGTCCAAAAATAAACCGCATATGAAAATTCTTAGTCAGAGCCCTCATATGAAGCTGATTCCCAATCTTCCCTAAAATCTATCAAAAAACAAAAATATTGCATAGATTTTTCTCACATTTGGTTTACATATGTTTTTAAAAAAAATAAAAAAAAATTACCTTAACAAATATGGTTAGGATCCGTCCATTTTTCGACCTAGTGCCCATAAAAATATAGCATCCGGTATGAACTTTTTCATATTCAAAGGCAACGAAATTATTGTTATCCAAGTTTGGTTTATGTATATTTTCTATATCTAATTAGTTGGACCTTAGAGATACGGTCTTTATAGAGTCTGTCTAGACCGTCTAAAATTGTCTTAGTTGTTAGATATTTGGTAGTGTGGAGAATTTAGTCTTTTTTTTATTAAATTTTATTAAAGAGTTTAGTCTTGTTTTATTAACTTAATTTTTTTATATATCTTTTTTTAATATTTTAAATGTTTTAACTGCCACTTGCAGTTGTTAATAAAAAAATGATTTCTAGCTATCATTAAAGAATATCATTTAATCGACAGCAGTTACTATGTATGTTGTTGTGCGTAAGCAGATGCATATGTACTAGGGCAGGTCGATTTTTAGGGAGATAAAAAATTCGCTCAAATGACAAGGAAAATCATATTCTAGGGATCAAAATAAGAAACTTTGCCCAAGGAAGTGCTCTTATATTATTGGCAGGTGATTTTAGGCAAACTTTACCAGTAATTACACGATCAACACCAGCAGATGAATTAAGCGCATGTTTAAAATCATATAACTTGTGGCATTTTGATCAAAAACTTTAACTTACTATAAACATGCGCTTACATTTAGAAAATGACCAATCAGCACATTTGTTTTCTAACCAATTATTGGACGTTGGAAATGGAAAAATTGCTATTGACTATACAGCAGGATTAATAACATTGCCTGAACATTTTTGTGTTTCTAATGAATCCGAAGAAAATTTAATTTCAAGTGTGTACCCCAACATCATACATAATTATAAGAATCATCAATGGTTAAGCAATCGCACTATTTTAGTAGCCAAAAAAGATCTCAGTGATATTCATATTGATTTTCTAAATAAAATAAATGGCCAAACAAAAAAATACAAATCGATTGATTGTATTATGGATCCAGATGAAATTGTTACCCAACATTTTACAATTAAAAATTGGTGCGCCGATAATTCTTTTACGCAATTTAAATCAACCACGGCTTTGTAATGGTACTAGACTGGCTGTTAACAAATTATTCAACAATATCATTGAAGCAACTTTATTAACTGGAAAATACAAAAGTGAAAATGTTTTAATTCCACGTATACCAATCTTTCCATCAGATATGCCATTTAACTTTAAACGCATTCAATTTCCAGTACGTCTAGCATTTGCTATGACAATTAATAAATCTCAAGGTCAATCGTTGCAAGTCTGCGGATAAAATCTTGAGACACCATGTTTCTCACATGGGCAATTATACGTTGGATGCTCACGTGTTGGCAGACCATCATCATTATTCATATTCGCAAATGCAGGCAAACAAGAAATATTGTTTATCAGAGAGCATTGCAATAAAAGGTTACTAATTAATTTCATGTATACTATGCATATAATACACATAATTTCACTAATAAAAAACATTGTACTATAAAAGTTTTATAATATTTAAAATCTTTACTACGAGCCAGCAAAGCGGACCAGCTAGTGTAGCAGTAATATAAAAAATAATTTATAAATAAATAACATTTTAATTTTTCATATAATTTTTTAATAGTTTTTGATTTATATTTCCCACACAAATTTTATTGGGTACTGGGGTACCCGGGTGCGCATTTTGCGATGGTTGAAGTTTTAGCAAATTTTTTTGAGTATAAACGGCGCAAAAAATTGAATTTAGAATATTAATTCGCTTTCTTTTAAATTAAATAACGACGATCGAGAAGCCTGTTTAAAAATTTTAATTGTGAATACATTTTTTTCATGTAAATATACCTAGGTGGGTACCCCGGTACCCGGGTATTAACACAAGAGTTAAACTGTTAAAAAAAAGTACTTCCATTACTAAAGTTTTGAGAAAAAGTGAAAAATGCTTCGACATTTTCACAAACAACCGATTTGAGTTAAAAAAATACTGCAACGAATTTATTGAGAAATTTACTTTCGACGTATTTGTATTTTTATACCCTATACCACTATGTGGTTTGGGTATAATGACTTTGTGCTGCTGTTTGTAACAACCAAAAATATTTGACCTAGACCCATCTTTAATTATACCGATCGATTCAGAATCACTTTCTGAGTTGATTTAACAATGTCCGTCCGTCCGTCCGTCCGTCCGTCCGTCTGTGTGTCCATGTAAAGCTTGTAATCAAACTGCAGGTCGCAAATATGAATATATTTTGACGAAATTTGGTATATAAGCTTCTATCGGCCATGGGATGAACGCTATTGAAATTGGTGAGAAGCGGTCCATGTTCAGACCTAGCCCCCATACAAATTACCCATATGAAATCGACATAAATTGCCATAAGATCCAAATTGTCATATAGATCTTACTCAAATTGGGTTTGTATGCGTTCATTACATCCACTAATGAGTAGTCCAAAAATGATCCCTTTGACCCCATATAGAGCTGCTTCCCGATCTTCACTTAAATCTATTAAAAAACAAAAATATTGCACTGATTATTCTCAAATTTTGTTTGTACATATTTTTGCAAAATACCAGAGACTTTACCAAACATGATCAGGATCGGTCCATTTTTGGACCTAGTCCCTTTATAGATATAGCATCCGATATGAACTTTTTCATATCTGCAGCCAAAACAATTAATAAAAATCCCACTCAAATTTGGTTTTTGCTTATTTTCAATGTCCAGTTAGTTGGGCCTAAGAGATAGGGTTTCTAAACGCATGGTATAGGGTATCGTATAGTCGGTCTAGACCGACTATAATTTTCTTACTTGTTATTATTAAGCCCGTATTTACAAAAACCAAAAAAGTTTTGGATAAACACTTCAATTAAATTCTTCTGAACCATATTTTGTATATCCATATTTTAAATTAAATTGTTTCATAGTTAAGAAAATGATAAGCTCTGAAAGCCTTTTCCTTCTCTTGGTGATCAGTTTTGTCTCCCTCATACTCGCCTTGTAATTTAACAGGGCTTGTCATATTTTGAACTCATATATCCTTGATGGTATTCATTGCAAAAATACTGTTCAATCTTAAGGTTTACTAGCACCTTTTGGGAATCACTGTACATTATGGGAATCAATGTTTCAACGCTACCTTCTGGTTATTGTTTTGGGAGCCAACCGAGATCACCCAATTCCTTCAATTCCGTTAAATGAATGGATAGATATAAACCACCATCGCTTTCTCGAAGACATTTTTATTTTCAGCTATTTTCTTTTCAGTTCAGCGCTTCTAATCTGCCCAGGTCTGCAAATAAAATATGCAAATATGATCTGCTTGGGAAAAATGTAAGCCGCAAGCAAAACCAGAAACACATTTAACATTTTTCATTCAGCAACAGTACGCCTAGGGGGTGAAATGGAGGTAAGTTTTTTGGTTAAATTTGTCCATTCCTCCTCTGCTGAAAATTTGTTTGCTCCGAACATCTCTGGCAAAATCAGGTCTTTATTCCATATAGTTGGCAAGCGTCTTCAACTATACTCATTTTTTGTTATCCATTGCATTTTTAAATTTTATGTTCTTTATCTATCTTTTTTTTTTATTAATTTGTTTGAAAATATAAACATTAATAACCAGGGAAACCAAAAATATGATCTATAAAACATGTTTTATGCGCTTAAAAAATTCCCTTAAAAATAGAAAATATGCTCTAGAAACGTAAAAAATATGCTCTAAAAAAAAAAAATCAAACAAATTTTTTTAATTCATCAAATTCATAAATTTATTAAAAAACGGAACGAATACACAAAGAAAATAACAAAAATTTAAACTGAATAACAAAATATAAAGTAAAAAATGTATAAACTTTAAAAAAAAGTTTAAATATTAAAAATTAGAATTCAGTGGCAAACAATAGTTTTTTTTATTAAAAACTAGAGGACCCCTGCTGCTCCGCAGCATTATATTATATTATATTAATTTTTTTAATATAATACCAAAATTTGCCAAGAGAATTTAACGTACAGTAATGCCAAAATATGTCAAGAGAAGATAACGTACAGTAAAAGTAAAGTTGATTGTCCACGCAAAACTTTCCTCAAACCCATCGAATTTGCCAAGAGAAATTAACGTACAGCAATGCCAAAATATGTCAAGATAAGTTAACGTACAGTAAAAGTAAAGTTGATTCTCCACGCATAACTTTCCTCAAACCCAACGAATTTAAGTAGTTAATAGCTCAAAAGAAGGAGCTTGATCCATTGAGTGTACTTAGACCAATGTCAACAGCCTACATTAATTAGAACTCTAGTTATAGAGGTTTGAGAGAAGAAAAATATCGAAAAAAATCTTGAATGCAAAGTTTATTCATAAATACTTTTAATATATAAGATAATTTTAGTTTTATTATTTTCCATTATAAAATAATTTAGAATGTTTTTTTTTATTAATTTATTTACATTTAAAGTCCTATCTTCAAATTAAAAGATGTATATTGTGGCTCAGAAATGTCCTATTGTGTTTCGAAAAAAACTATTTAATTTCGGAATTAATCAACATCTTTTATCAAAAATACTCAATTGTTTTTCAAAATTTTTTGTAAAATTGATATTTTCTAAAACACAAGTTAAACCTTCCAAACAAATTATAGTTTTTAAAATGGAATTGATTATATCTGAAATACCTGGTACTATTTGTAAAAACACACTTTAAAACAATCAAAATTCATGCATTTTTTGAAAAAGTACTCTTTTGCCAAAATGTTTCAAATAAAATTTGAAATGTAGTTCAACAAAAGCACATGGAATTAAAAATAAATTATAAAATAGGTTAGAATTAATAATTTCAAAAAATCTTATTGTAGCAAATAATAAAATTATATAAATTTAGTTTTTAACGTTGTTTTTTTTTATGGATTTTAAAATTCTATCAGTTAAAATTTGGAATTTAAAACGGTAGTGTAAATATTTATGTTAAGATTTTTAATCAAAAAGTATTGTTGCAGTAAATTACAAAATAATGGCTTTAAAATAAAAATCTTTGTCTATTATTTCTAAGCATATTTTTGTACATCGAAAAGCTTCTTTCCACATCTAGAGATATGATAGGAGCAAATTTAAACGCTACTATTTCTTCTGCACTGTACTTTAAGGACATATTTTTGGTTGAACCAAATAATACTCTGCAAATTATTTTAATAACTTCAAAGCCATAATTTTTTATACAAGACTTGCTTAAGCTTAAGTTGAATACTATGGGAATTATCGCGATTAGAAACATTATTTATTGCTCTAACCGTATCTAAAACTACCTTATTTGCTCATGAAGGGTAAGTCCAGATGTCTGAAGTTTCTTAATAGAATTCACAATAAATCCATAATTAGAGGAAATGAAAATTAAATCAGCCTTTTGAGAAGTTCGGAAGGTTTTTTTTTAGCAATATCTATAGATAAGGCATCTTCACTGCTTAAATCTTCAATTATTTCTAAAATTTTTCATAATTATTTGCATAATAGTTAACTACCTCAAGCCAAATTTCCCATCGAGTTATAATTAGCTCAGGAGGCAGTGCTAAATCTGGATGAAGTTCTCTAAAAACATCAATTCTACTCGGAACTTTTAAAAACACTTTTTTACATCTGAAATTATAGAATTTACACTTTCGTATGAATCTCGTATGCGTTGACACACTCAATGAAGGCCAAGGACGAAACATGTAATATGGGTTGCCTAAGTATAAACTGCTTCAATAGCCTTCTCTGCTTTTATCAAGTAGGGAGCAGCATCCGTCACAAAAACTGAAATCGAATTTTTATTTATACTATCTCCCAGAATTTTAATAGAGTCGTCAAAAAGTCGAGCAATTGTGGAATGATTTGTTTTTTCTAGCATTGAGGCATTTAATAAAAATTTATTTACAATGAAGATTGGTTCCAAAATACGACAAACATATAATTCCCATAGCAATGCAAATGGATTTTGTCGCTCGGATAAAAATTTGCAATAACAATATATAAAGAAAATTTTTCACCAATTAAAATTATAGCGGACAACGAACAAGCAATCCTCTCACGTGAGACAGATAGAGAAAGAGAAGTGGCGAGAGTTCGAACCAGCAACAGAATTGCCACTCACTAAAATAAAATAAAAAATTCGGAAAAAGAAAAATTTGTATTAGCAGTGTACAAAAATACAATGGCATTTTTAAAGAAAAATAAAGACATTATTATCGTTACAAAAGCAGATAAAGGAAACAAAACTGTGACACTTTACAAAGAAGACTATATGAAAAATATGAAACAGCTACTAGATAACAAAAATACATATAAGATAATGAGAGAGGATCCTACACGAAAATTACAAACTAAAAACAACAATATAATCAACGATTTACATAAATAAAAATTCATAAATACCCGAGAAAAAAACCAACTTCATAGTTCAGCAGCCTAAGCACCTAAATTATACGGACTTACGAAAAAACACAAGGATGGTACACCATTAAGGCCAATATCGGCGTCGCAGAAGGTCCCATGCTACAACTTAACATAGTATACAGGAAAAATTTTACAGAATATGGTCTCCAATGAATAAAATATTAAACATGCCTACCAACTAAAAGAAAAACTTTCCAACATCACACTAGACGATAGCGAGGTTCTTATATCTAATGATGTTATTTCGCTTTTCACCAACGTTCCAATATACACGGCGATATATATAATTATGAAAAAGTGGGACATTTTAAAGGAAAAAACGAACATTCCAAGAACAAAATTCCTTAAAATATTACAATTTTGTCTAAAAGACAATAATTATTTCAAAATCGAAGATAAAATATACCATCAAACTTTTGCCATGCCTATGGGAAGCCAACAATTGCAAATATAGTATTAGATGATCTGTTAGATGAAACTAGAAAACAATTAAATAAAGAATACATAGAAGTAAAAATAATATTAAAATACGTAGATGATTTTTTCGCAATAATTAAAGAGATGACAACACCAAAATTCTAGAACTTCTCAACAAATATCACAACAAACATAAATTCACTTCGGAAATGGAGAAAAATAAATGTTAGACGTAAAACTTCACCGAAAAGACAACAAAATTGCTTTTGACGGGTACAAAGAGATTTAGTTCAGGGCGAATTATCAATTTCTATTCTACACAAACTAAGAAAACACTGCCAACAACTTTATAGGAAAAATTCGAACAATCAGCGATCCTGAGTTTAAAAGTAAAAATATTGAAATAATAAAAGAGACTTTATCTAAAAACTGTTTTCCAAAACAAATAATTAACACACTTTTAAAAAATTACACCTGCCCAAAAAATAAAAAATCAAACAAAACATCAACAAGATGGCGACCCTGAACTAAAAAATTATTTCTCAGTTAACTTCATTCCGTCGCTCACAGACACGAAAACAATGAGAGCGATCATACCGAAATACAAACACACAATTTGCTCACAAACAAAACACCAGACTGCGAACTCTCTTCTCCAACATAAAAGGGAAAACAGCGAAAATGGAACAGAGCAGTGTTGTGTATCAAATTTCGTGTAAGGGGAAAGAAGAAAACGGGGAGCGGTGCAGTATATTTTATATTGGACAAACAAAAAGAACATTAAAAACACGGATAGCAGAGCACAAAGCTGATATAAAAACAAGAAAGCAAACAACTGGATTGGCACAACACATGTATGAGAATAACCACAGAGCAGATTTCACCAACATAAAATTTTTAGACAATGAGAGGAGGGAAAATAAAAGACTGACGTTGGAAAGCCTTAGGAGAATTTTCTATGAACATAAAAGAAGATAAAAACGACACAAATTCTGTTTATTCTTTAATATTGTAGCAACTGTGATATTAGTGTAGTAATTATTTGTGCAATTTTTATTTATTATTATACTAGAGGACCCCTGCTGCTCCGCAGCATTATATTATGTTATATTATATTAATTTTTATAATATAATACCAAAATTTGCCAAGAGAAGTTAACGTACAGTAATACCAAAATATGCCTAGATAAGTTAACGTACAGTAAAAGTAAAGTTGATTGTCAACGCATAACTTTCCTCAAACCCAACGAATTTAAGCAGTTAATAGCTCAAAAGAAGGAGCTTGATCCACTGAGTGTTCTTAGACCTATGTCAACAGCTTACGTTAATTAGAACTCTAGTTATAGAGGTTTGAGAGAAGAAAAATATTGAAAAAAAATCTTGAATGCAAAGTTTATTCATAAATTCTTTTAATATATAAGGTTTTTTTAATTATACAACTTTGACAACCGCATTTTTGGATATTTATTTAATTAATACTGGACGACCATTTCCGATGTCAATTATAATTGGTTAATGAATTTCAAAGTAAAAAAAAATTAACCCTGAAGAAGTCGGCATAGACCGACGAAAAGTTGGGAAACCTATGAAATAAACTTTGTTTTATTTGTATATTCAAAATTGACCAGTAACAATAAATACATAAAAATTTTTTGCTTGCAATTTCTTCGTCATTGCTTAGAATCCCGATGATTACGTTTGCGACATTCCTTCCTGTTACATCGGTGGTTTCATCAATTGAAATCCATAGATGCTGATTTATAATTATTTAATTATTTTTTCAATGCATTTGTTGTAAAGATTTTCAACATATTTTGTCCGAAGTGTTGATTCTGAACTTTAAATTCCGTTGATTCTTCAATAAATGTTAGTAAATTTTCATCTCGAACTTTTAACAAAGGAATGTCTGCTGCAACAAAAGCAGCGCACAATTTCTCTTGAGATAGGGAATCCTTTGAAGCTTTTGTAGAGCCAACAAGAAATAATTGAGAATTTTATTTTTCTAGTTTTCTTGTTTTAAATAGACAGTGTTTAGTACTTTCTATGTGTTGCTTAACTAAAAATGCTCTATCTGCTGATATTGATTTGTTGCAAACAGTAAATAAAAGAACTGTTCCATCGGTTTTAAAATCCGAATATCCTTAAAGATGTTTCTTAATTTTGATGTCTAAGATGTCCTAGGTTTTGCCATTTTCTAAAAAGATAAAATTTGTTAACTAAACTATAAAATTGTTTGCATTTAAAAATGTGAACTTATAACTTTTTTTATTGAGAAAACAAAAGAAATATGTTAATATATTATTATAATTGATAGAATGGAAATTGGTCAGGAATTTGGCAGATTTTGGTCAAAAGCCTCCTCCGATTCAAACTATTCGCAAAATTTCAGAATTAACAAACAAAACTCAATACAAAATTACCTCTCAACTACACCATCTCTAGAAGCACTTACTATATAAGACTATATAAACTTCATCGCGCTCACTTCAACCTTGAGAAATGTAAAGGGAAAACCCCCAGGATAATATAGGATTTCATACCCAATGCTTAAAATGCTGCCATATACATTGAAACTTAGGGTGCTGAAATTACTCCACAATTTATTTCTAAATTATATCCCTCAGCAATTCAAAAATACCGTAGTCATATCAATCACCAAGCCCGGAACGGATAAGACCATGGTGAAATCTTATGGTCCTATCTCCCTAAATCCTTGTTTATCCAAGGTTTTGGACAAAATTGTAGCTAATAGGTTATGGTGGTTTGTTACTATCGAGTAACCGACAATTTGGTTTCAAAAATGGAAGCTCAACAACTGATACCTTTATGCAGACTATCAGATTGCAAATTGCCTCTCGTTACGGACATATGCAACAATAATTTCGCTGGACTTCGAACGAGCTTTTGACAAAATGGGCATTCATTCAATTCTGAGTCAGCTAATCGAGTGGAGAATGGGACCTAATATCATTAGATACGTTATGAATTTCATGAATAATAGAAAAATAACTGTTCGTGTAGACAATTGCTATTCTAAATCTTTCCCTCTATACAACGGAATCCCACAGGGTTCACCGTTATCTGTCATTCTTTTCGTAATAGCTTATAACAAGCTATGTTCATTCATATGACTGTAATTTAATAATCAGATCTGACAGAAGAAAAAACATTGTTCTCAATTTGGACGATCTCTTCAACGATATAGACTAATGGTGCTGGTGCTACGCTTTCTTCCACAAAGTGCAAATATCTACACGTTTGCAGATTAAAGAATTGCAATATTAGGATACACACATCAAACGTAGCAATAACCCGAGTTGATTCATTAAGAATACTGGGAATATTGATAAATAAAAAATACAGATGGAATGACCATATAGACTTTATTACTTCCTCACTGACACAAAGGCTCAATATTATAAAATGTCTGTCCAGCTCTCGATTTAATAGTAACTCCATCTCCCTCATTTCGATATTAAAAGTCCTTATACATTCGAAGATAAATTATGGTCTACCAATATTTGGATATGCTCCTAGATCCCAACCCAGGAATAATGACTCCATAAACTCGACAATGAGAATTGCTCTGAGTGCACTTCGTTCTATACCAATGCAAATATGCTTTTCGAAACGAATATCAGGCCCCTTTATACTCAGAGGGAAATTTCAACAACAAAACTTTTTAGAATATTTCTATACAGCACAAACACGCTGCTCATGCATTTAGCGAAAAGGTGAAACGATCTAAAAAAATACCTAAAGTGCCATCGATCATATACAGGATTATCCAGAATTGAAATGAACTTGACATACCTTTGCAAAATAAAACTTTTAAACCGAAACAACTCCCTCGTTGGTCATTTGAATTAACGTCAATTAATACTATCCTACATGAGAGATCTAAATCAGATACCAATTCATCTCAATACAAACTCATGTTTGCTATGGTTAAAGATGAATTGAGAGATTACAAATTCTTATTTACTAATGGATCGAAAGCCGACATATAGCGTTACAACGAAAAACAGTATAATTAAAGTTTCAGTCCTTCCTACCCACAGCTCCATATTTTCTGCAAAACTTATAGCCATTCATGAGGCAGTATCGTATGTAAACGGAAAAAGAGGAAATTTTCAATTTGTTCGCACTCTCTCTCCGCATTGAAGTCAATACAGAACATATCGAACAATGGGTATTACATTTCTTACATTAGTATGGGTACCTGGTCACAATGGAATAAATGGAAATGATTTTGCAGATTTTTCCGCCAGAAATGCTGCAAAATATCCTTGCGTTCTTCATGGTACAGGAGAATTAATGGGGAACATAAAACAGTTTATGACGTTATGAATGATAGGCAAACGAGCGTTAAAAGATTAGATTGCACTAAATTTGAACGACCTCGTCTAGTTCACACTGTTGCAACACTTGAATCCCAATAGTACTCCAATTTGCAATTGTGTTATTTCATGTCCAACAAAACCTTACCACTTTCTCTGTGATTGTCCAGAAACCAGTAACTCCCGATTGAGTATTTTTCAAAACTCAGATCCTATATATACACTGTCCCATCCTTCCATCGAAAACATAAAACTATTAACAAAATTTCTCAAAAAATCAAATCTGTATAATATAATATAAATAAAACCAACTTTAAAACTGTAATTATAACTCTACCTAAATAATGTAAAGTATATTGAGCTGAAGGCCTACGTTGCTACTGCTCATAATAGTTTTTATTTTATAATTTGTAATTATAAGATAAAGTTTGTAAATAAATAATATCACTTGAATATTACTCCTTTGTTTGTTTGTTTTGGCTTTAACAAAATAAAAAAAAAATCGAAAAGTAGAGCTTTTTAGTATGTACATCCCCTTTTTAATAATTTGTTATTCTTAGCAGAGTTACCAGACTTTTTAAACTCTCAAGAAAGCGAAACCAAACAAACATTAAAAAAATGCACTTAAAAGAATACACATAAAAAAATAAAAAACACTAGAAAAATATTATAAAAACAATTTAAAATATGCTCTTAAAATATGCTCTTATACAAAAATATGCTCAAAAATGTGCTTTTATGCAAAAATATGCTCTTAAGGTTAAAATATGCAAAAATATGGTCTAACAAATCAATGCCTGATTAGTTAAAATCTTCTTAAACGGATAAATAACTTATCCATTTATCAATAGAATGCACTGGAAAAAACATGATATATTTGGTTTCCCTGTTAAAAAGCATTCGACAACAAAATAGCAAGTGACTGATTTTGACATTTGCGATTGCTGTATTGGCAGCGAGTTTGCGATAAAGAAACCAAATTTTGTATGAAACCGTTTACGTTTTCATTCGACTTGTCGTTTGAGACATCGTTCGCATAGAATAAAGTTATAGAACCGCAAATCAGTTTTCTTTCGATTAAATCGCGAACGAACGTGTTCTTTCGAGATAAAGAAACAGGCTATAAACATTTTTAGTCATTTGTAAACAATTTCTTGTTTGTATACGTATGTATCAACTAATGCTTCCTTTTGCAATTTCTTCTTTTACATCGTGTGGCCATTAGTAACATCGGACAATCTATTAAAATTAATTCCAAGGCATTTGCAACATTTTCCATCTGTTCTTTAATCACAGTGTATGCACACTCATATAGAATAATTAAAGTTAAAAATAAACAATATCATTTAAAAACAAACCACGAAGCTTATTTATTAAACAGTTCTAGCATCCATACAACTAACAGGTTAACCACAACATTTTAAACATACAACATCATCAAACACTGAGAGCATTACAAACAAATAAACCAAAATAAAAAAAAAAAATGGCTTATTTATAATGAACAACATTTACATACACAGGTTGCACCTTCTGATACATATAAAACAAAAATAAAATAAAAAAATCATTAAATTAAAAATGTAAAACATGACTGTCAATACATATAACAATGTACTCGTATGTATAAATGAAGGCATTGCAAATGTCGCTGAGGATGGAAATGTAACAAATGGAAATTTCATGGCTATAAAAACACAGCAACCGACAAGAGCAGCAGTATGAGACTGTATCTTTACGCGTAACAGACAATAAAAGTAGCTCTAGGAAACCAAATAAAAACAATTGACAATACAACAATCAAGCAGAGGACGGTGATGATGTTGGTAAATGAATGTTACACCATGGCCACATTGTTGGCTCTGCGACCAACAGGGCACAAAATAGCAATTGTAGGCCAATAATTATGTGGACTCTACACCACAAAAAAAAAAAAAAAAAAACAGAAGAAAAAGAGAATACAAAAGAAAAAAGTAATTTAAATAGCAAAAACCAACGAACCGCTAAACTGGCCTATCTGCCCACCCACCAAATACTTCATAGTCGCCGTAGTATAATGTTTGTTGTTCGGTTTGGACATCTAGATTGATATTGGTATGAAAATATCTCAAGCAACTAATCGAATAAGTGAAATTACTTAGACAGATAAAACTTTAATTTTATATTCGTCTTTAAATACCATAAACCAACAAGAATATCAAAAATCGGAAAAAGCCCCAATATATCTTCACCTAAATCAAGTGGATGTTAAAGCGTAAGAATTGGCTTTAAAAGATGTACATGTTTAAGATGCATCTCTATCACAAGGGCTTCAACGAAAATTTTTTTCTCAAAATGATTGATAGACTTTTTTGTTTTTTGTTTAAAAAAAGATCTACAAATAAATTCCGTATGCAACGAATTTTCATATTAGATTTATCGAGAAGAGTTTTTCCGATATTTCACTTGTGTATCTCCAAAATTTTTTTTTACAAAAATATCCCTTTTTCCTATTTTGGTGTTGCCTCTTGTTGTGTTCCGCAGGTTTTAACTCTGGTGCCACATTTGTGTAACATTCTAATTTATGATTTTCTCCTCAACTTTGCAAACTTTACTGGTATTCTCTGTGTGTATGATTTTCTTTTCTACGCCCATCATAACTCTCCTGGTTAAGCTTTGAAAGTTGAGTCAAGACATTTATTTAAAATTAAAAATTTTCATGATTTTTTGCGGATATTAAATGCCTCAAAAACTCAAACTTCGAGGGCGGTCATAGAACAACCCGACCTGATTGAAAAAGCATAAAATATTTGGGAAAATTTTTCTTTATTTCTCAACATAATCTTCTCTTTACCTAGATACACTTTTCCAGCAATATTCAATAGTTTCGATACACTGTTTTTAGTAGGAATTGTCTAACTCCTTAAAGTAACTTACAACTCCAGATCTTTATTGGCAATTCCATCGAGCCATATTTTACAAATTTGGAAGTCGTATATATAAAAATGGATGTATGTGTGTGTGTATGTTCCGTATGGGCTCCAAAATGGCTGGACCGATTTTGTTGAAAGGTTCAGCGAAATCAAATTTTAATATTGTACCAATAACGGCATCTATATATATATAAAAATTGATGGACCGATTTTAATGACAATTTCAGGGACTCTTAAGAATAGCATGGCGGGGGACACTGTGAAGTCTGATTATTAATTTTAGATCTGAGTGGAGGGGCATGGTACTGCACCTATAGATATCTGCTAAAACTTTTGGGAGAGTTCGTGTTTTACTTTTGTCCGACACTGTGTATTAAAATTTAGATGCAGTATAAAGACCAGATGTTTTCCTAGACCTAGCAACACGGACTGGGCCCAGATAGTAGAATAAAATACGAGAGATTCAATTTTAGCAAACAAGCAGCACTATGTAGCAACTCCACGCGCATCCGAAAAAATAGATGCGACAACCTTGTCTGTAGATGGAACTACCCTCACCTTTGTTGGACAGTCCACTGTTTTCACTATTCCATTGTATCAACTGTGAAGTGCAGGACACATGTCTTATCCACTGCTACGCATCGAAGCAAAAACTCGACTTAATTGCGTGGAAACATCAGGGAAACTCTTTATTGAAACATTTCCACAGCGCTGTTTTTTGTTCTACTGTGAAAAGGCGTGGCATTCATCTTGCATACAGCTTTCTTATCTTCAACTTTTCGGTCAATATGTGATGTATAGAACTTTTGGAAATGTCTAACATTTCAGCTGGTGCACGTACCTACAGCTGATCAGTAGGCGTTTACGTTTTTTCCATGTTTGCAAATTCACTGAGAACATTTGGTTTTGATGGCGCCTTGAAACTTAAAACTAATATATATTGTATAAGATTGCCTTTTGTCAGCTAAGTAATTTTTTTTCTATTTGTCAGGTTTTTTAGAGACTGCCCTCGTATTTGTCTCAGAAATGCGTCGACAAAATGTGCTTACTTTTTAGTTCCAGAAAGCAAACGATTAAAGTTATTTTTAATTGGTATTGAAATTCCTTTTAAATATAGCTTTAAATATCTTGGCATTATTTTTAGTAGGTTTTTTTAAATTTAATGAAAATGGAAAGTTTATAAAGTTTATAGCATGAAGGGATGTTTCGGCAGAGTTTTATCTAACAAAGCTTAGCTAGCTTATATAAAATTTATACTTTGTGAAATATATAGGAGACTAATTTATTTGTATGCTTTTGTTATTTGGTCTTCTATTTCACTCACATTAATGAATAAGTTTTAGAAATTTCTGAGACAAAGATTTTATGGTTTTGTATTAGAGAAAATTATTCATTAAGTACAATAATGTTTTAAAATTTAATTATTTATAATTTGTCTGGAGTGCTGCCAATAAGCTCTTATGTATTTGATATTATAAAGAATTATATTAATAGATTATACATTAGGGTGGAGTAAAATTATGAGCTGAAAATTCATTACTTTATATAAAAATCAGTGAATTTTCAAAAGTGAATAACGTTATTTGAACGTCGCACAGTGGCTGAAAATCGTTTTTCATTGGCCAAAATTCTGTAACTTTTGAACCGATCAAAATATTTAAGTATTTTTTTTTTAATGGATAGATATGTAATTCGGCTTGACTTAATTTTAATTACATTAAAATTGATTGAGGACTTTTTAAGGAATTCTAGGTCAAAGTTGAACTTTTGATTTTAGAGTGAAATATGTGTTTATTATTTTTTTATTTATTAAAAAATTTAATATTTGGATTTTAATAATAATTATAAACATTTTTTGTAATAATGGGATTTTTACTGTGACACTCAAAAAAATTTTAACGCTAAAAAAAAATTAGTAAAATCAACTGGAGGTTTTGCTATTATTACTGAAAAATTAAAAATTTTTATTGTCAATTTGCAAATTAGTTTACACTTAAAGAATATTTACACTTAAAAGAAACGTTAATATTATTATCTAAAAATCTTGCTATTACTACAGAAGAATGTACTATTTTTTGCTGTCAAATTTGATAATTTTAAAAAAGATTTAATAATAAAAACTGCAATAGATTTTAATTGCCTTTGTAACAATGGTAGATTCAGTTTATTATTATTTTTTTTACTAATACTATGCTTTTCGTACTTAAATAACAATGAAAGGAAATTATATTTTTTTATTGTGTTATTTGGCTAATATCCTCTTGTTTCTTTTATTTCAAAATAAGCTAATACGGCCTAAGATTTTTAATGTAAATAAAACTGTATTTAAATTACATTTCTTTCCAACATTTCGTCAATTCTTTGTTGACTTTTTCATGGATAATAGTAACATGAGTATTATTTATCACATTTAAAAATGAATTTAATTTACATACAACATAAAAAACAAAAATAACATTGAACATAAATTAATAACAAGTACTCAGCTTAAAATAATATCACAGTCAAGTTATTGTATTGCAACCCTGTAATTATTATTCATTTGAGTCAAATATTGATTGCAAATATTCCATATTTTGTTCCGTGTTATTTTCGTCATTTGGTAGTTTTTTGACTTCTTCATCTAAATCCCGATGTTCAACTTTCCATCGATTTCAAATACTGGAGATGAACTGATCTGACGTTGCCAATAATATACTAAATAGATCTTCATTTGTGGAATTTCGTGAAAATTTTATAGTATTGTGCTCTCTTTAAAATCTCTAATCCTTATTCCTTTTTTCGTGGGCCTCCTCTGATAGATCTCCAAGTGGCACCAAATGATATTTAATGACATCTTCTCCATGATAAAGGATTTTGTGAACTATTGCAGACATATTTCTCTATGGGTAGTTGGTTACATATATTTTTGCATATTCCTTAGCATAATCTCCAAATTTTCTAGAGTCAATTTCTTCATTGCACGCAAGTACTTCTAGGATTATTTTAAATCTGAAAATAAGGTTCAAATCCATTTCTGTTATTTCAGATGCTGTTTCTGGATCTGAAAAAAATCTTCTTGCAGTATTGCCATCATTTGTATTGCCTGACTGACCCTTGCTTTAGCTGATCTATAATATATCCAAATTAGTGCATTGTTAGGTAAAATAAAAAGGTATAAAAAAGGTATGATAATAAAAAAAAAAAATCCAGGTTACTAATGAATTACATCCTCTGTGTACTGACACTCTAACTTACACATATAGTATGGTAATAGAACAAGTAATGACTATTATAAGCTATAAAATACCGAAAGCACAAATTTAATACACCATTGTATACGAGTACTTTTTAGAGTAATTTCATTAAAATGAAAAAAGTGTTCTACCCACGGATCGTCACGGGAGCAAAAGTATATATAGGGTAAAAGAGACACTTTCGTCTTTCTCCGGGTGGTATACGTTTCTTGTTCTCTTTTGTTCCCTAGAACTTCTATTCGACTAAAGTTGAAATTTGAGAAAAATATAGTAGTTTCATAAATATTTCATAACGCCCCTAATATTAAACGGTAGAGCTGTGACCACTTACAGCTACTAAAGACTATGATCCTACCAACATTATTGATGACAGCTTGCGAGTAGTAACCATTTATTTTTGATAAAAAACAAAAAAAAATCACCTTTTTCTGAAATTAAAAAAACAGTTGAGTTTGACAGCATGCCACGCTCACAATTACCAATAGTTTAACCTAATTTTTTGGCTACCATAATCTGGATATATTAGCTACACAAAACCGTTAAAACTAGACTCTTAGCCGATGAAATCAAAATTTCAGCCACGCCACAGTGCGTTGTTTGTGTTTTGTTGGTTCGTTTTCACTTATTAGAGTCCAGCAATAATCTCACAGCATGCACTTGTCCCAAAATCCTTGATAATTTCTTTCAATTTTCAATAAATCTTGGAGAGCACGCTCCTCTTGTTCGTCGCTCACCGCACCTAATTTTTCTGGAAAAATTTTATGTGCAGCAGCGGAAGAAGAACGTCATTTGGATCAATTAATGGTTTATTTGAAATCGTTTGTTTTCCTGGTGAATACTCAGTTCTTTTTGGCCACTCTGATCTGACGTAATGATGACATGTAGCGCGACTATCCCATAGACAAAGGAAAGAACAATATTTTGTGAAACCTCCATGCGTACCAGTCAACAAACCTGAAACAGATTAACTTGCAATTATTTACGGTGGTCTATAATATATATACAAACAAATGTTACTCACATACCTTAAGATCACCATAGAGATCAACCACTATTTTTATGTGTCTTTTTGAATTGACATTTATTCTTTACATTTTATCTTATATCTTATCTTATCCTATCGTATGATATTTATCCAATTCCGAGGCTACAAGGTTTTAGCGCTAAGTAGAAATATCCTATTCCCTTTTTACAACGCAAATAAGACGTGTCGGCATTACTTACATACATAAGAACAAACTAACTGAATATTGAATAAAATAATGTAAGTTACTTGAAATAAATATAAATTCTTTTATTTCGAAATCGTGAATAAATTCCCTATTCACCTTAACAACTCTCCCAGTTCCTATTATATTTTCCCTAAATATTATTTTGCGTTTAAAGATCATAAATACATCATGATCTTCAATTTATGATCGGTGTATTTGAGTAATGTTAAAATTTCAGTCATTGATTCGTAATTTTTTTCCATTGTATTAATGGAATGAGCAATTGGTATAGATGAATTCTCATTTTCATTTTGCAAAAGAGGAGCTTTAAAAGTGTACTTAGAGCCATCAGTATATAATCTCCATTCAGTTCTGTCATATATCTGGTTAATTTTTTGCCATTAACCATCAACATCAGTACATTATAGAAGAGAGTGTTTCTTTTTAAAATATGCACCCAATTCCAAGCTTCTATCTTTATAGATTGTAACTTTTGTCCCAACTGCAAGATTGTTCCACTGCTGCATGCTGCATGCGTGAAGGTAGTAACTATGCGTCTTGCTTCGTTAAATGTAAATCCGGAATTAGATCATTCAGCTCAGCTTGAGTCACAAAATGGCATTCATCGGACTCCCTGCTCGTAGCACTGGGAATGACAGGTAATGGATGAGTTGGTGGACGTTGAATTGGTTTGGAAACCGATGGAAACCTAAAGAACAACCTTTAAACGGATTTAAGAGGATATATTTTTAAAAGTCTAAGAATAAAAAAAAAATATCTTGAATTCATGAAAACATGGAAAATTGCGTGCAAAGAATTTCAAGTTAGGAAATTATTTCCAAAAATGGACACTTATCTATAATTTAAAACTTGGAGTTCTTAAAAGAAAAAATGCTAACAATTAAGGTCCTAAATTATGAAAATCTGATTTTATTTTTATTAAAAATAGTTGTTTATTTTTTTGAACTTTTTGTACTTTTTTGATATTATTTATCGTTCATATTTACGATGTTTTGTATTTACTTCAAGATAGAATTAAAAAAGTGTGGCAATTCTAGCCTTAAATGCTACGACAATACACAACATAGAAACTTCATATATTTTTCAAGAGTTTTTGATTTGAGCTGATTTTGCTGATTTTAAACACCACTCAGCTCAGCATGTAAATAAATCATTATCGCTATCCTACAAAAAATAGTTAATTGAGGTATTCAATTGTATCACGCCTTACTTTCAATACATTACATTTATAATCAACGAAATTTTGTAACACATTATAATCATGACATGTTATGTAAATCTACAAGTTACGTTAAAATTTAAATTTTATAAAATAAAGTCCGAGTCGATATCACCATTATAGCAAGGTTGAATATAGAGGTAAAACCAGCATGGTCCTCCTACTCTCAAGAGTTCCATTGGTATATAATAAACTTCAACCAAAACCACGTAAACTAAATAGCGAATACTTTCCCTCTATAGACTTAATTGCATTGGTGTGAACTTGATAATATGGGTACCATATTATTGATGCATGTTCCAAAATTGGTCTTACAAGTAGAGTATTAAGCTGTTTAGTAACATATGAATCTGAAAACTCCTTAGCCCATTTTTAAAGAAACCAAGAGTAGATCTTGACTTATTTACAATCAAACAAATATGACCAATGAAGTAAAGTTGCCTATCCATAAGTACACCAAGATCCAAAAATATTTGAACTGTATCCAATACTGTTCCATTAACTCAATACTCATTAAAAATTATCCCCTTCCTTTGAATTTCTTAAGATTCAGTTCCAGCAAGTTCACATTACGCCATTCAACTAATAAATCAAGCTCACGTTAAAGAGTAATATGATAATTTATGTTATTGAAATTGTGAAATAGCTTAACATCATCTGCTTACATAAGGACGTTGAAATTCGAAATTACAATCGGAAGATCATTTGCGAATAGTAAAAACAATAACAGGCCCAAATGACTCCTTTGGGGAACGTCAGAAGTAACTCTTATAATTGTAGATTCAATATTGCGAAACATGACCCTTTGAGATCTAAACGTAAGATACGATTCAATCCACAAAATAATAGATTCATGTATGCCAATGAGTCTTAGTTTGAGAAGTGAAATATTATGATCCACGCTATCAAAAGCCTTACTAAAATCGGTGTATGTCACATCTGTCTGCTTACCGCGGACGAAAACTTTGAAGACATGTGTCGAAAATTTTAGAAAATTAGTAACTGTTGATTATGATTTTAAAAAGCCATGTTTAGTTGACTTTAAGAGGTAATCAATAACATATAACAAGTTTCTGCGTAAACTTGGGAATAACACTTAGCTTCGATATTCCCCTATAGTTAAGTACATTCGCTTTACCACCTGACTTATACAAAGGTAAAATAAATGATTCTTTCCAAGTATTAAGAAAATAAGCAATTTTTAAAAGACTATTGAAAATATACGTTACTAGCAGTATACCTGCTACGTTGTTAGCGTAATAATTATATCAATTATTTAAGTCATAATAATAATTAGAAACAATAAGAAATATGGCGTGAGTGACAATACGATGAAAACTTTTAACAAAATATATCTTTGACGACTTGGACGGTCAGTACCAAAAAATATTATCATAAAATTAAAAACCATTTTATTAATTTAAACGTTTGCATGTTTTATTTATTTAAGAAAGGAGAAATATTATCATAACTTCAGAAAAAATTAACAAAACTTAAAAAGTATTAATTTTTATGCTGTTGACAAAACAATGGAAACCTTTATTGTTCAATAACACATGGTCTTGGGGGGTAGAAGATTCTTATACGGAAAGATTGTATTAATTTATTTTAGTAAAACCCCCCAAAGCATGTAGCCGTTTTGTGGCCATTTAAATATTCAACTTATTCGTCAACGCTATTCGCCAACAATATTCTAATTCCAGTTCATGTGTTTTTTTTTTTTAGCAATACTAATGCTAGTCAGACCATTTTATGGATTTATTAATAGAATATTTCTCACAAATATTCTTTTGCTTACGACCATCACTAAAATCATCTATTATTCTGGTTTTCAACTCGTGATAAAACTTTATTCTTGCCGTTATTTTATAATAATTGAAAGAAAATGTCAGAGTCTATATTTATATAACGGCTAGGGTTTTTTTTATAGTTTCTTTCAACCGTTCTACTATTTTTATTATTTTAATCAACTCTAGTAAAGAAGTTTAAAAGTTTCCACTGTTTTGGCATCTCTAAAAAAATATTTCTTTTTCGTTTATCTATTTATTTTAAATTGTATTTTTTGTAACAAATGTGTTATCTTCCAATATAGAAGACACCAAATAGTGATTTCGCCAAAAAAAAAAAAAAAAAAAAAAAATACATAATTTTATTACTAAGCGCGAAATTATTAAAAAACAAAATTGGCCAATTTAGAATTTTGTAAAAGTTTAAAATGTATTGCCACCTACTCTATTTAAGTACCATTTTTTTATTCATAATAGGTTCGAAAATTATTCAAATTATAAAGGTCAAAAAAATATTATTTTATTTATCAAGCCATAGGACAAACGCTATTGAAATTGATGAAAATGGGCACTTGTATAGACCTACTCTCCATTCAACTGACCCCTACGATATCGACGTAGCTTGCCATAAAATTCAAAATTTTCTCAAAATCGGTTTGTATATGTTGTTGCTAAAAATAAGTGACTACCAAATATGGTCAGGATCGGTCCAATTTTCGACGTAGACCAATTCTCTAAACGCATGGTATAGAGTAATGGTTTATACCGACTATAAATTTCTTACTGGTTTTCTTAAGAAAATGTACTTTCAAATGAAAATTTACCGGTTGAAAAGTATCAGTTTCCCCCTTAAGGATCGAATTAAAACAAATTTTATTCTTCTCCGATGTTTGTGTTTCTGGTGGAATCTACATATAAAATTTCATATTCCTAAATTACTTTGTAAAGAAGATACAAAAAGGTACACTCTTACATCTACGGGCCATTTTTACCCCATTTTAACATCTGAATTTCCAGAAGATATCGTCTCTTTGATGATTCTATCCACAAATTATATTTTATATTCGTTTGTCTAGAAGATACCAAGTGTAGAATTTTTCCCCTTTTTGGCGGTTCTTCCTCCCTAGACGTTAGAATTAGCCATAAATTCATTTTGGACTGATGCCCATGTATTCGGTGGAGTGTGTATACCAAAATTAATTCATATATATATCTATCATATTTATAGCATAGGCGATTTCTTGTGATTTCTACCGTTTTTCCCGGTTTTGAGCAAACGCATATTATTTGAAAGGTATCTCTTTTTCGTTGTTCACCAGATTTACAGATTTTTAAATTTTGTTCATTATTTTGAGTAAATTGCATTTAAAGTTGCTACTAACACATACATAAAATTATACATGTGCTATGTGTGTTTTATTAAATTTGTTAATGTGTTTGTTAATGTGTTTGTTATCTTCATTCACAATAATAATAAACCATAAAAGTGTTGGCTTGTGAATTGGCTAAGTTGAAAAGTAAAGCTGCCTAGAAATTGCACTCGAATTTCGTGCGCTGGAATCTGCTAATATATATTAATATGATATGAAGATGCAGAAAAGAACAATATTTACCCTTTTTGCGCGTTTTTCCCTTAAATTTCCGAATTTCGAAAAAAAAAATCCTGAGCCCATGTTTCTTTCTCGAACGAAGTCTACGCACCAAAATTCATATTCATAGTCTCATTTGTTACCATTTCTCCCTTTTTGTCCGCTTTTACCACCTTAATGTACGAATTTTTAAAAATCTCTTCTTAGTGGATCTTTACGCCGCACTGTGGTCAATATTTTGAGATAGCGGCCAAAACTCCTTTTGGTTTTTGTTCTCCGATTTTAAAGTTATTAGACTCATATGAAAGTAGACAGTAGTAAACCTCGGGAGCCAAAAAATTAGAACTCTATTTCAACTATTTCACTGAGAACGGGGTGGTCCAAAATGGGCTTTTTCAGAATTTAGTAAATTTATGATATTTTTAGTTAATTTTTAAAGTTTAAATGACCATAACTTTTTTGTTTTTCAAGATTTTTGGCCGAAATAAATTTTGTGTTGTAACTTACTGTTTTCAGAACAATTTAAATTTTTTTTTAAAAAAAGGTCAAATTTCTCGGAAATTTCCTACTTCATAGAGCACAACTCCTGTGAGTCAAGCTGAGTCAAAACACAAATTTACTATTTTGTAGTCCTAACTCTCCCCTACATTCGTATATATACATGTCCATGCATCGGGACGTCATATTTTTTGAGAAGTTATTTGTATGTGAAAGTGGCTATTATGCATATATTTTGATGAAATTTTGTACAAGAGTTCTTATTGACCCAAAAAATAATTCTGTTGAAATTAGGAGAAGTTGGCCCATATTTGGACCTAGTCCACATAGAAGGGTGTATCAAAATTTTGACAAAAATGACAATAGAACTCTCAAATTATGTGGTATCTGGCAATTCATTTGGAAAAGGTAATAAAGATTTTATTGCCATCTAATATTACACAACTTAAATACGTGAAAATTGCAAATAAATTTAAAACCGATGGAAATAACTGGTAAAACCAAGTACCTTTTATATTATTGCCAGTACCTGTTAACTCTCAAATTATGTGGTATCTAGCAATTCATTTGGAAAAGGTAAAAAAGATTTTATTGCCATCTAATATTACACAACTTAAATACGTGAAAATTGCAAATAAATTTAAAACCAATGGAAATAACTGGTAAAACCAACTACCTGTTATATTATGTTGAAACTTCGAGCAATAGGATATTAATCCATGCATTCATTTTTTTTTTCTTCATTATTGTTTAAACAATGGCTAAATTTAGTTATAATGTTCTATCTGATATATATTTTGAACGGAAAGATGAAAACGACATTATTTTACATATAATGAATAATCCATTCTTCAAAATATGCGACAAACAAGAAATTAAAATTCATAACTTAAAAATAAAAAACTTTTTAAATACTTTAAGAAAACGGTACAATCAATGTTCCAGAAACAAGAAATTGTTTTACTCACACAAACAAGAATGGCTAAGAAATAAACTTATTTTTAAAAAGCCATCAGTAACTACCACGGAAACTGGAAAAGGTGGTCGACCAGCAAAGCCAATTGATAATTGTAGTGAAAGATCACGAAGACGCAAGCTTAAACATATCAATGAAGAAGTTTCTTGTAGCATCATAAAGGATTCATTTCTGCATCAAATTCAACCATCGAAAACTAAAAAGGGTAAAATTGCTATCATTGAAAAAATAGTGGAAGCAAGCCCCAGACGCACAAAAAGGATTTTAGAAAGTATGCCGACACCAACTGAAGAAAATAAATTTACTCCAGAAGAAGCATTTGCACTATTTTTGGATTTGAAAATGACTAAAAACGAATATACAGAATTGCGGAGGCGAACCAATGAAAAAAATTGTGGAATTTTTCCATCATATCGAGATATAGTTTCTGGCAAAAAAGATTGCTTACCTTCACCAACTGCTATTAGTGTAACTTCAAGTTCAGCAGAAACAAAATTGCAGGATCTTCTTGAACACACTGCAGAACGATTATTAAAGACATTTGATGCTGACTATTTAAAGAAGTTTAAAAATTGCAGCATGACTTTAATTTCTAAATGGGGATGTGATGGGTCCTCTGGCCAGAAACAATACAAACAATGTAATGCGGAAAATTCATCAGATGCCAATTTATTCATGATTTCTTTCGTTCCATTACGTTTAACAAAACTTATATTGGTTCAGAGCCGTCAACTAGTAGAGCTGCAGAGATAGATGTATGGAAGAATGAAATTCCCTCGTCAACAAAATTTTGTAGACCAATAAAGTTTGCTTACAAAAAGGAGATTCAAGATGTCATAGATGAAGAAGTTCGAAAAATAAATGATCAAATGAAAGAACTTCAACCAGTAACATTTAAATTTGATGACCAAGACATTGAAGTAAATTTTAAAATGTGTCTCACAATGATTGATGAAAAAGTTGCACAAGCTTTAACCAAAACAAAGTCATCGTCAAGCTGCACCATATGCCAAAAAACATCAAGTCAATTGAGCCAACCACCAACACAAGACGATAGTTTTAATGAAGCATATGAATTTGGAATGTCACCTATTCATGCTAGAATTCGTTTTATGGAGCATATTCTTAAATTGGGATACGATTTGGAATTTGGCCCGTTAGGCGAAACAGTGAGAAACAACAAAGAAAATTTGGAAAAAAGAAAGCAAAAAAAAAAAAGATATTCAAGAAAAATGCCGTGAGATAGGCCTTATAATTGACCAGCCAAAGCAAGGAGAAGGAAATTCTAATGAAGGAAACACAGCAAGGAGATTTTTTTCCGATCCAGAAACTGCAGCTTCTATAACTGGAGTAGATTGTGATTTAATACGACGATTCCAAATCATATTACAAGTTATTGCATTTAGCAAAAAGATAGATGCAAAAAAAATTGGTCAGTATGCTAATGAGACAGCAACCCTTTATAACCAAAAATATTCTTGGAGACATATGCCAACCACAGTTCACAAAATTTTGTTCCATGGGGAACAAATAATTCAGCACAATATGCTGCCAATTGGAGATCTCTCAGAAGAAGCCCAAGAAAAAAGGAACAAAGACTACAGATTCTTTCGCGAGCACAATACAAGAAAAATTTCCAGATATTGTACTAATGAAGATCTTATTAATATTTTGTTGTGCACATCAGACCCATATATGTCCAGTATTCGACAAAAATGGAAATCAACCTCATTAGAGTTAGATGAAGAAGCTAAACAACTGCTGCAAAATGAAAATCAAAGCTATTTGGGAGAAATTTTTACTAATATTGTTTAATTAATACTAGTTTAAAGATTATAATTTGTTTCTAATTTTAGTATAAAGTTTTATTAATACATATAAATAAAATATATGTGCACTTTAAATCAATAGTAAAAGTTTACTTAAAATTTTATCGATGTTGTGTTCTGTATATAATATATCCAAACGGTATTGATATTGTTGGGAATTTCAGTGTTATTTTTCAGTTTAATCCTCACAAGAATTAGCTTTCTTCCAAAAAAAGCAACCTTTGGCCCCTGTGAATATTGGGACTAAATAAATGTCAGGGGCCAAATGTTGGCATTTTCTGACCAAAATTAAGTTTAGGAATAATAAATAAGTATTGGTTGTAAAATACGATTGAAGAAAATAAGAAATTATAAAAAAAATACCTATTTAAAATGTCAAAATATTCAACTTTTACATGGAAACTCAATAAAAAATTAAAATGCATTTTTAACTCCAAATTACTTACGTTCCTATCAGTCGATTTTTACGTTTGAACACGGAAATTGAAGCTTAAAGTCCCTCCTATTGAACAAAACAAATTGCGTAAAAAAATACCAATCCGGTCAAAAGTTATAGAGTATTGACCGCTATCTCGCGAAATTGACCACTGTGCGCCGAGAGTGGAACCTATAGTCCAAATATCAAGCTTCTGGGTCGAATGGTTTGGGCTGGGCGATGGTGATCATCCTCGCAACTCTTTTATATGTATAGATTGGCACATTCAAATTTGAGCGCCATTTCTCAAAATAGAAGCAGGACCAGGCTTATATGACAATCTCAACTGGCTCAGAGACGTAAAAACAGTTTCCGAATCAAAGAGCGGAATATTTGATACGATGCAACTTTTATTAAATTTGGATAGTTAGTGACGGTTAAAGTATTTGAAGTAGAACGACGAAGATTTGCGTCGGGTTCTTAGCAAAGTTTGGTTTTAAATTATCCAAATACCTCGTAAAACAATTATTATACAGTAAATTCTAATCAGCGCGAGCGGAAGAATATTTAGCATAATCTAAAGTTTAACAAGATTTTGGGTAACTTTATAAAACGCTATATTATTTTTTTTAGCCTCGACAATTTTTTTGAATTCCACGGATGACCAGTATGCTCAAATTTCAGTAAGTATAATAAAGCAGTTCTCTCAATTTATTATAATCAGTATGTTTAAAGCAAAACTATTTACTCATCACACTATTCAGAACCGTTATAGGCTCTTGTTGGCCAACGTCAAGAGTTATAGCAAGAGTAGGTGATATCGAACGTCAGATAAGGATATTTGGTCAATACAATTCACTATAAAACTTTCAACATTATCCACAAAAACTAGATTCAAAATTTTTTGTTCGAGTTTAAAACACAATTAATCTGAAATACCCACAGATCAGATAGATCAAGAGTGCATCATAACAGGGAAATGTTGTAGATGGAGTAAACGATAAGGAATCAGACGAATAATACTTTAGCTAAATTGAAACCACCATGAATTAGAAGTGATTCGCCATGTTTCATAACGTTAAAACACAATTTCATTAAAATTACTCTTCTAAATCATTTCAAATTTTTATTATAGTATCATTTTGCGAATGATCTTCATATCAAAGCATGTTATTAGGAGCTAAGTTTTGAAACAAATCTGTTTATATAAAATTCAGTTATGAATGGTCCATATATTAATTTTCAATACAATACTTTCAAAGCAATCTATTTAAGCCTGAAAAAATAAAAAAAATTTAAACATGATTGTGGCATTATGCATTTATTCCATTATGTATTCCATATATATATAAAACCATTTCATTTTCCCATATTTCGTTTATACTTAATTCTAATATTCATTTTTGGCTGCAGTAAGCTTGGATCACACTATTACTTTCCCACTAGGATTATTTAGTTCAAGTATTTTTGGTAGTGTGCCCTGAATACTCAGTCTAGTCGGTAATAACGTTACAGTTTTTTTTTAAAGAAATAACGAAACTAGATTTTACAGGTTATCAGTTAAAGCTAGTTTAGGTAAACCCAGATTCTTAACAAAAATAACAGCTACTTGACTAAAGCATTAAAAATCGCGACATTAACTATATGGAGTTTATTTGAACTTCCAAAAACTGAACTCTCCACCGTAGATCCAATTTGAGGTCCTTATGAATATTTTATGTTGTAATATTTTATGAGAGATCATGAAGCGGCAAAGCTCCCAATGATCGGAGCATAATTCTGGAGGGCGTCTTGCAAAATCAAGGAAAAATGTTCGATACTTTTCACTTCGTATGATTTCATGCTTTGTTTACTCATTTGTTAACTATTTAATCATAAATTACTATACCTTTTTTTTTATTATATATTATAGCTATCAGCTTAATTTGTCGAGTAATCCCCATGTAAGTCTATTAGCGCATCTACGATTTCTTATGCCATCTGTGGGAAGTCGAAGTGCCAGCTTGTATGATATCAAGGTTATACAAATGCATTGCAATTCAGTTGGAACCTGCGGGTTAGTTCCTTGTATTGCCAGCTCATCAGCTTTACAGTTTTGAAGGATATTACTGTTCCATGAGCTTCATATGAGTGTAATATCAATGAGACTCATCTTATATGAGTCTCGTAAGAGCCAAACTCGGGGAATGGGGTCTTTCTCAGGGTTGCCATTGGGTGGAAAGGTTTCTGTCTGCTATCCACTTGGGGATAGCAAGAAGCGATTCCTCTGATGAAATTCTGAAGCAGTTCACTACTTCCGATCTCAAACCAAGTTTTCCCTGGTAATGTCATACAAACACCCGTTTGTCGGCAGCTAGAGTGAGAAGGCATATAGCTGGGTAACCTGATTGGCATGCTAAGTTACACACAAAGTCACTAAACCCCAGCTGTGTATTACAGCGGAGATGGTGACTACGAACTGGCAGCCCCATTACCATCATAGGAAACAGTGGACCAATCACACGCTTATCTGAAATGCAAATGATTAACGAAACTAGTACAAGAGAAATAGAAAACATATGCCCTACATTGATGACAACCTTTGGCACACGAAAACGAATACGAATTGGACAATGGAACGTTAGAACAATAAGTGAAACATCATGACTCGCTCAACTGGAGGCTAAAATGTTGAAATTTAATGTTGCCATTCTGGGTAATGCGGTGGTGTAGAAATGAGCAAATAGTATCTATAAATGGAAATATGGTATTGTATAGCGGAAAGAAGAACAGATGCGAAAGTGGAGTTGCATTTATAATATCCAAAGATTTAAAATCCACCTTACATTCATGGAACCCTAAATCGGATCGAATTATAACAGCTCGTTTCTTTAGTAAGGTTGGAAAATATATCACCATTGTTCAATGCTACGCACCCACGGAGGATGCGGACGACTCAGTCAAGGACGAATTTTATAATCAACTAACCACTACGGTACACAATATTCCAAACCGCGACATACTTATCCTCACTGGAGATTTTAATGCAAAGATTTGGAATGACAACCATGGCATATCCCACATCATGGGAAGACATGGCATGGGAACTGGAAACAAAAATGGTGAGAGGTTCATAGAATTCTGTCAGACCTTCCAATTAATTATTGGTAGTTCAGTCTTCTTACACAGAAACATACATAAATACACGTGGACATCCCCAAACGGTAACATTCACCACATTTGCATTCGTCGTAAATGGAGAGGATCATTAATAGACGTGCGCACTAAAAGGGGTGCTGATATAGACATTAATCACGAGCTGGTGGTGGCGACAATAGGAATTAAATTTAAAAAAATTTACAAAAGAGACACACAACAGATACGTAAACGTTTTGATGTTGAAAAACAACGGGACGAAGATAATTGGAGAGGTTCTAGGAGAATGTATACCAGCAATCAACACAACATGGGAAGAAACATGCAACTCACTCAGAGCCATTGCAGAAAAGAAAATAGGTTACAAACAAAAAACAGATAGAAAAAAATGACTGTCAGACAACACCTGGAAATTAATTCAGGAAAGGAAAAACGTAAAACAGCGGAAGATTGATAACCCAAATTTCAATCCACAATACACCACCGCTGCGAAAGCCGTAAAGAAATCAGCCCGAAACGTTATAGCCCGTGAAGTAGAAGCAGCTGCCGGCGCGAACGACATGAAAGAGTTACATCAAATAATAGGTCGTCTCTCAAACCAAAATATGAATAGAAATCATTCAGCAAAAGATGTAAATGGTCAATTGCTTACGAACGTTGAAGAACAAACACAAAATGGAGGCAGCATTTCGAAGAAATCAGCATCATTATCGATGATAATACAGAAAGCTCCTCACATACCGATGCGTCTACAACAATCAACGACATAATATCTACAGACCTCCCAAGCATTCAGGAAATTACATGCGCTGTACAAAAACTGAAAAGAAACAAAGCGCCAAGTGAAGATGGTATATCCCCTGAGCTACTCCAAGCCAACCCAGCAGTAGCCGCGGATATCATCCATCCATATATACGTGATGCTTGGTTAAATGAACAGCTACTTAATACGTGGACAAAAGGTGAGATAGTAAAGCTACCAAAGAAAAATGATCTGACTGAGTGTGATAATTGGGGAGCTATTACTCTGCTCAACACTGTATACAAGGTTATTGCTACCATAATAAATAACAGATTACACAGTATCGAAGAATCACTACGTGATGAGCAAGCAGGCTTCCGACCACACCGTAACTGTTTGGATCAAGCCAATATGCTCCGTGTAACAATAGAACAATCGGTCGAATGGCGTACACCGCTTTATTTGGTATTTATAGACTTTAGAAAAGCATTCGACTCATTAAAAAATTCTGAAATATGGGATGCATTACAAGCAAAAGGTGTACCAACAAAATTGATAAATTTGATTAAAGTAATATACAACAATACCACACTCCAAGTTCGACATAATGGCATGATCAGCGAATCATTCACGACAAACGCTGGAGTTTAACAAGGTTGCCCTCTATCTCCATTATTGTTTGCCGTTGTTTTGGATAAGTTTATGACACAAGTATGCAGCAAAAGAGGGGTATTGTCTGGGATCTCCAAAACCATCTATAAGATTTGAATTTTGCTAACGATATTTGTCTCATATCGCACAAGTTTAACGATATGCAGAGCAATATAAATGATTTGGTTGTGTTGGCAATTAGAGTAGGACTGCAAGTAAATATTGCCAAAACACATGCAATGCGTATAAATAATACTACTGATAACCACTTTGTAGTACAAGACCAACTCATAAAATATGTTAAATCCTTCTGTTATCTAGGATACATGATGTCGATAGATGGAGGAGTGGAAGAGGACGTGTCACACCGGCTAAATAAGATAAGGTCCGCTTTTGTTCGGTTAAATCAAACGTGGAGATCACCTCAAATCTCGAAATATACGAAGATCCGTATTTTCAATGCCTGTGTGAAATCCACACTGCTGTATGGAAGCGAAACATGGCTTATGACGAATAATATAGCGAGAAGATTGCAAATTTTCATAAACAAATGTTTGCGCATAATATGCCGCATCTTTTGGCCTAACGCTATCATCAACATTGAACTCTGGCGACTAACAAACGAAGTGCCCATAATTCGCCAAATAGCAAGACGAAAGTTGAAATGGATAGGCCACACAATTGGCAGCATCACAAGGACTGCACTAGAATGGAATCCCCAAGACAGCCGACGCTCAGGCCGCCCTATGAACACCTGACGTAGAACAGTCCTACAAGAACTCAATATCCAACATAAATCGTTTGACGAAATAAAAGTTTTATGTGATGATAGGATAAGTTGGAATTTTCTTGTAAAAGCCCTATGTTCCCAAGTGGAATGAATAAAGGAAGAAAAGAGCCAGACTCAATCTAAACTTCTTTGTATAGACTCCCACTCACCCTAAGTTATATTCAAAATCTTTCTCGGTATTATATTGTATACACAGATGTCTGTGCTGCAGTTACCTGATCACACATTTACGCAGAACACTTTGCATGCCGATAGGTGTTGTTCACCTAACTCCTAATGGTGAAGACCAATGCATCTATTAGTACACGATCAAGAAGCTGCTATTCCAGGCACGAATAAGTTGAGTCATTCCACTATCAATTATATAAAAACGCGATGCACGAAAAATCTTTTACGTACTTGTATTTCACAAACGATGTAATAAAGCAACACGACCAGGCTCATATAACTCAATTTTCTTCGCAGTTACCTTTCAACTAGGAAGAACGATGATGATGGTGTAAAGCAAAAAGAAACAAAATTGTAATTGTTATTGCCACTGCTATGCCATTTAATGAAAATGGCGGTTTGTCTGCCCTCTTAACTGCCAAGGGACCGATATCATTAAATGTATTTCCATTTTCGTATGCAATGCATGCAAGAGCTGTTTGTGTGTGAGTTTCTGAAAGTAACGCAATGAGAGATTGTTTCAACACAAAAAGAAAATAAATATAAAAATTTTCTTTAGCAGCCAGGTGTTGCATGAATAAGTTGATTTTGTATAGAATACATTGACTTCTGTATTTGATTGGTACATCACAACTGTTGGTTGGTACCTTATGAAACATTTTGTTTTCCATTTATTTATTTTGTTGGTGTTGTATTACTTGTAGGGTTTATAATTTATTCCATTGTATTACCACTACCACTTACCTTTATAGGGTCTCTGTACGAGAAACACAGTTTGCGTAATTACAAGGACAACATTAACTTGAATTACTACTTCATTTTGGTATTGGTTCCATATGCATCTACACATACAGAAAAATATACTTACTCGCATGTGACCATCTGAAGGAAGAAAGTTTGGGGGATTGGTACATCCATATAGCACTTAATGTAAATTAAGTTTTCTCTGTAATTCAACATGTTCAGTACAAATGTATGTGAGAGTGATTCAGTGACGAAACTTACATGTAAAAAAATTCTTGTATTATAAATTACTTTTTATGACATTTTTTGATGTACACACTCAGCTGACAGTGGATTAAAACTTTTTTTTATATCAAAACCTTTAAACTAATGGATATGCTGTTGAGTTTTTCTTCTGTCATACAAGATGTGATGGACAAGTGTAGTTTACATTGTCCAACCAAATACGTGCCAGTTGGCATCAAGGCTAAACTTACAGGTTAACTGACTTTGAGTTTGTTGTTGTATAATGGAGTAACGTTTGAAAACCGAGTTGACTTTATTGTTAAAATATACGTTAGCAAGTACTTATGCTAGCGAATTAACAAAGGTTTTCCAAAATCGTATCAAGTTGGTCTCTAATTTGCCCCTCTCACATTTGTTACACAATACATAATGGGGAAAAATTCGTTAGGTTGAAAATAAAATTTCAGCCACTATGGCAGATACCTCTTGTTGCTTGAAAATAAACTAAAAATGCTTTGGATTCAACTGAAAATGTTTCTGAATAAATACTCATTGATTTCAACATACATTTTCAGTTAACTGGATGTGTGGAAAATTAACACAAAGGGACTTTTGAGTGCAATTTTTATTAATTTGTGAACTGCAGACAAGGCCGGCCGCAGTAGTTTTGTTGCCCCGAGCGGTGTTTACGTGCGCCGCCCCCCGCCTCCCCAGACAAGCATCAAATAATTTTTTTAAATAGAAAGATTACGTTATTACAGAACTAAAATTTAAATATTTACAAATAAAAAAAGACATTGTTTCAGAATTATCGTTTTCTTACTTTAGAGACTAAAAATGAGCGAAATTCCAGAAAATAAGCCTCAAAGTTTTAAAAACATACTCTTCTTGGTTTTGCACTAGCAAACTCGTTTATTATTTCACTGTAATCCAGCAATGGAGCAATCTGAGGCTCAATTGATATTGTTGCCAGACCGCTTCGATATGATTCGGACCTCGATGATCTTAGATAAGTTTTTGTGAGTTTAAGTTTCGCAAAGCCATAGTCTTTTGTCATTTTTAAAGTCTGCAGCTGTATTCCTAGATACCACAATAGTTGAAAGAACTTTAAGTTTATCTCGTCAATCAACAAAAGTGATATCTTTCGATGCACCGTAAGTTAAGTCATTACACAATTAAGAGCACTTGTCTGATACAACGTCAGATGACATATTTTTAATGTTGCTTACATCATATAGAAAATCAAAAAGTTCACTATGACATTTAATTTGTTGAAATCTTTCACTTAACACACCAATGGTGGTGTCTAAAACTCTGTAGTAAAAATCAACTTTTTACCGCATTTCTGGGTCGCCTGTCGTCTCTTCCTTCAAAATCAGAATGGGCCTTGATTTTTAACCTTCCACCCCGTTTTTTTTACAGTGGCAAGATCCTTGGCGTGACTCTAATTGCCCTTGAAATTTTAGATCCTTTCTCACATACCTGAAAAAATCTTTTCTGTTTTGTAATAAATTTATAGCTTTTAATACTTCCAAGGTTTTGTTGTTAGTTGTGATCAAAGATATCGATAAGTGTCACACGAAAGATTTGTCGCCACCTAAAATCTGCCAGCATAGGCGATGACACAGTTCGCACACCCCTGGAGTCAGTTTTGCCTGTAGGTATGAAAAAGTTCTTATCAGATGCTCTTTTATATGTGGATTAAATTTACTATTAACGCAATTTGAGAAAATTCTATTATATATTTTTTGATAGATTTTAGTGAAAATCGGTAAGTAGCGTTACATGGGACTACGAATAAAAATTGTTCTACAGGATTGGTATTAAGACTAATAATTAAAGGATTCTACTAATTAAAGGATTCCACACTGGGGTAGTCTGGGGCAGAGTTTAAACGAGTTGCAAATAAGAACACAGTAGTGGTCGACCATTTGAGGTGGCCACACTAGAAACAGCTAAAAAAATTTCCCAATATACTTGTAGTATTGGATGATCGTCAGCTGAATGTGAGTGAGCTATCTGAAATGATAAGAGAAATAATGCAATATGTCTGTCTGCAGGATGGGTGCCGCGTTTGCTCAATAGAGTGTTAGACGATGGTTCACCGTAATTAAGCTGAGTTTTTGTATCGATTCGTAACTATGGATGAGACTTTACAGCTGAGAAAAAGGAACAGTCAAAACAATGGACTGAAATGGTAGAATCGTGCCAAAGAAGGCGAACATAATTGCATATGCAGGCAAGGCCACGTCGTCTGTTTGATTATCTTAATAAGGAAAAATGGTCAGTGGCAAGTATTACGCTAACCCATTGCAGCATATAAGTGATGAAATTAAATAACAAAGGCAGCGTTCGACGAAGCAGAAAATTCCACTATTGCGAAGGCCAATATCCATAAACTAAAGGTCGAATTGCTTCATCACACACCTTATTTGCTTGGATTTTTTTTTTTTATTTCCAAACTTAAGCAAATGGTTCGGTACTATAAGATTTGCAAACAGTATAGAGGTGGAGTCTGCAGTTGATTACTATTTCAAGGAGCCAGACAGTTCTTACTATAAACATGATAACGAAGCTATTGAATATCGTTGGCGAATGTATATCCAGCTAAAAGGAGATTATGTTGAGAAACAAGGAAAATTTTTTCCAAATTCAATGTATTTATTTTAGGTGGCATACAAGGTGGCCTTTATTTCTGTGTGTTCAACAAATGTTTATAATGAAATAAACTTACTGAATTAAATAGATTAAAAAACATTGAAAGAAATAAATTGAATTATAAAATAAAACTTCCTAGAATTTGCACTCGAATTTCGAGGGCTGGGCTCTGCTAGTATTATTTAATAAAAAAGTCACTTGAGTGATAATTTTCAATGGCAAACAAGTTAATTGGAGGTTAAAAATATCATATCTTTATATCTGTGGTCATAAGCGGTAACCGCCTAAGTCGACTTAAGAATGATTTGAGTTATGTATGCTATCATATTCTACTAAAAACGCTTTATATTTACGTGAAATCTCCATTTCTCTATCACTGTTTATTAAAAACTTATTAATGAAAACATGCTAACCTAAGTCGTAATGAAGTCTCATTACATTTATATAAAAAGTTATTTTTCTCGAAAGCATGATTTTCGACTTAGGCGGTTAATGCTTGTGACCACAGATATATCGTCTTGCCAGTACAATACTGTAACATCTCAGAATGTTACTGTTTTCCAAAACTGCTCTATTGGGCTAGAAGAGACTCAAAGAATCAAAGGAATATTATAACGTCTAAAAATTTTACGGTGTTCAGTGAAGTTACAATACATATTCTTACACTACACAGAACAAATTGTACTGAACGATAAAACTTTAAACCATAATATCTCAAAACTATATATTTTGAGTTGTTACAGTATTGGTTGAATTGAATTGGTTGAACATTTGCTCTATCTTTGAAAGAGAATATTTAATTTCTAACGTTTTGAGATCGAAATATTTTAAAATTTGTGAATAATTTTTTATTCATAATTTACATAATTACTCACAATATCTATAATATTAATAGGCTAGGCGATTTATTGTGACTGATGTTTTGTTCTACCATTTTATCCCGTTTTTTTCCAAACCTATGTTATTTGAAAGGTATTTCTTTTTAGAGGTTTTGCAAATTTACAGATTTTTAAATTTCTTCCTTTATTTTGAGTAAATTTAAAGTTGCTATTAACACATACATAATAATTTACATATACTATGTGTGTATTTATTAAATTTGTTAATGTGTTTGTTAATGAGTTTGTTTTCTTCATTCGCAATAATAATAAACCAAAATAGTGTTGGTTTGTGAATTGGCTAAGTTGAAAAATAAAATTGCCTAGTAATTGCAGTCGAATTCCGAGTGCTGGAATCTGCTAGTTAAAATAAATATTGAATGTTTTAAAAATATATCCTGTATGCGTATATTAGATTAAAGTGCCGTTTATTGTTCAATAGGCACTATGGGCGCGTTAAAATATATTAAAAAAAAAAATGTGAACTTACATTAAATATCTAATGTATTTCGTTCCTGCCACGCTATTTGCAATTTTTTTCCAATTACAATAATATGCAACTCTCAACTTTTGCCAACATTTCATTAGTAACAAACAACCTTCAAACTGATAAAAAAATAAAATAAAAGCTCTCAACATATTTTCGCATTTCAATCATTATTATTTTTGACCTGATACTTACCATTACGTACACGTTATACACGAAACAACAAAAAAATTTCGTTTTGAGAAAATGAAGTACAAACATTGACATTATTGTGAAATAGCCTTTCAATCCTTGTTATTACACATTGTGTAGTCGCAAGTAATTTTAATATTTTGCGTTCTGTAGTAAAACAACCAGTGTTCAAGGGACACAGAAACAAAACAAAAATCATTTGCTTCTCTTTATGTGCCTTTGGCCTACTTAACTATTAGTTGGAGTAATAAAAATGATGTTCATTTAACTGTAGAACAGTAAAGATGCAATGAAAAATAATGTCGTACAGCAGGACGAAGCCTAAACCTCTTGTGTAAAATGTCAGTTCAATGTTCATGACTTGCAGTTATAGTTCGCATACATTTTTATATGTCAATGGCAAGTCATTATTGAGTTATAGTTTCATTTTCGTTTCTCATATTTTCAACAACTTGGTGAGCTTGTTATTGCACTTCATTAATGTTAAGTAACGGTGTAAAGAGGACTTCTGTCCACAGGTAGTAATACATTTAAATGAATGAAAATAAAATTGAGTACTCTGTTGTTTATAAGCAGTTTAATGTGATTATGTGGGAGCATTTTAATAGTTTACGTAATGAAAATAAGTCAACTCCGAAGAGATCATTACTATGGTTCAGTCATGCATGTTGTAAGTAGTTACTTTTATTACTTTTTGTATGGAAAATGCAAAGGATTTGTTATGAATAAAATTGGTTAGCCAAATAGTTTTGTTAAAGAACATGATTTTTTATATTTCTTTTTTGTCTCTCAATGTTGAGAAATTTGGTCATAATATTTTGTTTAGAATATCGGTACAGCTGAAAAAAAAATAATATGACGAAAAGTAATATTGTCATAATATTGTGTTTAGAATATCCCATACAGCTGAAAAAAAAAAATAATACGACGAAAAGTACCTTACATTAAAAACAAAACTCACCATTAAAATAAATAATAAGCTAATTCAATTAAATAAATTCCTTTATTATACTAATTTTTTTATAACTGATTTTGAAGTGCAATGCTAATCCTGTTGCGTCCGAGTATTTGACGTTCTTCGAACGTTTTTTTGGGGTTGACTTAAAATTCAGTTTGCCATGGAGAATTTCCACTGGCCAGTACACCAGTATAAAGTTTGCCATGCATTGCCATGCATATTGGATAAATAATATCTGCTGCTATCGGAAATATTATTTTGTTGAGTGTTAAAATAGACCTTTTTCTTAATTATTCACTATGTGAAGCAAAACCATACCTATACTTCAACTTTTCTTCCATGAAAGTTAAGATGGAAATTATTATAAAAGTAGTATTTAATTATTTCAGCATAAAATGTTTTAAATAAAGCGTTTTTCAATGAAATGGTGCCACGAGAAGGGACGTTAATAGTGCTACCAGATCGAACATTACCGTTATCATTATCGTGATATATTGAACTAAAATTGACCAGGAAATTAGATCGTTTACATAACTCATCAGCTACACCGACCATTGTAGAGGATACAAAGAAACAAAAGCCAAAACGTAGATTCAATGAAAATTCGTCAGAAAATATTGTAAAATCAGATAATGTTCGTAAGATGTCCACAACTGAATAGGAAAATTTGGTATCAACAATACAAGTAGTAAATTATAGTCGGTTTAGACAGACTATACCATGCTTAGAGACCCTATTTCTTAGGTTCAATTAATTGGATATTAATTTTTTGGCTACAGATATGGAAAAGTTCATATCGGGTGCTATATTTATATGGGACCTCGACCGAAAAATGGACTGATCCTGACTATATTTGGTAAAGCCACTATTTTGGAAAAATATCCTCGTATACAAACCAAATTTGATTGAAATCTGTGCAATATTTTTATTTTTTTGATAGATTTAAGTGAATATCGGGAACAAGCTCTATATGAGGCCTATGACTAAGAATTGTCCTATAGAGATTATTTTTGGACTACTGATTAATGGATATAATAAACACATTCAAACCCAAATTGACTGAGATCTATATGATAATTTGGATCTTATGGCAATTTATGTCAATTTCATAGGTGTCATTTGTATGGGGACAGCTTTCATCCCATGGGTGACAGAAGCTAATATACCCAATTTCATCGAAATATGTTCCTAGTTGCGACCTTAAGTTTGATTACAAGGTTTACATGGACACACAAACGGACAAATGGACGGACGGACATCGGTAAATCGACTCAGAAAATTATTCTGAAAATTATTCTGAGTCGATCGGTATAATAAAAGATGGGTCCAGGTCAAATATTTTTGGTAGTTGCAAACATAAGCGGAAAGTCATTATAGCCAAACCACGTAGTGAGTGGTATAGGGTATAAAAAGCCCACAAAAACTGATTTGATAGAAGTAAAAGAAGATATTAAAGAAGTAAGTCTAATGTAAAATAATTGGCTGGTGAAAACAAACTATTACAGGAGGAGGCTCAACTGTAAGATGACCAGGGGAAAAAATTATATTTAGATGCAGTGGTAGATATGTTTAAAAACACTCTTAAAATTAAACGGATAAATGATGTAGAACAAGCGAAGCAAATTTTCAAAAATATGAGAAAATGACTGTTGTCTTCAAATTTGCGAAAAATTTAGTTGGTATTTCTGAATATATTAACCGATATCTCAGTAGCGAACGTCAGAAGAATGCGAAAGCAATGCTGAATTTGAAGAAGGATATTTTATATATTGATAAAAGTAAGCAGGTTGTAGTTAGAGATGATAGCTTCTGGTGGATGGTAAGCGGTTGGTCTGGAAAAATGATAAGAATTAAGAACTACATTGGATTATAATAACATTTTTTCCAAAATAAATTCCAAAAACTAGTAAAAAAAACTATGAAAAATACAATGAAAATCTTATCACAAAAAAATTTTAATTAAGAAATAGAAATCATAAATAAGAAAATAAATTTTAAATAGACAAAAAAAAAAGACCCGTGTCTCACAGTTTTGCCCCAAGTCATGCACTTTTTTATGGCCCCCAAAGATTTGGGGCCTCGGTGTAATATTTGCAAAAAAGTTATCATTTTCTCAGGCTCATATCTTGCAAACCGTACTTTCATTTACTCACTGAGGCAAAGTTGTAGCTCTTGTCATAAGGAACAAAAATTGTGAACATATAAAATCAAAAAAACTTCATCTTCAAGATCGAAATCGCAAAAAACTTTAAAAAAATTAGATTTTTTTTTACCTTTTTTCCAATGTTCAGGTCGTTTATAACAAACCGTTCAAAACTCAAGGAAATAATCAACAGCAAAAATGTATGAACTATAAATATATGAACTTCCTAAGAGTGGTTCTTAATACCGTTTAGGTAGCGCATAAGTAGCCGCAAAAGTGAAAAATTTCCCGAAAATTTTTTAATTTCATTTGTTTTTTCTTTACTTCAACATTGAAATACTATGCTATCTATAACAAAAATAATAAAAATAAGTGAGAAAATTGTAGTCGGCCTAGACCGACTATACGATACCCTATACCATGGTTTAGAGAACCTATCTAACCCTATCTATATATAGAAAATAAGCATAAACCAAATTTGAGTGGTATTGTTATTATTTTTTTTGGCTGCAGATATGAAAAGGTCATATCGGATGCTATATCTATATGGGGTCTGGTCGAAAAATGGACCGATCCTAACCATATTCGGTAAAGTCACTTATATTTTGAAAAATATATACAAACCAAATTTGAGAAAATTCTGTGCAATATTTTTGTTATTTGATAGATTTAAGTTAAAATCGGAAAGTAGCTCTATATGGTGTCTATGACAAAGAATTGCCATATGGGGTTTATTTTTGGATATATAATAAATTGATGTAATGAACATCTATATGATAATTTGTAATTTGTATGGGGACAAGGTCTGAACATGGACCGAATTTTACCAGTTTCAACAGCGTTCATCCTATGTCCGATGGAAGGTTATATGCCAAAGCTCATTAGAATATATTCATATTTGCGACCTGTAGTTTGATTTAAAGGTTTACATGGACATACAGAAGGACAGACGGACGGACATCGCTAAATCTACTCAGAAAGTGATGCTGAGTCGATCGGCATAATAAAAGATGAACCACTTTGTGGTATAGGGTGTAAAAATATTCGTAATGTGTTTATAATGTTGATGGACCTGGACTTGCAAATCGCACTCTCTTAAGTTGTCGATCCAAAACGTCGACCGAATCGGCCGAATTTGGCTCTGATTCAGAACTTATGGTGTCCACAAGCACGTTGCTTCCAGACTGCCCTCCAGTGTCAGCTTTTGCTTCTTCAAATACTTCACTAACCTCATACAGGGTGATCTTGTGACTCTACCAACATAACTGAAATGAATTGGAAAAGAAATCAAGAAAGGAATGCAAAACAATGCATCAATAAAATTGATATTACCTCTGCAAGCAGTGCGTCGACTTTTTTGCCTCTGTACCGTTTTTCCATGGGCATTGTGGTTTGGTGAAACCGTTCTCCTTGCTCATTGGATTCGGCAGGGAGTTGTTTAATAAAATCGTCCAAATGAAAATGGTGAAAATGCAGCTTTAATGTCATCGATGTGCCGATTTTCTCAAAATACTACATAATTTCTTGCACTCATTCTCTTGCTTCCGGTTCCGCGCCTCGATCCCCTCCCAAGGCTCTGGTGCATTACGCTGAAGGTAAATCCATGCCATTAAATGACTTTCATCAAGCGATGAATCAAAGTTGCTCTTGAATAGCTTTCTAATATCAGGGCCAATATCAGGCTTTTTGATATAAAACATTAACATGGTGTGAATAGTACAATGAGGTGAACAAAAATTCATTTTAAATTTTCTACAATACGCTTTTCAAATAGTCGAATGCGTTTGGACAGTTTACAACGGCCACTTCGATGAATTTTTTAACAAAAGACATTTTGGGTATCAGTATCACACCAAGGTAGCAGTATTCATTTATTATTCTCACTTCTTGCCCTTTGTACTGCCAGCACTCTCGTCTAGATAATCTTCCACCTTTTCTGAATACTAGCTTTTCCGATTTTGTTAAATTTACCTCCACAATTTATTTATCATTTGTGGCATTACACTGATGTCATCTGCAAGCAACACAATATCATCTGCATAAATAACAAGCGTATATTTGTTTCACAAATTATCATTCCTCCACCTAGGTGTTCATATAAATCATTTAGATATAGCGTGAAAAGTAGTGGTGATAATAAACATCCCTGCTTTACACCTGAATATGTTTCAAAACTTTCGGATAATCCATACAGCAGACGTTGTGTGGCTATATACATTCTCAATAAGATTTACTATTTTTGTTGATATTCCCAGCGTATGGAGCTTATATAACAAACGTCTCCTTGGTACCCTATCAAACGCAGCTTTGAAGTCAACAAAGAATGCATACACCTTTTTATTTTCTTCAAATTTTAAGTGAACAATAGTAGATAAGTTGTAGATATTATCAACAGTAGAATAGTTTCTCCTGAAACCAGCTTGATATTCATTCAACAATTTGAAAGTCTTTCATTTAAAGTACCTATTAATATTTTGGCCACACAATTCAAAAATGAAATTCCCCTGTAGTTATTTGGTGAATTAACGTCTCCCTTCTTATAAATCGGAAAGATTATTGTCTGCAGAAGAGTTTCATCTACTGATCCAGCCTCAAATATTATATTAAAAACCTTAGTTACTTCAGCCACGAATTCAATTGATCCGTTCTTGAAGAATTCGTAGGGTACTCTATCTAATCCGGGTGCTTTATTTGACTTTGTGTTCTTTAGAATCTACTGAATTTCTGTTGTTGTCATTGGTCTGTATAGTTCTTGATCACTACACATTGGTGCGAATTGAACATCGTTTGTTAGTTGTGGTGGATTTAATAGCACTTCAAAATATGTACTAAAATCAGTTGAAGAAATATTAACTCCCAGTTGAAATGTTTGACCTCTAATTTCCTTCGAAATTTTCCACCAATCTTTTGAGTCATTGACTCTATTAATTTTTGCTACAATTTCTTTTCTATATTTTTCCTTTCTTTGTCTGCATATTAGCCGATACTGCTGTTTCGCTTTTAAATAGTTGAGCTTGTTTGAATGATTTTCTTCCTTTCTGTAAATATTTAGCATTTTAAACGATTTTTCCCTCGCATTATAACATCTATAGTTAAACCAAGTACTCTTAAAGGTATGACTGTTTTGCCTTTGAGCAACCTTAGTGACTGACGTATTAATCACAGTAATTAATTCTCCCAAACTCTTTATACTACCTCCATTTCTTTGTCTAAGATTTTGATCAAGATATTGATCAAGTCTAGCTTGATATTTTCCTTTTCAGATTCAATCCATTTCAGTTTTGGTAATAAATTCATTTTTTTTACATTATTAGCTTCCTCGTTTATGTTTAGCTTTAATGTTATAGGCAAATGGACGGACCATATTTTTGCATCTACTTTAAATATCTCAACAAGCAATGTTAAATCTTGTGAAACTGCACGCAAATCATTTACTGAACATCCTACCGAGTTAATGAATGTAAAATTTCCATTTTCATCTCCATTGAGAATTATATGCCCATAATCATTGAATAATTTACTAAACGTTTGCCCTTTGTATTTACCACTTGATCATGAAATTTTCTCTGATTTAAATCGGCCAAAAATACTGATTTATAAATATCGTCTATATCTTGCTGTATTTCGCCAATTCTAACATTCGCATCACCAATTATTGTTGTATTTACTTCCGCTGTTGAGCTACAAAAGTCGTTACTTACAGAAAATTCCTCATCCCAGTTTGAGCCGCTGATGTATACAGCTATAATGCTAAATTTTGTATTATTTATGTGCAAACGGATTAAATCAACACCATTGATACATTGAAAGGAGTGTTTTAACCCAGAGTCTTTTAGATCTTTCCTTATTTCATATACGCACCCACCACTAGCTGTACTATACTCGCTTAAACATTGAGCTGGTTTCCAGTAAAGATGAAAGTTTTAAAAATATTTTTCCCATTGATCAATTTTTTCTTTTATTACATGTGTTTCAAATAAAGTAAATATTTCATGATGTCGCAGATATTCAAAAAATTCAGGATACAGACATTTATTACTCAATCCATGAATTTTATATGACACTATATTTAATTTAAAATTCTAACTTAAACTTAATTTAGCACTGGTATTATAATTATGTTTAATACTATTAGTTTTTATTAGTTTTTTGAATACATTCTTGCCCAAAAAATTAGAAAATTTAATATCAATTGTTTTTATAAATAGTATCGCCATAAATATCACTCAAAATTACCTCAGCTTTCTCTTTTCCTCACACAAGCTCATCTTGATTATTCCACATGAACCATTTTCCATCAATTTCAGGCTTATGATTACATACTTTGATTCGTTTATTTTTACTTATAGCCATTATATATTTTTTCAATTGAAGCATCATCTTTTTACGTTGTTGTTGATCGCGGTTTAGATCTCGGTCGACATATATTGATGAACCAGCTAAGTTTTTTGTATGTCTCAGTACATCTCTCACCCCTTTAGTCGACGTCATTTCAACCACCACTGTTATCTTTTTATTGGATTCATACACTTTCTTAACAATTTCTATCTCAATCGGTGTCGTAAGTTTTAAAAGATTTTTGCATGTGTCCATCACTGCTTTAAATACGGACTTTTGCGTTGGAACTCCGTTGAATATAAGGCTTTTTCGTTTTACTTGTTCTTCTAATTGCATTAAGTGTCGATGGTCATCAAGTTTTCCCTCCTTTAATTTTATTATTTCTTCCTTCAGGTTCTGATTTTCAACTTGAAGTTCATTAATTTTCCCATTTATTCCACTTATTTTAAGCTTAACTTCCTCGAAATCATCTTTCGTTGGCAGTTTTTCCAGTCTTTCATCAATTCAGGCACTGTCATATTGCCCAGTGAATAATCCGGAGAAGTTTCCATATGTTTCCTTTTTAATATTTGCGTTGGCGTTTTAATCTGTGATGTTTGATTTGTTCGATACATATTTACTTTTACTATTCTCAGACTTTTGTATATCAACTTATGAATTTATGAAAGAAAGTGTGGTATACTTTTAGGATGACTTATTAATTAATAAATTATTATTTCTAAACACATCCAAATTTGTTCACCATTCTATCTACATAGAGCCAGCTAATTTTTCTCAGGCGGGATTCAGCAATGCTTCTGCGCTTTGCTTAGCAAAATAATAAGTTTTGTTTAATTTTGATTTATCACAATATCTCTGCTAACACTGTTCTCCACTACTATCCGCAAAATGTACGTTATTTGTACTGCTGTTTTAAAATGTTTTCTTCTTAATTTACTGGTCGTTTTTAACAAAAAACTGATTTTCAATAGAGACCGAATCACGAACACGTCCGCACTCAACCAGGGTTACCGCACTCAACACTATTTATACTATTCCAGTTAAGAAACTTAAATATAAAACAACTTTGAAACAAATATGCTTGTATATATGAATATATATATACAGAGAGGTCCTTAAACTAATAGATGTGAAACTAATAGATGTGAAGTTTGTGGACAATCAGATAAAGAAAAGTCGCGCCGGAGATCGATTGAAAATTTCAGGTGTGTTTATATGGGGCAAATATGACTTTTTTTTTTTGAGATTTTACAAAAATTTCGTTCTACAGTTTTGTTCCGCCAAGTTGTTGTAAGAGTCGTGATCAGTATTAAATCGTATTTTCAAAGAGCTATAAAAATGCAAAATCAAATGCAAATTCGCCAAGAAATAGCAAATGCCCCAGACCACTTTTGCGCCAAAAAAAAAACTAGGTCATGAAATTTGATAGCATTTTTTCAACTTTGGGAAATTGAATAAAGCCATAATTTTTGCTATCGGTATATTTTAAGTAATTAGACATGAAGTATTGTTTTATTACCACGTTGTTAACATATTGCGCATTGAGACCGAAAATGGGAAATTTTTTTGATAAAATTTTGAAAACTCCTTTTTCAAGTTTTAAAAAATTTTTGGAAACAAGATTTAAAAAATAGATCTGGCACTTTAACTTTTATTAAATACATGTCAGAGATTAACTGTGTAATTTTTTAGGCAACTCCCGATTCAGATTTTTTTTTAACAAGGATTTTATTTTTGCGGATTTCGAGACAAATGGGATTTTTGTGAAATATTCTGTATATGTAATCTTTCTAAATTCTTTATATCAAAAATTAATCAGTTCTCTACTTTTAAATGCTATGTTTTATCTTAATATCCTAGGGTCTCGGAAAAAAAGAATTTACCCTATTAACCCTTTTGGAATTGGGGTCAAGCTAATAAAAGACAATTTATTTTAAAAATTCAAATATTGTGCAAATAGTGTTGAATTTTTAAAAGTGTTACTTAAAATATTATAACCAAATGTGTGGATCTTCCGTTCCCAAAATTTCTGATAAAGCCGAGAACGTTAACCAATTCTTTGCCAAGGCAAACGAAAATTAATTTTTCTATCAAACTCGATGAAACCTCTTTTTATAATGCAAGGAATATAATTTGGTTAATTTTTCTTTTTATTTAACCCTTCAGTGCTCCTGGAATCATAATTATCCATTGCGATATATTTCTGGTCCAATTTTCTGCTTATTGCTCGCGAATGTAAATTTAAACAACTTTTGGCCAATTTTATTAAAAATTATATAATTTTTGAGAACTATCTATATGTTTCCAAATAAAATAAGAAAAGTTTTGAGCCATAACTCAGCATTGGTAAATTAAACTTGACTTTGTACAGGAAGGATGCTGTTTGTTTTTATGATTCTACTATCTGGAGTAAAAACTGCTTTTCTTCTTCATATTTGTTAACACTACTACAATTTTTTTATGAATTTAACGCCTCTTTCGGCAGTATCGATTTCTACAAAAAATTCCGTGCAAAAATTGTAACTCTTTTTAAAATTTTCATTAGATTCCCCTGTCGATGGAGGAAATAATAAAAATTCGGCAGAAATACTAAAATAGCTGAAGCAATTTTTAGTTTTCTGGGACCCAAAATCGCTTAAATCAATATATATCAAATTATCTGGGTGAATGAATTTTCTAGGAGCACATAACGGTAAGTTTTCGCAAAATATAGAAAAATTTTCTTCCACACAATAATAAGTATTTCGTCTTGTTAACTAGAACAATGCATTATTTTTAGGTATTTACATCTTTTTAAAAATGCCAAAATTCAAAGTTTGGCCTCGGCAAGGAATGGGTTATCGTTGTTTTATTTATTTTAAATTTTAGGAACATATTTGGTTATAATATTTTAAGTAACGCTTTTAAAAATTCAACAGTATTTGCAAACTTTTTGAATTTTTTTAATAAATTGTCTTTTATTAGCTTGGGGTATATGTGATCCCAATTCCAAAAGATATAATAGGGTCATATTATTTTTCTCCGAAACCTTAGGCTATTAAGATAAAATATAGTATTTAAATGTAGAGAGCTGATTAATTTTTGATATAAAGAATTTAGAAAGATTACAAATACTGAATATTTCACAAAAATCCCATTTTTCTCGAAATCCGCAAAAATAAAATCCTTGTCAAAAAAATTCTGTCATAGGGATTTACATAAAAATTCTCTCTAATATGTATTTAATAAAATCTAAAGTGCCAGATCCATTTTTCTTTTTAAATTTTGTTTAAGAAAACTTTTTAAAACTTGAAAGGGGAATTTTCAAAATTTTATAAAAAAAATTTCCCATTTTCGGTCTCAATACGCAATAGGTTAACGACGTGGTAATAAAACAATACTTCATATCTGAGTACTTATAGGTATAGAGACCAAAAAAAAAATTTTTTTTGGCTTTAATTTCTCAATGTTGATAAAAAATGCCATCAAATTTCATGACCGAGTTTCATTTTGAAGTTTTATAGGTTTTTGGAAAGATAATTCAATGCTGATATCAATTCATATAACAATTTGTCGGAAAAATAAAACTATAGAACGAAATTTTCTTAAAATCTCAAAAAATCGTTATATTTTCCCCATATAAACACACTTGAAATTTTCAACCGATTTTCGGCGCGACTTTTCTTTAACCGATTGTCCGCAAACTTCACATTTACTAGTTCTGTATAGAAACGAAACAAACTGGACCCCGCCTCTCCCCAAAATAGCAATTTGAAAAATGTCCATATAACGTAGGACACACATATTTGTTTTTATCTTGAAACAAGTAAGAGTGTTAAATTCGGCTGTGCCCAATCTTTGATACCCTCCACCTCGGTTTGAGTATTGATAATGAATGTAAATAAAATATTGGAAAAAGTAAACAATTTGTTAAACTTAATACCAAATTATTTCAGCAAATTCTTTGGGTTGGTTTTCGTCTTTTCTATTATTCGGATTTATTTCGGTGTTTGCTTTTTGGTCATCATGGTTGCTGATCGGCATGCATTTAGGTTATATACCTATATGCATGCGTTTTCGGTTATATGACATAACTTCTCGTTTAATTTAGTTTTTGCTAATTAAAAAGCTCGCCCTAACCTCCATTGCAAGGTAATGGTTGTGTAGGGTGGCTATATGCATTAAATCGCGCTAATTGGAGATGGCTGTATAGTTTCTTTAAACTGGCCAAATGGTTCTTCATTGCGGCCATATATGTCGGATGGAGTAACAAAATAATAACCAAAAAAAAAAGCTCTCAACTTTTTACTCAGTCTATTTCTGACCGTGACAAAGTAAAGACGTACATTGTGTTCAATTCTCAAATTTCTTAAAAAAAAAAAAAAAAAAAAAAATCAATAACTATTGTTATTGTATTTAAAACAATAATTTAGCATATTTGTATGTTAAAATCAACAACAAAGTATACAAGTTTTTTGTTATTACAAAGTTACAAAACGGATTAGTGATTTTTACTAATCCACTGCTTATATAGCAGAATGGATAGTAGAAGTGATGTTGATGATGATGATGATGATGGTGCTGTCTGGAAAACAGTGGCCGTTAGAAAAACAACAAAACGAAGACTTAGTCAGGCACCAGAAATATTAAAACAAAGAAGCAAAACATTAAAATATACAAATTCTTCTAGTACTTTCAGTAACAATTTACCAAGTACCAGCAACAACAACAATTTACAAAACACCAGCAACAACACGTTCTCAGCACTTGATATAGACAACGATAATAATGATGATGATGATAATAGCGAAGAAATTCCTGCAGTTACACCGCCGCCAATAATTATTCCAAATGTGACTGATATTAGACTAATGGTAAATAATATTTTGAAATTAGTAAATTCTAATGATTTTTCATACAAATCCACGAGAGACGGTCAGATAAGACTGATGATTAAAGACATAAAATCGTATAGAATTGTAATCAAATATCTTGACGACAAAAAAAAAATTATTTTCACACGTACCAGCTAAAACAAGAAAGAGCATATAGAGTAGTTGTAAAAAATCTACATTTTTCAACACCATCATCTGCAATTAAAGATGAAATTCAAAGTTTGGGTCATAATGTACGAAATGTGATGAATATACAGAGTAGAGTAACAAAACAACCCATGTCAATGTTTTTCGTTGATTTAGAACCAGATCAGAACAACAAAACTATATATGAAGTAAAACACCTTTTTAATGCTGTATTAAAAATTGAGCCGCCTTTGAAAAATAACGATATTATACAATGTTATAGATGCCAACAATTTGGCCACTCCAAAACATATTGCAGAAAAATGTTTAACTGTGTTAAATGTGGACTGAATCATCCCACTCAAAATTCCCCAAAACCGGAAAATTCACACCCCCCAATGTGTAAATTGCCTGCAACAACATACCGCGAACTATAAAGGATGTAGAGTTTATAGAGACCTTTTAAAAAGAAAATATGAACACCGTAGACAAAATATTAATATTCGCGAAGCAAAATATCAATTTAACGCAGAAAATTTTCCTGTTTTTAACTACAACAATTCGTCCAACAATCAATTCGAAGAAAATCAGTTTTCATATGCTCAAACATTGAGAAACAATAATGTACAACAAGATCAAAATATGTTTAAAACCCTTGAAACACTCATTCAAAAACAAAATGAATTAACGAACAAACTTTTGAGTATGATGCAATTAATAATGACAAAACTATGCCCTTAAATTTACGTATAGCAGTATGGAATGCTAATGTCATTACCAATCATATCAGAGAAATTTAAATTTTTCTAAAAACAAACTATATTGACTTACTTTTGGTGTCTGAGACACATTTTACCAGTAGAAGTTTCTTCAAAATTGATGGTTATGACTTTATAAATACCAACCATCCTGGTAATAGAGCCCACGCTGGCTCAGGAATTTTGATCAAATCAAAAATAAAATATGACATTCTAAATGGTTTACAGGAAAAATATCTTCAGGCAACATGCATTAAAATTAAAAGTCACGTTGGAGATTTAGTTGTGTCTTCAATTTATTTTCCTCCTCGACATACAGTTAAATGTCAACATTACGATGATTTTTTAGTACATTTGGTGTACGATTTCTTGTTGGTGGAGACTTCAATGCCAAACACCCATGGTGGGGTTCCAGATTAATAAATCCGAAAGGCAGCGAACTTTATAAATGCTTAACAAAGAATACTTTCTCAGCTTTATCGACAGGTACACCGACGTATTGGCCTACTGATACACAAAAAATTCCAGACTTATTAGATTTTATTGTCTACAATGGTATACCTAGTTATAAATTGGAAATTAAAAGTAGTTCCGATCTGAGTTCAGATCACACACCAGTTTTAGTTAATCTTAATGTTCCAGTTAAAATGAAAACTCCTGCATACCATATTTTGTCATCAAAAACAAACATACCCCTGTTTCAACAATATTTGGACGAAAATGTAAATCTTAATATAAGCCTTAAAACCAAATTAGAACTAGATGATGCAGTAGAATATTTCACCAACGAGATACATAAAGCTGCGCATTTCTCAACACCCATATTAGATGAATCATCGCAACAACATTTCTGCAATTTTAACACTTCTCTCGAAATTCGTCAACTCCTTAGAGAAAAAAGAAGGTTACGGAAAAGATGGAAAATAAGTAGGAACATATTTGATAAACGTTTATTCAATAAAGCTTGCAAGGACTTCAAAGCCTTGCTGGTTGAACATAAAAATTAAAAAACCTCACAATTTCTTGAGAATATAAATAATTCAAAATACGAAGAACACCTCATATGGAAAGCTACAAAATTTCTTAAAAGACCAACTAAAAGGAATATCATCTTAAAAAATGCAGATAATTCATGGTGTAGAACTGACAAAGCCACATCGGACGCCTTTGCTATTCATTTAAAAAACACATTTGTGCCGTTTTCTTTTAACACAGCAACACAGCAAGAAGAAGTTTTAGATTTTTTGGACTGTCCTTTGCAAATGGACCTTCCAATTAAATATCTTACACCTAGCGATGTTAAAACGGAAATAAAAATTTTAAATAAAAAAAAAGGCTCCTGGATATGACCTAATTGATGCGAAAGTTGTTAGTAAATTAACGAATAAATGCGTCGTGTTTTTAACTATGATTTACAACACAATATTAAGGCTTGATCATTTTCCATCACAGTGGAAATGTGCGGAGATCATAATGATTCCAAAACCGAACAAACCACAAAATTTGGCAAAATCATTCAGACCAATTAGTTTACTAGTCATTTTCTCAAAAATATTTGAAAAAATTTTCCTTCGGCGATTGTCACCGATTCTAGAATCCAGAAATATTATTCCGGTACATGAGTTTGGTTTCAGACGCAATCATGGTACTCCAGAGCAGATTCATTGAATTGTCAATGTTATAACTGACGCACTATAGAAAAAAAGATATTGTTCTGCAGTCTTCCTCGATATTCAGCAAGCTTTCGACAGAGTCTGGCATCTGGGTTTACTCTACAAAATTAAAAAGTTTTTGCCTGCACCTTTTTATCTATTTTTTAAAAGTTATTTATCTGATAGACATTTTTATGTTAAAAACAATGATGAAAGATCAGAACTATACGAAATAAAAGCTGGAATACCCCAAGGTAGTGTACTGGGTCCAATTTTATACACTATTTATACAGCTGATATGCCGATCCTCGATAATGTTATGGTGGCTACATACGCAGATGATACTGCAATTATTGCTACAAGCGACTGCCCTGTAGAAGCTTCTTCGTTTGTCCAAAATGAGATCAATGAACTTGAATATTGGTTACGAAAATGGAATGTAAAAGTGAATTCTCAAAAATCTCACCATACAACGTTTATATTGAGACGAGATAACTGCCCATCTATTACTATAAATAGTAATTCCATTCCAACGAGTAAAAAAGTTAAATATTTAGGAATGGTCCTTGATAGGCGGCTCACCTGGAAAGCTCACATTAAAAATAAACAAGAACAACTTAAAATTAAAACCAAAAAACTTTACTGGCTTATAGCCCCAAAATCTCAGCTAAGCTTAAATAATAAATTAAGGATATATAAAATTATATTAAAACCTGTGTGGTCATACGGTATACAATTATGGGGTACTGCCAGTAATTCGAATATTGACATACTTGAAAGATTTCAATCAAAAACATTAAGACTTATCACTAACGCTCCATGGTATATTACAAATAAGGCAATCAAAAGAGATATTTCTATATCAACAGTTAAAGACGAAATCAGAACCATAAGTGAAAGATACCTGCAGAGACTAAGCAACCATATTAATCCAGTGGCAATAGCTTTATTAGATAGCACAGGCGAGATCAAAAGGCTTAAACGCAATCATATACTAGATCTACCATTCCGTAAATAATCATTATTCAATATGTACAAACAAATGAAAATAACACTGTAAATATTATTAAATTGTAATAATTAATATTCTTGTGTATCTCACTGGAGATACACAATATCTGTGATATATCAATAACTAATCAAATTTGCTTATTATCCTTGGATAGATTGTAAATAAAGAAATATTAATAAAAAAAAAAAAAAACATTTTACTAAAATATTGCCATATTTGGAAAACGTAGAGAATACATTTATAATAATAAATAATCAAATTAGGGATGCCAAATGCAAAAACCAAATGCCCCAAACATTTAAAATAAATTTTGTTATCTTTATTTTCTGAAAAACTTAAATTTTCATCAGTTCTTAAATATCATTTGACGTTTTCTAAAATTCATTGAATTTAAATTAATGTTTTCTGTAGTCCGATTCTGTAAATTTCAACGATCCGACAACCGCAAAATATATCGACAGCTATTGTTTTTTGCACTAAGGATAAAGTGATTTACTAAGCACATACATCTAAACGACAGTCGACAAATCTATTTTTATATTTATTTAAATTGTAAACGAGTGGCATCTCTGTCAAAATAAGCGAAAAACACAAAGAAGAATAGAAACAAGTAAGAAAATTATAGTCGGTCTAGACCGACTATACGATACCCTATACCATGCGTTTAGAAACCCTATCACCTAGGCCCAACTAACTGGACATAGAAAATAAGCAAAAAACAAATTTGAGTGGGATTTTTATTAATTTTTTTGGCTGCAGATATAAAAAAGTTCATATCGGATGCTATATCTATAAAGGGGCTAGGTCCAAAAATGGACCGATCCTCATCATGTTTGGTAAAGTCTCTTGTATTTTGCAAAAATATGTACAAACAAAATTTGAGAAGAATCAGTGCAATATTTTTGTTTTTTAATTGATTTAACTGAAGATCGGGAAGCAGCTCTATATGGGGTCAAAGGGATCATTTTTGGACTACTCATTAGTAGATGTAATGAACGCATACAAACCCAATTTGCGTAAGATCTATATGACAATTTGGATCTTATGGCAATTTATGTCGATTTCATATGGGTAATTTGTATGGGGGCTAGGTCTGAACATGGACCGATTCTCACCAATTTCAATAGCGTTCATCCCATGGCCGATAAAAGCTTATATACCAAATTTCATCAAAATATATTCATATTTGCGACCTGCAGTTTGATTACAAGCTTTACATGGACACACAGACGGACGGACGGACGGACGGACGGACATTGTTAAATCAACTCAGAAAGTGATTCTGATTCGATCGGTATAATTAAAGATGGGTCTAGGTCAAATATTTTTGGGTGTTACAAACAGCAGCACAAAGTCATTATACCCAAACCACATAGTGGTATAGGGTATAAAAAACAAATTACTTCGTGTTTGACAGGATGATTTTATATTTATGTTTAATATCTTTATTTTTTATACCCTATACCACTATGTGGTTTGGGTATAATGACTTTGTGCTGCTGTTTGTAACAACCAAAAATATTTGACCTAGACCCATCTTTAATTATACCGATCGAATCAGAATCACTTTCTGAGTTGATTTAACAATGTCCGTCCGTCCGTCCGTCTGTGTGTCCATGTAAAGCTTGTAATCAAACTGCAGGTCGCAAATATGAATATATTTTGATGAAATTTGGTACACAAGCTTTTATCGGCCATGGGATGAACGCTATTGAAATTAGTGAGAATCGGTCCATGTTCAGACCTAGCCCCCATACAAATTACCCCTGTGAAATCGACATAAAATGCCATAAGATCCAAATTGTCATACAGATCTTACTCAAATTGGGTTTATATGCATTCATTACATCCATTAATGAGTAGTCCAAAAATGATCCCTTTGACCCCATATAGAGCTGCTTCCCGATCTTCACTTAAATCTATTAAAAAATAAAAATATTGCACTGATTCCTCTCAAATTTTGTTTGTATATATTTTCGCAAAATACAAGAGACTTTACCAACCATGGTCAGGATCGGTCCATTTTTGGACCTAGTCCCCATATAGATATATCATCCGATATGAACTTTTTCATATCTGCAGCCAAAAAAATTAATAAAAATCCCACTCAAATTTGGTTTTTGCTTATTTTCTATGTCCAGTTAGTTGGGCCTAGGAGATTCGGTTTCTAAACGCATGGTATAGGGTATCGTATAGTCGGTCTAGACCGACTATAATTTTCTTACTTGTTTACTAATATTTCTGTTTATTTATTTGAAAATAAAATAATGAATTGAATATGCTATTTAATTTTTTTATTTATATAAAAAAGCTTTTTAATAAAGGCAAAATATTTTCACTATTTTATGATTTTTATTTATGTATGACGACATTTCAACCTAAAAATTTACGTTTTTATCGATTGAATAAACAACACAAAAATGGTTTTCATTTAGATAACAACAGCTGACTTTAACAATTTAAAAATTTTACTGATAATTTTGCTATTTTCTTTTTTTAACGATTCGACTATCGTTAAAAGAAGTTACTGAAAAGCTAATAATTTCTCCTGAATGTCAATATTTTTTTTAAATGTAAACATATTTGATGTTTATTTGTTTTTGAATTTCAATTTGTGTTTAACGAATAAAATTTTTATATTAAAGATGCAATTGATGTCTTCTAAATTTAGAATTTTTTTTCCGTCGTTTTGATTTTCTGAAATTTAATTAATATTTTCTAATTTATAATTGGAAATTTTAATTCCAGTTTTTAAAATTGATATTTTCTAAAATTTGAATGGAAAATTTTAAAGTGCAATTTTGTATTTATGTGAATAATAATGCTTTAGTAATTATAAACAATAAGATGTTAGATGTAAAATAAGATGTAATCGCAATCAGATATTTTGTAGGTAAAGCAAAACAATAATTCTATATAACTATGTAGAACTGTTTTGAAAGCAAAAAACTCATCGATGAACTCGGTGACTCTATTTTATAAAGACAACAAAAAGTTAACATGCCAAACTTATGTTCATATTTGTAAAGGAATAATGAAAAAACGTATGAAATAAAAGACCAGCCCGTGTATACTCTTAACATTGTTCTGTATAATATCTAGTTGAAAATATTGACATTCATGTTAAAATAGAAATAACTATTGCAAAGCTAATTAGAATAAAAATTGTGGCGCCATCTACTGTGGCATAGTCACGCTGAGCAAAATGAAGTAACACTCTGTTAATGCAAATGAAATGTATTTTCCCCACAACAAAATATTGCAAAATTTTATGTAAATAAAATAATATACCGATTTATTTCTAACATGCAGTTGTTATGGATATACATATATAGAATATATGTATATTATTTGTATTATTTAATATGTTTATGTATGTATATGTAAATATTATACACAAAAAATACAACATCAAACGTTATTTTTGAGTTTTTCTCTTTAAATAAATTAATACATAAATTTTATTTTTGCTAAATTTACATTGTTTTTTTTTTATTAACAACTAGGTATTTTAGCATTATTTGCTTTAGATGTTGGTGAATTTTTACTCCATTTATATTAACTCGTAATGTCTGCTTGTCGGAAAAATTTTGGATCGATTTTAACCCCTTTTCCGTAACCCATTCGATCTGAAATTTTGGTAATAACAGAAATGATCTAAGAAATTTTTTTATTGATGCCAAAACAATGAAAACTTTTAAATTTTTCTACCAGAGTTAATAAAAAAAATATACAAAGGGTTAGTTTTTATTATATTACTACCACAGCGACCACAAAAACAATAAGTCCAGCTATGACAACAATACAACATTTAGAATAACAACAAGAACAATATAGAAACATCATATTTTTCATTTTTTTTTTACTTTTTCAGAGATTTTCCTGGACCTGTTCCACCGATTTTAATGATTTTTGAAACAGAAACCTTGCCATAAATTTGGTGAATCATTCTCACTAAAAACGATCAACCTAGCTATTCTCTTGAGGGCGTGATCGTGACAAGAACAACATAGTAAATTATATTTTTTCAAGACTTTTTTCATTTCTTCATTCAAATCCCGGGCCCTGATCGACCGATTTGGACAATTTTAAATAGCGAGCTTCCCAGGATGTTAGTAAATCAGGTTCTATGTCAACGAGCACCCTTGCTGCCCAATTGATGCCGTCATCTTGATTTGCACGGATGGACAGACGGACGGACGGACATCGCTATATCAACTCCGGTTGTTATAAGGATCACAAATATATATATTTTGTGCGGTCTGAAATTTTTTTTTTTAATTATTACAAACGGAATGACAAACTTATATATGCCCTCTGCACACTGGAGTGGAGGGTATAAAAAACAGGAATGTGTTTTTGCTATACTTACATTTAACGTTAACGGCGTGCCGTGAATTTAACTTTTTACCAAACAACCTAACTACTGCTTTTGGTTACCAGGTTGGTGACTTCCCGAAACAGTTGTATAGCCTGTCATGCGGAATATAGATCATTATTTAAAGTATAAACATTTGACCTTGAGCCTGAATAATTTCAAACTCAATCATTAAAATGATAAAGATCGAAAATAAAATTTTGTATTTTTATAGAAAATAATAAAATTTTCTCAAAAAGTTTTCGTATAGCATTTAGTTTTGCAATTGCTCTAAAATTAGAAGCATCACTGTGCCTGCGAGATTTATATTTCGGAATAATAATCGAGTTTTTCCAATACTTTGGAAAAAAGCCAAATTTAAGAGAGTTATTATATGTTTTTATATTATGTTTAAGATGCAGCTGGGAATACCATCTGAACCCTGAATAAACGAACTTTTTTTACTCCTTAGGCTCTTTGGAAAAGTAAACACATCTAGGGCTGTAATACTAATTGATGATAGTCGTGGAATATCATAAAGATATCGTGTTTAACGTCATTGTGGGATATATGAACACAAGGAATTCAGTAGAAACATTTCCAATATCAACATCATTCGAAGACGCAGTACCATTCATTTTCATAGTGGTTTGATATAATATAAAACATATTTGGTTTTCTCAAATATTTGAAAACATTTTACTACGATAACTATCGCAACATTATTATTTGCTAAGTTGTAATGACTTCTTATGATTTTTCAACCATGAAGACACTGAGTTCATATTCCATCGAGGTGCATTTGCTTTAGCTATTTTTTATTCAATGCTTTTTAAATATTTTGATTGTTTGATCAAACTACTTCTATCATTTCAGAATGAATAGATGTCAAGCCAGTTGTAATCGGACAATAATTTATTTAGCGTTTGGAAGTGAGTTCGGTTAAAACATAATGATTAAGACACACAAAAAATTTTAGGTTCAATCCTCAATAACTTGAGATATTTTTTATGTAGGAACAGTGAATAGGTTTTCGAAATACGTTTCATTTATGTACTGCCTTTTTTCGAGTTATTGAGGTTTTAACTTGGGATATACGAATTTTTTTTCTTTTGAGATAATGGTTATCGCTTACATTCCCCAAGTTCAATGGGAAAAATTAAATGATAGTTACGAAATAAATTTTAATGGATATGCTGATGAATATAATGGCATGATAACCTGTAATCGTTTCGCTCATTATTTCTTTATAATTTAGGCGCCATTGTTGCCAAATAAGTTTTTGCTGACACTAAAAAGATTTCTAAGCTCTTCATACAACTAGACTTAATTGAATTTTGAATTTTAAAACTCCTCAATATTAATAATATATTTTGCCCTTCTTTTACGGCATTTCCAATTTTTCTGTATAAACAGCAAAAATAGAATAAATTCATTAAGCTGATTGCGGTGCGTATAGTATTTGTTTTTTTTTTTTTTTGTTAAATGAGTTTGATATTTGTGTTTTTCGTTCAGAATAAAAATTGGTCTTGAAAAGCTGTCAAACACTAGTATTTTACTTGTTAAATTTTTGCAATATTATATTAATTTAAGCACTAGCTGCTAAGGCCATCAGCTCACACTAGTATTTCATGTTTTCATCTTTCAGAATATATGAGGAGTTTTCCAAAGTTGTTTATTGAAATCGCACAGCTTATGTAACGCTGTTTATTGTAAAATATATTTGAGCAGTTGGCACGAAAAATGACAGGTCCACATATTCAAATTACTCAAAATACATCCTAATAAATAAAGATGAACCCACTTCAAGTTCTGATAATTTTTTTTTTGTCAAATGTGCCAAAATGGAATTCATTTCAATCAGTTTTGCTTCTTCTTTAAACTTTGTTTTCGCTGTTAATTGCAATTATAGTTGAAAGAATTTTTGAGCAATTCCATGTAATCATCACAGCGGAAAACTGCACTTAATCGTCAATAATGTTGTGAATCATATTGTTTATGATCAAATGTATAGCAGCAGTATTTATGAAGATGCAATACTTACAATCATTATATGCACACAACTTCATAAAAATTTGTTGTAATGAAGTACACAATAAATATTTAACAACTTACGGGTCGTAAAATTCCATTTTCGGAGTGATTGTAAAAGTTAATGTAATACATTTTTGAAATTATGTTTTTCCAATATTACTACCGATAATAATTTCATTTATTTTCTTACAAGAAAAGCAGAAGGGGCAGAATAACTGTGGCAAAAGAAGCATACTGAATACATAATGTGTTAAATGGTATGAATGGCATTGCAATAAATTATAATTAAAACCAATTTGTGTTATTAATTATATGTTGTACATATATTTCACTTTTTGCTTGTACTCCTTTATGGTGATTGACAGATGATTTTTACATAGCTTCTGGATGAGTGGGTGGAATATTAAAATTAAAGGTAAATTGAGCAGTCTAAATGTTAATGAATTATTGTCCCAGGGAAGAGTAAAATTACCTTAATCGATGTCGCAATTAAAACTTAAAATTCAAAGAAATGAAAAAGAACATTCAGAATATGCGGAGATGATCTATACATTTATCACAACTATGGATCTTTTTTACTATTGTCACAGTAGAATGTGTTAGTGCTGATGTTTCTACTACCGTAAATATTTAACTTAGATTCAACTCATATTATACATATCAACTCGGAATGAGTCATTTTAACGGTGTTTTTTTTTGTGTCCGGGAGGTGGAAATCTAGCATAAGATTCCCAAGCAATCCAAATTGGGGTATATCGGATTCTTACCGACTAAAACCACCCCCTTCTTCATCCTTTTACCCTGCGGGCCTATCTGTTAAGGTATTACGTCGCAGGGCAGGATAGCCTTAGCTAATCACCACAGTTGGTTCACTCGTTTCTTTTCGTTTAAACTGCTCTGCTCTCAATATATCATGCAGAACATTAACGTAGTCAGTCAACCTGCTCCAATTATCCTCGGATATTAACCCTTATCCTGTATTTAAAAAAATGACGCATACTGTATTTGTGGGTCAATTTTGCCCAATATAAATTTATTTGTATATTTGAATTTTATTAAGTAGTTTGACAGTTTTTACAAGTAATTATGGTATCAGAATGATTTTTACATACAAAATTTGCACACTTGGAACACTTATTTGAATATTTGTTACTGTCTGAGCGATTGGGACATACATAGCAACGGCCCCTCTTAAGGTTTGTCTTTTTCAGTTCGCTTGTAGCATCAGGTTGTAAACTGCGAACGATTACTTAGGCTGAATTGCTGTGGGGAATATGCTCTCGACGAGATATTTCCGGTTGAACAAGCGATGTGGCTAATTCTTCTAAAAATATTCGACGTCGAAAATTATTTTTCTTATTCCAGTCGTTATTTATTGAAGTAAAGACAACATAGGCATTGTAAGCTGTTATGTCTAACATGTAGAATAGAGTTTGAGGCCATCGATTACATCTGCGCTTGCAAGTGTAATTTCTGACCAATTGATCAAGCGTATCAACTCCTGATTTCTTCTCATTATAGTAGTGTATAATTTCCTGTTTCATCTTGTCGCCATCAATTGCATTAGTGTGGTGCAATATGCTTAGTAAAATAACAAAACGATTTTTCTTCGGAACAAATGCAACAATGGTTGTCTTGTTTTCTTTATCGAAAAAGAATTGAGAAAAATTTTCTGGTTTATCTTTCATGTTCAATATTTTTGGCGGAAGGAACGTTTTGTTTTTTCGGACTGTGCCAACCATAGTAAGCTTTCGTTTGAGTAGTTCATTTCCTAGTTCGCAGGAAGTAAAAAATTTGTCGCATGTGACATTTCGACCTTTCAAATACTTTACTAAATCTAAACAACCCGATGACCTTGATCCTTTTCCGACTTGCTGTTTGGAGCTTTTCCTGCGTATACTTGCAACGACCATGCATAATTTGTTTTTGAATCACAGAGAGCCCAGATTTTTATTCCATATTTTCCGGGTTTAGAGGGTATATATTGCTTGAAAGGGCAACGTCCACGGTATGTAACTAGCTGTTCATCTACGGTCGTACATTCGCCTGGATTATACATTTTTCTCAAATTTCTTTCCCAGCGGTCCCAAAAGCCTCTTATAGGGGCTAGTTTGTCACGCGCTCGTCTTTCATTTCTGTCTGACCTTTCATCAAATCGCAGAACTCGGGATATATTCTGAAATCGTCGAAGGCTCATGGTAGCCTTGAATATTGGCCTGCATTTTCTATCATTCCACAAACTTTCTAAAGCCTCACCATGAGATCGAAATACACCAGCTTAAAGGAGAAGCCCCAAATATGCTTTTGTTGAAGTACCATCTACGGGAATCCAGTTTTCTTGAAAAACGGAACGTCCTAAAATTTATAATAATATTAACTGAAATGCGCCAGCGAATGTAAAAAAGCATTACCTTCTAAATTTGTCATATCTATTATAATCTTTAGTAGTTCACTTGGCTTAAACAAATCGAATGGCGATACAATGTCACTTGTTCTTGCGATTGCATAATGGGTCTGACCAGGAGCACTATCCGTAACATTTTCGGCAGCACGTCTTCCTATTTCATTCTGCTTCGGTGGGTGCTCAAACCAAATATATTTTCCATCCTTGGAGAGAAAACTTGATGACACTGGAGTTTCGTTACTAATGCTGGATACATTTAGACTAGAAACACATCTGATCTATTCAATTCATAAGTTGAACTAGTATCAGATATAACAAAATCTTCCTCTTCGCTTGAAGAATCACTTGGAGTTGCATCATAATCAGATTGATCTAACAGATCTTCTATTTCTTTAGTATTCAAACGAGACATACCGCGAATATTCACTTCTAAAACACACACGTTGATAACTTTTTTGCAAATGAAATAGAATAGTGGAAACTACCTCGATTCTCTTCAGTTTACTCGTTTCCATATATTTTCCCGTTACAATTCTTTTGCACACACTCATGGTACAATTACATGTAGGTGTTGTTGGAACTCTGAGCAACAAACAAAGTCATTTGGTTGTGTGGCTCCATAGAGCTCGCTCAATTCACACGTATTGCTACTCACGTATTGTTGTTACTCTTACTCATATGGTTGAAAATGCGGTGGCGGTCTGTCTCTCTCTCACTTATACTATCATTTTATTCCCGTTACATCTCTACTATTCTCTGTTGAAGAAATACAAAGCACAGAAATACAAATAGCCAAATTCGCTATTATAGCAAAATATAATAAAAAACTTCGTATTATATTTGTATTGGGCAATATTGACCCATAAATACAGAATACGTAATTTTACTTGTAGGCCCTAGCCAAAAAGGGACTTTAGTTAAATGAGGCCTTACAGAACAAATTTATGCCAAAAAAATAATTTTCAGAAAATTTCACGAATCAATGTTAAGAACTTCCAAAATTATTACGAAACAAATATGGTTTGGGCAATTTTGACCCATTAATACAGGATAAGGGTTAATAAAGTCTTTAGAATACTCTCCTTTCCCATCTGACTCCCTATACCTTGCTCCATCGCACGCGCTCATTGTGGAATCTCGGGCATATAAACGTTATATGTTCCACATCGTCTATTTCCTCTGGACACCCAGGGCACATAGGGGAATCATCGTGTTCAAATCTGTTCAGGTAGCTTTTGTAACAACCACGACCGCTTAAAAGTTGGGCTAGGTGGTAGTTCACTTCTCCATGACGTCTGTTCATCCATCTTTGAATGTTCGGTATAATTTGGAATGTCCAACGGCCGTTTAGGCTCTGCTCCCATCTAGTCTGCCATAGACGCATAGTTATTTCGCGTTCCACTCTATGTTTTTCGGGTTTGGAAGCAGTTGTATTATTCGCTTTCGAATCATCCAGTCTTTGAGCTTCACATGCCAGTAAACCTATTAGAATCATTCCCGCTATTACATATGCTGCATGATCTGATGTATTTCGGTACGCACTACTTACTCGAAGAGCACTAGCATATACACCGACGTCATTAGTTTACGAGAGCTGGCACTTAGTGTAGGTGACCACACAGGTTCTGCATGCAGAATTGACTCAGAAACACTTGATATTAAGAACCTCTGCCTTGGCCCTCCAACATTTGGCGTAATTCGTGCTAGCGCCGCCCTCACCCTTGATGCATTTTCGCAAGCGTACTTTAAATTTGCATTGAATTTTTATCGGATATCAATCATCTCTCCAAGGTACTTCAGCTCTCCTCTGGATGTTAGCTCGTGATGTCCAACCTTAATCTTGATCCGTTTTCCCATACCCGATTATTAAAACCACTTCAGTCTTTTGTTCCGCCAAGTGGAGTCCCGCGTTATTCAGTCACAGCCTGATAGAATTCGCTGCCTCATTTGCATAGATTTCCACTTCATCGATATATCTGGCAGTTACAACTACGGCGATATCGTTTGCAAAACTGACCACCGTCGTGCCATCTGCCACTTTAACCGTTAAAACTCCATCGTACATTAAGTTCCATAGAAGTGGACCCAGTACTGACCCCTGTGGTACTCCAGCAGTGGTCTTATAACTTTTCAGTCCGTCTTCAGTATTGTAGCATAGCGACCTTGGCACACATTGTGTGGTTCCAATTTGCACAATTAAATGCGTTTCTGACGTCCAATATAATTAGTGCACAATATTTTCTCCTGGCTCCCTTTGCTTGTATGGCAGTTTTTGCTATATCAGTTACCATCCAGATAGCATCAGCCGTCGAACTTGCTTTTCTAAAACCGTACTGTCTCTCAGATAGGCTCTCTGAGCTCTCTGTCACAGGTAGAAGTCTGTTATATATGACTTTTTCCACCATCTTGCCCATGGTGTCAAGTAAGCAGATGGGCCGATACGACGATGGGTCACCTGGGCGTTTATCAGGTTTCGGGAGTAACAAAAATGTCTGTTTTTTCCATGGTTCAGGAAAAGAACCTTCAATGAAGCATCGGTTGAAAACTTCAAAATATATCTTTGTTCTCCTCCTCACTGCGAGCTTCAGGGCTTTATTTGGTATACCGTCTGGCCCCGGTGTTTTATGGTCTCCGATTTTCTTAATAATTCCAAGTACTTCGTCCGAGGTTACGGGTGGAAAGTCGTTCACTTGGGTTAAAATACAAAAAAATAAGTTGGCCTATAGGCACAAACTCCAAACTCTCTACACACAACATAATTATGCTGTACAAGCAGCTGCTGAAACCAGTCTGGACCTATGGAATCCAAATCTGGGAATGAGAAAAAAATTCCAGCATACAAAAAATACAAAAATTCCAAAATTGAGTTTTAAAGAATATAGTTAATACCACATGGTACGTTTTAAATGCCGATATTCATCGCAACTAAAAAATAAGCTTCATAAGTGAAGAGATAAGGCGTATTGCTGAGGCTCATAGATTAAGGCTACTGAGTCATCCCAATAATCAAATTTTCGAGTTAGGTAATTCTGCGGGTCTAGCAGGGAGGCTTGCTCGCTACAAACCCCATGACCTGACAAGTCGATTCAATCCGGATTGCGTTTATTAACCCATTTTGTACAGTCGTTGCGTTTTGCAACACCAACTTTGGATGTGTATAAAAAGACTTTCAACTAACGAATTCCAAAAAGTTTTTTCTCTCAATTAGTTTAGAGAGAAAGATTCACCTGGTTTGTGAAACCAAGTTCCTAAAGTATTAAAAACTTTCCAAAAAAATGCTTTCGCAAAAATGTTCCAATATATAAAATAAAATTTTTTTTTTATATATTTTTACGATAGAATTTTGATTGCGAAAATATTGAAAACCTTTTCTTGAAAACCTATTTTCGAAAAAAGAATAAAGTTTTTCATGTTGTTAATTTGAAAATAGCTGTTGCGAAAACGCAACAGCGGCTAATCACGTTTAAGTTTTTTGAATGTGTATTTTATTTTGTTTAGTTTTGTTGTGTGTTGGTTTCGATTGGTTTTGTTATTTTTTGTTCTGGTTTGGTCTTGAATTGGTTTGTTCACAAATTTTCATTCAAAAATGGAAGAAATCAAAACGCCTTTGATTTGAGCTTTGACGGCCAGATGATGCTTCTGTCATTATACTTCAAAACAAAATCATGGAATCAAGAGTAAGTCAAAATAGCACAACTCCCCATAAGTTTTTATTTTTAAAATTTTAAAATCCTGGTGGAAATCAACAGTGAATATATTTCTATAATATTTTGACAAGGAAATTATTGATATGCTTTTTGATTATTCAAATAAGTATGCTCATCAAAAAAACATATCAGTACATGTTACTCGAGACCATATTCACCGTTTCATAGGGATACTAATTTTGTCAGGTTATCATAATGTTCCTTACATCCAGCATTACTGGTCTTCCCAACCTACTTTGGGATCGTAAAATAAACTCTGTCCCATCAAATGATTCAACAAATTTAAAATGCTTTTCATATGTTTTGTAACAACAAAATGGACGCTTCTGATAGATTTGCTAAAGTTCGTCCGTTGATTGACACTTTGCATTGAAAATATCACCTGTTTGGGGTATTTGCAACTTAACAATAAGCTAGCAAATTTTTCCGTATTTTGGCAGAAACAACTGCAAGACGTTCATTCGTGGAAAACCAATCGTTTCGGATTTAAATACTGGTGTCTTTGTTCCAACACTGTATATTTGTTTGAAGCTAATCCATATGCTGGCTCAGCTTAACCATACGATAAAAAAGTTGACTTACGAGCTTCTGTTGTTTTAAAGTTGTTGGAATTAATGTGTAGTCCGTGGAATCATGCGGTGTTCTTAAACAAGTTTTCTTCTTCGTACTACTTCTTCTGCTTGTGGGGTGAACGAATATTTCACGCAACTGGAACGATAACACCAAGTTGCCCAAGACGTGCCAATGATATCCTTGCCAATGGCAAGGACTACTGCGTTAAAAAACAGAAAGTTATTCGTTACTCGCTGGCAGTATAATTCAGAATTTACAAATATTTCGAAAATTTATTACAGATTGTCCAGAAGTTTTTAGTTTTACAGAAGATAAAAAAGATGGAGAGTTTTTATTGGTTTTTTATAGGTTTGGAGTTCACAGTATTATATATTTAGGTTTTTGTGTACGTATGACTGGTGTAGGTCTGCTCCATAAAGTTTGCCGTTATGGACGAATGCGCTCATAGCACTTCAGTAAACTTGGAAAATTCCCTGTCTTAGTTATTGCTAAAGCTGAAGGAACCGGACCACTAGCTAGAGAATCACTGCTCTTACAATAAAAACCGGTAAAGAACAGACTGTAAGGGATTTGGTAACGTGCTGATGTCCATGAGCACTTTATTTGGAAAACTCCGGACAATAAACGGAAAAGATGCAATGAATGCCATTCACAAAGGGTTTACATATGTAAAAAATGTAATGTTATATTGCACCTAAAGTGCTCTGATATTTACCATTTAAATAACCAAAGATAAACAAAAATTAAAGTTTTTAAAGTTTAGGTATGTTCCTTAACTTATTCTAATAAAAAAAAATTAATTTGACAATATATAGTAAAAAAAATGTGATATTTGCAACTTATTAGCCAACGTTGCATTTTCGCAACAGTCCGCCATGGCTAACACAGGCTACCGATTTTTTTCGTTTTTCTTTTATAGCGATCGCGAAGTTGCTAAGATTTCGGGTAGCGATAGAAGATGGGTTAATAAAACTCCTATATCTGTGACCCCTAAAACTAAATTATTAGTAGGTCTATATAGACTAGTCGTAGTATTAACTTAAATAAAGTTGAAATAATCCAACCCATAAAAACAAAGTTTTTATTAAAACTCCTTCTTTCCTTATAAATATGAGTTTTGAATATCTCCATGAATGTGCGTGACTGTGTGTGACTATATCTAAATTAATCTTTGGCCACAACAAGTCTATGGACAAAGTTTCAGATTCATCAGATGAGAGGAAGTGGCTCCGTGCTGTGCGTGACTATGTCGAAGTAATCTTTTTTCACAGCAAGTCTAAGTTAAAAGAAAAAGTTTAAAAATGTACGTATTTATATAAGTAATTTTAAGTAAAGATAATGAGACTGCTTTATATAATAAATCGGCTGAGTCAACTGCATTGTTATATGCAATTTGTATTTTGCCTTGTGAGTAATAATTATACCACAAAAAAAATAAATATTTCCCGAAAAGATTTAATATACCTTCCATATAAAAGAAAAATAAGAACCACCAGAGCTACAGGTTCAATTTGATGGCGTGGGTATTTAAATACCCACTTAGGCATAAAAGGGTGCTAAAACGAATTTTTATTTTAATTATTTTTAAGATGAATTTCAAGTAAAGATGATATTTTTATAACGTTTTTTAGTTATCATAAAAAAATTTAATTTAATTTAATTTTTATTGTTTTATAAGAGATTAATTAAATTAAATTTCAACGTTTTTTGGAGTGGCAGCATGAAACTGTGCAAAGCAATCTTTTGGATGTAAATTTACATGGCATTTTGTGCACCCATATTCAGTTTTACCTACATATTGGCTACAGCGGCCGCGTTACCCCATCTTTTCATTCATATGATCAAACTTATCTATTCCCTTTACCATTATTTCCACGTTCATGACAACTCTTAGATAATCACGGGAGCGATTTTCAGTTATTGTTATCAATGCTTCTACAACACTTATGCGAAAATTCATTCGTAGATTCTGTGCAGCTTCCAAGCATTTACCGTAGTAGCATCCATAGCATTAGTAAATAATGGCCAGTACCATATTTTCGGAGAATTTGAAAGCGATAGTTGTTCATAGAATTATCAAATAAATCAGCTACACCCATTCGCTGATTATATTGCTGTAAAAGATTCGTTCCGATCAAATTTCCTATCTCGTCACATCAAGATATATATCGAAAAAATTGGGCATTACATTGGTCACGTAATACAAAAATAGTTAGTAGTGGAAGAATAAAGTAGACTTAAATAAATTAATCGAATTATCACATCGAACATCATTTCTTCGAATGATGAACCTCGGGCCTTCCTTTTCATAAATTTTAGATCATCCAATAAAGCATGATTGGTGCGATTGTTGCAAAATGTCCTATTTGTGTCAATTTACGCAACAAGTTATGGTTAGTAAAAGAAGTTGTCAAATGTAACATTATGTTGGTTTGGAACTGATAAGTTTTCCAACAAACGTAATACTACATTTCTGTAATCGGCATTATTTTTGCTCCAGAATATCGAATAAAAAAATCGATACCCTGTTGCTGAAGCTAATACCCAATATATGTAATCAAATTTTATCTTATTATGCAATCATATGTTCATCCACCAAAGAATTGTGAGTAAATACACCAAATTGCGTATACTTTTTAAAAGGCAGTGTTCTTTTGTAAGACACAAGATTCAAAAAAAATTTTTTATTTCCGAAATTGAAGTTACGAAGTCAGGAAAAATCTTTTGTGTTCATATTACTAATTCTAATATAACACAACATATTTTCATTAAAACATAATAAATATGTACATTTCTACAATTTTCAAGTTTTAACATTTATCAAACAAACGTGAGTAGAAAAAAAACGCAGAAAAAATATATAAATACCGTAAATACTAACTGTGTGCAATTTTGTCAAAGTCGGAGGTAAGCCGTTAATGTGTTAAGAAAACCCACTGAATTATTTTTGAATTTTTTTTTTCGATCTACCAACAATGTGTATCCTTGAGATCCTTGAATACACCAATATAATCTGTCGTCAAACCAAAGTAAGTAAACAGAATGGGGTTCGATATAACCAACAGCACCAACGGATATAATGGGTGCCGCTTCCAAATCGGTTGCAACTTTTACTTTTTTAAAATTTTTTTCTGGGAAGAATTTGCGAATCGAAATTTCATTCCACAATATTCGTATCTTACGAAATACATTTCCAAATAAGATGAAAGCTGCTGCTAATGTGATATAGATGTTGTTTGATTTCGATGGCAGGAAATAAATAATCTGCAATCATAATAACCAATGCTATTGTCATTAAGTAATTTCACATAATATTAAAATAGATCTGTTATGTTAATTCTTAAAATATATTATTTCACATTAATGGGCGTTCGGTTGCACGGTGTTATTATTAAAATTTACCTCCACCCAAAGACAGAAAATCCAGATATTAAAATTTTCTTTCAGTGAATGCTTGGGAATGGAGGTATTGGCTAAATAATACTCGTTGCGCATTCCTATAATATTTTTTTAGTACCAGCATTAATATGGCAAAATTGTTACATTGTTTAAAAACAAATATATTAAATAAGCACGGATTCGAAAATCTATTATATATAGGTATAAAATTGGTCTGGAAAGGGTTAGCATTATACGAATTTGATTGGCTTGGCAGATTATTAACTTAGTAAGGGATATATGTATTTTTTTTTTTCCAAATTAGTAAGCCAAAATACCATCTGATGCTTTTTTGATTTGATGGTGTCCAAAAAAACTATTTGGCTAACCAGTATCACATAACTACAATACTGGCCTAATTTAAGAATATTATTATTATTATATTATTTTACGTATAAGTATTATTTACCCCACCCATACCCAATAATTTGCAGCAAATTATCCCTTCTCTTGTCCCTTAGCAATTTGTCACAAATTTGTGACACTTGTGAATGTTACTTTTTTATTTAAATTCACAACACTATTTTGATTTCTCTTGAGAAATCAATAGCTATTACCTAATAACTTATCAAGGAATTTACAAAAAATATTAACAATTTTCCTGTCCTTAGGCATATGTTATCCCTTGTTTCACCAACAAAACGACAATAATCATGACGGTGGAAATGGAGATGGAAAAGAAGATTATTATATTTGTTAATAAACATGAATTTCCATGATAGATAACATGATTATTGTACACAAACGATAAAAAAGGGCATGAATAAAAATAATACAATAACAAGTGAAGATATGTAGAAATCAAAAAAAAAAAAAAAAACTAACATATCAATTGATTTCACAATCAACATAAGAAATTTGCTTTATGCCCCTCAGGGTGAAAAATACAACTGAACAGGACAGCGACAACAATGAATGCCAGTGAATATAAAAAAAATTGAAAACAGAGACAAAACGAATGTAACAAAATAAAAAATGAGAATGGTAAATTTACATGTACAAGAAAAAATAAAAAATAAAAAACAAGAAAGACGGTAACTAAACCAAATCATAGACCTCTAAGAGAAGACAACAAAAATTGCAAACTTCTATTTTGTTTCCGTTTCCCTTTGGCAGAAATAAAAGCAAAAACCTTTTTGATTGTCATATGCTTGTGCGACAAAGGAGAGATGATGGCGAAGAAGGTATCCCTATTGAAAATTAAAAATTACATATGTATTATCTGGATCCTAGGGCAATTTTATTCATTCACATAGCACAGTGGCTGAAAATCGGTTTTCATTGGCCAAAATTCTGACACTTTTTTACCGATCAACATTTTTTAATATTTCTTTTAATAGATAGATATTTAGTTGAACATGACTTAATTTTAATGAAATTAAAATTGATTGAGTACTTTTTAAGGAATTCTAGGTCAAAATTGAACTTTTGATTTTTTTTAACTTTAAGCGTGAAATATGAGTTTTTATTTTTATTTATTAAAATATGTCATATTTGAATTTTAATAATAATTTTAAACATTTTTTTGTAATAACGTTGTTATTTTTTTAATGTTTAGACAGACTAAAAAAATTTTTACACTCAAAAAAAAAAAAAAAAAAAAAAAAACATTAAAATCAACTGGAAATGTTGCTATTATAACTGAAAAATTAAAAATTTTTTACACTTAAGGAATAATTACACTTAAAAAAACAAATGTTAGAAATATTATCTAAAAATCTTGGTATTACTACAGAAAAATATATTATTTTTTTGCTGAATCTTAGCGCAATGATTCCGATTTTTTTTTTAATTTTCATATGAAAATCTGGGTTTTTATTTTTTGACTCTTTCTTATTTATTAAAACATTTCATAGATATGTGGGCAAAATACTTTCTGTTTATTTTTATTTTTCACTAATACCATGTTTTTCGTACTTAAATAACAATGAACGGCAATTCTGTTTATTATTCATTTGATTCTATATTGACTGCAAATATTCGATATTCTGTTCTGCGTTATTTCTGTTCTTTAGTAGTTTTTTGACTTCTTCATCTAAATCCCGATGTTACGATTTCGAATACTGGAGATGAACGGATCTGACGCTGCCAATAATATATTAAATAGATCTTCATTTGTGGAATTTCGTAAAATTTTTCTAGTATTGAGCGCTCTACAAAATCTATAATCCTTATTGTTTTTTTCCTGAGCCCACTCTGATAGACCTCCAAGCGGCACTAAATGATATTTAATGACGTCTTCTCCATGATAAAGGATTTTTTAAACTGTTGAAGACTATTACAAGCTATAAAATGCCTAAAGTACAAATTTAGCACACCATTGTATACTAATAGGGCTGTTTAAATTGCTGTAATTTGAAATTATAATGAATAATTTCATTAAAATGAAAATAGTGTTCTATTCGCGGATCGTCGGGGGTGCAAAAGTATATATAAGGTTGAAGAGGGCACTTTGCCTTTTCTCAGGGTGATATATATTTATTGTTTCTTTTTGATCCCTAGAAATTTGACAAAAATATAGTAGTTTAGTTAATATATAATAGAACAGCCCTAATATTAAACTATAGAGCTGTGACCACCTACAACAACTAAAGACTACAATCCTGCCGACTTTGTAAAAAGGGCCACAGGTCATTATCGAGGGTTGGTGTAATGGAAGGGATGTGGTCAAGTTATCTTGCTGACAACAAACTACAACTCAAGCTTATCACGTCATTGAGTACTATAGTGTATACCAGGTAGGAAAGTAGGAAACCATTTTGAAAATATGATATTTTCGTTTTAAATAACTACCAACGTTATCACTAAAAATTAAAATCTTTATAACACCAGATGAATATTGAGAATATCCAATGTTATTTTTGGAACTACTAATTGATATCGTACAAGTTTGGACTGACTATTCCATACCTTATACCATGACTTTCGAGAGAGCGTCTTAGGTCAAACTTTTCTGAAATCATAAATCAAAAAATTTGTGAGGTTCATTAATATTATTATTAATAATTATTAATAATTATAATTAATTAATTATAATTAATTATAATTATTATTAATTATAATTTGTAGGCCGCAGGTATGAAAATTATCACATCGGCCGAACGATTAAAGCTTTTATGACAAATAATATTAAAGTACGTATATAATGTCATACAAAATAAAGTGTAAAAGGGAAGCATCAATAATAATTTCCCTTTAATCAAATATTTAAGAGTATCAGGATAATTTTTTTTAGTCCCGTTAATAGATAAACATGTAGTGTTTACTATAAAAACAAAAATTATTATGTTGTGCTTTCTTGTTCTGTTCCTGCAATCAGATAATTAAGTTCGGTAATATAATATTGCGACAAAATAAAGTCAATTATTTTTGGTGCATATTTGAAATATTTTTTTCCAATTATTTATGTAATGTGATATATTCGAAAAACGTTTCTATATTATATATAATAAAAAGCATTTCCAGAGAAACACAAATAGAAAATCACGAAAATGGGATGATGTACAAAGATTTATCCAAATAATAAAATAGTTCATTACCTGGAGCAAGAAAAATATTTGAAGTGTATAAAAAAAAAGGAACTCAGACGAAAGTTGGAACAACGTACGTAGTTCAAAAAGTAAATCCACATATGCTTCTGCCAGAGAGATCAAGAAAGATTTAAAATTAAATAAATCATCCCAAACCATACAAAGACGACCCAATATGCCAGAAATACATTCAGTTAAAAGCAAGTAAGTAAATTATACTCGGTCTAGACTGACCATACCATACCCTATACCATGCCTTTAGAGAACACCTCTTAGGCCCAACAATTAGATGTAGGAAATAAGCATAAACCAAATTTGAGTGGCATTGTTATTAATTTTTTTTTGTCTCGGATATGAAAAAGTTCATATCGGATGCTATACTTATATGGGGACTAGGTCGAAAAATGTACCGATCCTGACTATATTTGGTAAGGTCACATATTTTTTGCAAAAACATATAAAAACCAAATTTGAGAAAAATCTGTGCAATATTTTTTTTTTTTTTATAAATTTAAGTGAAGATCGGGATCAGCTTCATATGGGGGCTTTGGAGAAGAATGGTTCTATACGGTTTATTTGTGAACTACTGCTATATAAATATAACAAACATACACAAATTCAATTTGACATAACTTGGATATTATTGCAATTTAAGTCGACTGATAGGAGTCATTTGTAAGGGGATAAGGTCTGAACGTTAACCGATTTTCACTAATTTCAACAGCGTTCCATTCTATGGCTGATAAAAGCTTTTGTACTAAATTTCGTTATAATATATTTATATATGTAATCTGTAGTTGGATTACAACGTTTACATGAACACATGGCCGGGCGGACGGACATCGCTAAATCGACTCAGAAAGTTATTCTGAGAAAGTTATTCTGAGTCGATCGGTATAAAAATTAGGTCTAGATCAAATATTCTTGGTAGTTACAAACAGCAGCACAAAGTCATTATACTTTGACCACATAGTGGTATAGGGTATAATAACCTGTCCACTGGAATTCCTCTAGTGCGCTTTATAAGCGAGCGTAAACAATTTTCTTAATAAAACTTCAAATATTATTATATTTTATTCCTGATTTTTTAGCTGTTTTCATTATTTTTTTTTATATTTGAACCATGAATTTTCCTTTCGGTTTCAAATTCCAAAATTTATTAAAATCTTTCTTTTCTTTAAATTATTTTAACCAAAAATTTGTAACAATGAATCTAAGGGCACTGTAACACGTTCAATATAAGAGTGAACCATTTTCATTGCACGATGTTAATTGTAAATAAAACAAAAAGTTTTCACAGAATTATCTGAATTTTTCTTTATTATGATAGCGGGATCTATGACAAATATGTGTGAAACAAAATATCGACCAATTGTCTCATCTTTTCGCTCTTGAATTATTCTTGGCTAATTGAAATATACTTCTTCTTTTAAATATCCCCAAGAAAGAGTCCATACACAAGATTTTGGTGGCCAATTGACATCGCCACGACGTGCGATAACACGGACATTGAATTTCTCGCCCGAAAGAGCCATTGTTTCGTTGGCTCTGTGGTAAATGGTAAAGTCCGTTATCATTTGGCCAAAAATTCACAAAGTGCACGAAATGTGTTTTGATTTAAACGCCTATTTTCAGGTTTCAACAGTCTTAACGCGCTTCTTAATGGTGTGCCACTCCATGGTCAAAGACTGAAACAAAGAAATGTCAAATAAAGTTGGGCAACAAACTTGACATTATGCTGGCTACACACCAGGCAACGGTTGCTTCAATGTGTTGTAGCAACAAAGATACACACCTAGCAACGGTTGCCTCAACCAAGCAGAAATATCAAAACGTTTTGATCTTTTTCGCTGGTTGATGCAACCGTTGAATCAACCGTTGCCTGGTGTGTAGCCAGCATTAAGGTGTAACTCACAATTAGCATCGTTCATTTTGGTTGGGCCTCTTTTAATATTGGCCGCGATCCAAATATCACAATATATATTGAAGGTGTAACAGTGCCCTAAGAATGTTTTTAATCTATATTAATATAATAAAGAGGTAATGTGTGTTTGTTTGTTTGTTTGTAGGAGGTAATCTCCGTAACTGCTCATCTGATCTTCCTGAAATTTTCACAGAGTCTTACTGCGGATATGGGAAGTGCTATAGGCTATAATTTTTAACTATTTTTAGTGGGCGTGTCATCTCCCACACAAAGTAAATTTTTAATATCATATACAGATATTGAGTACTATGTTAATATTAGGAGCTACGACGGAGATGGGCGGGATCGTATAAGTGCGCGTGGTACCTCCCATTCAAGTGATAATTCAATATTATATATCTCGAGTACTGTGACAGAGAGAGCTTTTCAAATTTATCTGATGTCACCTATTATTAATGTGAGTAGTCGGACAAAAATGGGCAGTATCGGACCAATAGCCGTGGCACCTGCCATACAAAGTAAATATAAAATGCCGTATATTTGGAGTACTGTAATAGTGAGAGCCTTGGGAATTTGTGTGAGCCCATAAGTTATTCATGTGATTATCTAGAAAAAAATAGGTGTGAGCGGAGCAGTGGGCGTGGCTACGCCCGCATAAAGTAAATTTTTAATATCATATACATATATTGAGTACTATGATAGAGAGAGCTCTGCAAATTTGCGTGAGGTCACCTATTGTTATTATTAGTAGCTACGCCGGAGATGGGCGGGATCGCATAAGTGCGCGTGGTACCTCCCATACAAGTGATAATTCAATATTATATATCTCGAGTACTGTGACAGAGAGAGCTTTTCAAATTTGTCTGATGTCACATATTATTAATGTGAGTAGTCGGACAAAAATGGGCAGTATCGGACCAATAGCCGTGGCACCTGCCATACAAAGTAAATATAAAATGCCGTATATTTGGAGTACTGTAATAGTGAGAGCCTTGGGAATTTGTGTGAGCCCGCACAAAGTAAATATATGATATCATATAACTGGTGTACTAAAAAAGGAAAGCTTTGATACTTTGCACCACCCCATCAGATCTTAGTATGTGTAGTCGGACAAAAACTGGCGGGTTCACACCAATGGGCGTGGCACTCCCCATGCAAAGTAACTTTTTATTGTCATATATCTGGAGTACTGAGAGAGCTTTGTGGCTTTGCGTGAGCCCATAGGTACTTTGTATGATTAGTCGAACAAAAAATGGGCGTGATCGAAGCAGTGGGCGTAGCACCGTCCATGCAAAGTAGATATCTATTATCACATAACTGGTGTACTATAAAAGGGAAAGACTCAACATTTTGTCCAATAAAAATTGTGCGGGATGGGACTAGTGGGCGTGGCACCTCCTATATAAAAATATGAAGCACTTTCGTAGTGACAGTCTTTTGACTAGTACATTAGTTATGTAGGAGGTAATCTCCTTAACTACTCATCTGATCTTTCTGAAATTTTCACAGAGTTTTACTGCGGATAGGAGAAGTGCTTCTGGCTGTATCTTTTTTAAATATTTTTAGTCGGCGTGACACCTCCCATATAAAGTAAATTATTAGTATCATAAAAATTAAGTACTATGATAGAGAGAGCTTTGCAAATTTGTCTCAGATCATCTATTATTAACATGAGTAGTCAGACAAAAAAATGGGAGGGATTGGACAAATGCTCGTGATGCCCCCCATACAAACTTAATATTTAATGTGATATATCTGAATTACTGTAATAGTGCGAGCCTTGGGACTTTGCGTGCGCCCTTTTATTACGATTCGGGGAGAGGGGGTAGCGAAGCACACCGGTTTACATCTAGTATAAAATATTTTGTTATAACAGAGTTTTTAATAGTAATCACCAAGAGTTAAGTTTGAAGCTTTTAATTTAGTCGCCTAAAATGAATTAGTTAAATAACACTGTGGAACAAATTCAGGTTAGCAAAAGTTAGGTCGATTCTGAGAGTGAGGGGTGAAAATAGAGGCTAAATTAGAAGACCCGTATCGCGCCATTTGTTTATGTTAGTTCGAATTTTTTTTTAATCGACCTTCGAACTTTGCAGTCAAATGCCGATTTTCAGCATATTGTTTATATGGTTTTATGGCTATAGCTCGTCGACTAATTGATATTTTTATACCCTATACCACTATGTGGTTTGGATATAATGACTTTGTGCTGCTGTTTGTAACTACCAAAAATATTTGATAGACCCATCTTTTATTATACCGATCGAATCAGAATCACTATCTGATTCGATTTAACGATGTCCGTCCGTTCGTCCGTCCGTCCGTCTGTGTGTCCATGTAAACCTTTTTATGAGTACGTAAAATTACATAAAATTTGGCATATTAGCTTTAACCGGCTATAGGATCAACAATATTGAAATTGGTGAAAATCGGTCCATGTTCAAACCTATCCCCCATACAAATGCCCCCTATGAAATCGACATAAATTGCCATAAGATCCAAATTATCATATAGATCTTACTCAACTTGGGTTTGTATACATTTATTACATCCACTAATAGGTAGTCCAAAAATTGTCCTTATGGGACAACTCTTACTCCTAGGCCCCATGTAGAGCTGCTTCCCGATCTGCACTTAAATCTATCAAAAAACAAAAATATTGCACTGATTCTTTTCAAATTTTGTTTGTATATATTTTTGCAAAATACAAGAGACTTTACCAAACATTATCAGGATCGGTACAATTTTAGGCCTAGTGCCCATATAGATATAGCATCCGATATGAACTTTTTCATATATGCAGCCGAAAAAATTAATAAAAATCCCACTCAAATTTGGTTTATCTTATTTTCTATATCCAGTTAGTTTATCCTAAAAGATAGGGTCTCTAAACGCATGGTATAGGGTATCGTATAGTCGGTCTAGACCGACTATAATTTTCTTACTTTTTTCAATCTGTACAAGCCAAATTCTTGCTAGGGACCTGTGCAACAATTAAAATTTTTAAAAAAATTGATTTAGAAAATTTTTGTGGTGCTTTTGAAGCAAGATGTTGGAAAAATTATTTTTTTTTCATGCTTTTTGACAATATTTTCCACAAAACTAAGTCTTTTTTGGTTTCTGTTTGATCTATAATATGCTTCTCAGTTTCTTCAATAAATTTTATTTGAACAGAAAACAATCATAATACAAAACTTGCGTTTTCCAGCTTAATATTAATTTACTTCTCATTTTTTATGTACCAATTTTGTTCAGTGTTAGTTTTGAAGAAACATTGAAAAATAAATTATAAAAATGTGGAAAAAAAATATATTTTTGAAATGTTAGTTATGAAAAGTTTTAAGTAAAAAAATTAAATAAATTAAATTAATGATTTGGCCAGTTACCGTTTAACAGGCGGCTGTGGATCAACATCACTGCTCTCTCTAATATCTTGGTCATCGTCATCATCATCAGAAAGGTCGATAATTTCGTCCAACAGATATTCTGGAATTTCATCTTTGTCTTCCCCTGCTTCCTCTTTTTCCTCATCTTCCTCTTCTTCAAAGGTGTTTTTATACGACCAACAAATTTCAGCGAGTATTGCATCCGGAGATTTCTTTCCTCTGTACCTGAACCGAAAATAGTTTTCAATCGTTAACATATTTGAATTGTGCACTCTAACAAAGATATTAGAAAAATCTAGGAATTCAAAATATGCACACTCTATAGTTACCTTATTTCAAATGGATGCGCAATTTGGTGATAACGTTCGCCTTGATCATCAGATTCAGTTGGCAACTGTTGAGCGAGTTGATCAAGATGCTGATGCAAGAGATGAATTTTGTACGACATATTAACCCCAATTTCATCGAAAGCTGCCAACATGTTTGCAACAGATTGCCTGTAGTTGTCTTTGCGTTCTTTACCCAATAGTCCTTTAATGACTGCTTTCAATGCGAGCCATGCATTTAATTCTCGGTCTGTCAGAGCTTGGTTAAAATCTTGACGACTCATTTGTTTCCGTATGTCGGGACCATTAACAACCCCTTGCTGAATTTTGGCATTACTTAGTCTTGGGAAAATGTCTTTTAAGCGGTTGAATACTGCTGGTCTTTTTGCGATACATTTCAAAAAATTTTAAGCAATGCCAAGTTCAATGTGGAGCAACGGCAACAAAATTTTCATTTCAGGAACAAGACTTCCATGTAGCCTATTGTCGACTATTCCAGTTATGCTGTTTGTACTGGTTTCTTCCTCTAATACCTTCTACGTATAGCCTGTAATCAATGAAAATATTTTGAGGTCGCAGCAAATGCCCCACTGGTGTTCGTTATATTTGACTACTACCAGAATGTGTTTCAAATTATCGAAATTTTCACTAGTGTCAGTGCTATACGCAATCGGAACAGAAGGCATTCTATTTGTCTTGTGCAAAAGCACAACTTTTAACCTGATTAGTGAATTATCGATGAATAAACGCCAATCATCTTTTTTGTAGACGATATCTCCATTAACTTTTCAATATCGTTGCACTATGCGAAATTTTTTGCATCATTCACATTGAAGAACTTTTCTAACTCTTTTTGACGTTTTCGATATGCTGTTACAAAAAAGTTGTTTTACTAATTCTTAATTCTTGGAACTTCCCTTTTTGATTACTTCTACCAAAATCGCTATTTAATTAATGGTTTTGGGATTTTAACGCAAATTATCGACTAAGACCATTTTCTTTTCAAATGAAATTTATTGAAGAAACGGAGAAGCATATCGTAGATCAAACAGAAAGCAAAATAGACTTAGTTTTGTGCATAATATTTTCAAAAAGCATGAAAAAAATAATTTTTCCAACATTTTTCTTCATAAGCACCACAAAAATTTTCTAAATCAATTTTTTAAAAAATTTTAATTGTTGCGCAGGTCTCTAGCAATAATTTGGCTTTTACAGAAAAATATCAATCAGTCGACGAGTTATAGCCAAAAAACCATATAAACAATATGCTGAATATCGGCATTTGCCTGCAAAGTTCGAAGGTCGATTAAAAAAAATTCGAACTAACATAAAAAAACGCTGCGATACGGGTCTTCTAATTTAGCCTCTATTTTCACCCCCTAACTTTCAGAATCGACCGAACTTTGGCTAACCTGAATTTGTTCCACTGTGTAATTTTTATAAATATATTGATTGGCAAATGGAACTATTGCAGTCACCTTCATTTTATAAAAATTATATTTATAAGGTTGTTAAAGCGAAACCGCTGCAACTCTAAAAAAAATATTTAAGAATTGCTATAAAAATTTCAATAACTTAGTCAAATTTTTCCGTATTCAAGCCAAGACTTGAAGTATCAGCTACAGCCTCAGCGGATAATCCCATTTTGGCAACCTGAATATTCGCCGTCGTTTATGTTTGTACCAGAAAACACAACGAAATTCAGAAATCACTTTATAACCATTTAAGTTGATGGCCCAGATTCCCCGTAGTATTGGGATGATATTTGTTTTTCGCAAAAAAATAATGTTTTATGAAATTCATTATTTCTGCTTTCAATTTTGCACATCTAGCTCAAATTTTGACAGTGGTCTTTAGCAGAGGGCAGTTGACAGGAGCAGGATAATTTTTGATATTTTATGTTTTACGACTCTTTAATTTTGTTCTAATCATAGAAAAGGCACATTTATTATTATTATTATTTTCATATTTCCATGTCATTTTTTATTGAAAGAAATAGATTCATTTAAGAAATCCATTTATTAACACGAGAACCTTCCCTGAAATATGTATGTATATTTACTAAGGATAACTTAAAAGTCTTAATATCAATGCCTTAAGGCTTCTATCACATTTAACTTCATTTTTATGACAAATGTTATAAAATTATCAAATATTTTTTGAAATGAATGAACTGTATACTAATTTTGTTGTTGTTACTATTGCTTATCATTTATATAAATTTCCTGTGCCACCACCAGATGAACGAAACATTGGTCAAAAACACAAGATGTTTCGCATTTATTGTATAGCAAGTTTATTTTTTTCTCGCTTCCTGAAATTTTTGTTAAACACGTAAACGGAAGTGGAAACATGTCCCAAATATTTTGCTTTTTATTTTTTGGAATTTTTTTTATTTTTTAAATAATAAAATTTACTTAAATAAGATTGCCCAACATACAATTGTGTTAAGATGTGGTAATTTGACGAAAGTGATAAGGGGAGATCCTATAAAGATATTAATATATAGAAACACGCCATCAAAATGGTATACCCCAAGTTTATACAAACAATTCTATGATGATAAGTTAGCCAAGGGCATTTTTAAAAGTATTTATCAAGGAAATGCTAACAATGTCCTTAAAATAAATAAAAACTTTCTGAAATTTTCTTTTTTTTATCTTACAACATTAAGCAAATTTGATAATAATTAACACATAACAAAATTATTAGTCTTTAGTAAAACTAATAATATTATAATTTTTATGAGATCACAATTAAAAATATTTATATAAATTAATGTTTATGTTACATAATTACACTATTATACTATTTTTTAAAATTATTTTCTGAAAGTGAGGTCAAGTATAAAAAGTCGTTGTAATATTTTAGTTTCATTGGATTCATCTAACAATGATATAGTCAGCGGATTAAGTTTTTTATTTTTGGAATATTCAAATCATTTTGTAAAGTTTCGTTTCTAACAAACCATGGCATGTTAGCAAAATTCCCAAATTAGAGTCTCTTGTCGTACCACGAAACTGAATCCCGTAAGTTTATTGTTTTATAAAGCATGACTTCAGTTTCTAAACTTAACTGCAATTTTGGATCGAGTAATCAATATGTCCGTTTTAACTTGTTGTCGACTTTAGATCATTTATTTTTCACATGATCGTTCCATGTAGGTTCAAGTATACACATGCCTAAGTAAGTGCCATTGTTGTTTTTCAAAATTGCCAGACCGTTAAATTTTACAGCTGGACAATCACCTCGTTTTAAAATAAATGTGAATGTAATGCGTGAATTTTTGCTCATCCATTATATTAATAGCAAGGCGATTTCTTGTGACCAATGTAACTTTGTCAGTTTTAAACCTATTTTAACCGAACATACCTTGTCTGAAAGGTATTTGTTTTTAGCTGTCCACTAGATCAACATATTTGCACTGTCTGGAACATTTTTTGAAAAGTGGCTACTAACACATACGTAATATTATATAAGGTTGGGTGTGTGGTTTTTATACCCTATACCACTATGTGGTTTGGGTATAATGACTTTGTGCTGCTGTTTGTAACAACCAAAAATATTTGACCTAGACCCATCTTTAATTATACCGATCGAATCAGAATCACTTTCTGAGTTGATTTAACAATGTCCGTCCGTCCGTCCGTCCGTCCGTCCGTCCGTGTCTGTGTGTCCATGTAAAGCTTGTAATCAATCTGCAGGTCGTAAATATGAATATATTTTGATGAAATTTGGTATATAAGCTTTTATTGGCCATGTGATGAACGCTATTGAAAATCGGTCCATGTTCAGACCTAGCCCCCATACAAATTACCCATATGAAATCGACATAAATTGCCATAAGATCCAAATTGTCATATAGATCTTACTCAAATTGGGTTTGTATGCATTCATTACATCCACTAATGAGTAGTCCAAAAATGATCCCTTTGACCCCATATAGAGCTGCTTCCCGATCTTCACTTAAATCTATTAAAAAACAAAAAAATATTGCACTGATTCTTCTCAAATTTTTTTTGTACATATTTTTGCAAAATACAAGAGACTTTACCAAACATGATCAGGATCGGTCCATTTTTGGATCTAGTCCCTTTATAGATATAGCATCCGATATGAACTTTTTCATATCTGCAGCCAAAAAAATTAATAAAAATCCCACTCAAATTTGGTTTTTGCTTATTTTCAATCTTTCGGTCTAGACCGACTATAATTTTCTTACTTGTTAAATTTGATAAGGTGTTTGCAAAAATTGTATGTGAAAAGCCCTGTGTAGAATGGGAAAAAAATTTGGACATAAACCAATAACGACTGTAACGACAATAACGCAATCGAATTTCATTAAAATAATTGCATATCACACCGCCTGTGTTAAATTGCGAATTGCCTACCTTTAGGTGGCATATAAGGTGGTTCAACGAATATTTATAATGAAATAAATTTAATAAATTAAATAGATTAAAAAAACATCGAAAGAAGTAAATTGAATGAAAAATAAAATTTCCTAGAATTTGCACTCGAATTTCGAGGCCTGGACTCTGCTTGTTTACTTGAATATTTAAAGTGTTTAATTATTGTTGTGTTTTATTATTGTGAAGCACAAAATCCTTGTTGAAGCCTCAGATGATGATGTATTGGATGATATAAATGCAGTATCATTTGCATAAGTTGCAATAGTTACCCCATCAATACAAGGAAAATCTGAAGTAAAAATAGTGTACATGACGGGCCGCAACACACTATCCTGGGTATGCCCCCTTTAATTTTGAGTATTGTAGACATTTCGCTGTTTACTTCTACATAAAACCACCGTTCATGTATATATGACATTAGAGCAAGGTAAAAAGGAGCTGAAAGAAATGTTATTAAGCTTAAACAATAATCCATCATGCCGTTATCTGTCAAGTGCCCGCTATCTACCCAGAAATACAGGCGAACAGTTATTTTTAGTTTGTAGCACATCAGTGATAATGTTGATAATTCGATAGCGTTCTTCTGGATTGCCAGGCTTGTTGCTCATGGAATATGTTTTTAGTCTCAAGAATCGGGAGATATCTTCGAAGAAAGAGGGTTTCAAATATTTCTGATAATGTGGAAAATAACTTTATACGTCTGTATGAGTAAACTTTATTCTTTGGCTTATTCGGCTTTCAAACCATAATAATTTCAGCACATTTCCACCGAGTAGGGTAATGTTGTAATCTCAAGATTAAATTGAAGATTAAGGTCAACAAAATAACTTTTTTCTTTGTTAAGGAATTTGAAACAAAAGCATCAATTTTATCGTACCCTGGTGATTTCTTGTTATTAAGCGCCTTTATTCCGACCTAACCTCGCTTGGCTTAAAATGTCTAATTATGTATTCGTCATTTGAATTGTAGGAAAACGTTGTATATTTTTCATCTTAATACACTCAGGTCTCTTTTTATGCATTCCACAGAAATCCGCATAAAAAGAAAATAGCATAAAAAAAGACTCCACTTCCATACAAAAACTAGCAATGCGTTACGAAATTTTCAAAAACTGCATAAATTGAAATCAAATAGAAAAGTCTATCTTTTCATTTCATATATATAATATTTTTAATATTTATAGATATTTACGTACTTACGATTTCATAATGCTTTCATCAATAGGGTAAATTACAAAATCATAAGACGGTGAGGGAGAGACTTAATGTTTTTTTTTTCTTTCAAAAAATTTTGTCATCAAGCTTTGAGATGGTGATTTGATTAATTTTTTCTCCAGTTCACGATATTAGGTTGGTTAATCCATGTTGGAGTTTTAATGCTCGTTCTGTATCTGGATCCATACTAAGGATTTTGTTTTGTAGCGTAGTTACTGTCATAACAACTTCTATAATTTTTTTGGATTCAAGAGGTGTTTCTACTAAACCAGTATCGTTTCGTCATTTTAGACGTTATGTATTATTAAACTAATAACGTCATCGTCGTTTAAAACAACATCAACAAATAGCTCTTCTAAATCATCATTGTTAAGAGTTTCAAGGCCCCCACCTCAAATTTGATGTGCCAAAGCTATTATTTCATCAGATAATGTTGATGTTTCAGTGTCCATGTTGCTTTCAACACAATCCGCCCATGAAGCTTTCCAGAAGCATTTAACGTATGAGGCCGTATTTTAGTGATGGCTGCTGCAGCAAGAATTAAGCAATCAAAAATATTAAATTCTTTCCAAACTTCATTTAGTGTTAATGATTTGTTTTCAAGTTTCTTTAAAATGAATTGGTAAATGATTTTAACTTAATATTTCTTAAAAGTTGAAATAACTCCTTGGTCTAAAGCCCTTTCTTTCAAATTGGATTCTACTTCCGGTAGAAGGCATTTGTGAAACCATTCAGTAAATATTAAGATAGTCGCACATGCTTTAGAATTAGAATTCCAATGAACTGGAAATCATAATAAATCCTTACCCTTATGTGCACGTGGTGTTAGAAATTTATTTACTAAAAGGGTTTCAAAATCCGATCACCTGAAGCATTGCTGCAAAGCAAAAATTTTACCCTTTCTTTGCATGCTTTAAATCCACTAGGTCTCTTTTCCGTTTTTGCAATATAAGTTCTACTTGGCATTTTTCCAGAAGAGACCTGTCTCGTCTGCTTTAATATTTGGTGAGCACAGTATCCTCCATTATCAATAATCTTTTTTAACCTTTATGTGAAATTTAAAGCTTCATTTTCATCAGCTGAAGCAGTCTCACTACTTATTTGGATATTATGTAGATTATTTCTTCCTAGAAACCCACCAAGCCATTCTTTGCTTGCCGAAAATTGTTTTCCAGCAGAAGTTGAAGGTTCTGATTACTTAGTCTTTTCAAAAAATATTATAGCCTTCTCTTTTATCAGATATCCACTAATGGAAATCTTTTTTTGTCAAGTCCTCAATGCAGAGCTTTTTCCATTTTTTCTATCACTGTATCTCTTGAATAGGATGAATATTTGGAACTTAGTTTTGTAACAGAAATTACTGATTTTCCTTTAGAGACATCATTATGTTTGATAGCACTAATGGATGATTCTCCAAATTTAAAATGTTTGGCTAGAGCTGCATATTTTTCTCCTTTTTCTAATCGGTCTTAAGCTTAACTTTTCATTTCCAAAGAAAAAGTTTGTGATTTTCTCTTATTTTTCTCCATAAGCCCCAGTTAAAATATTAAAAAACAAATTTAGATGACGCAAATTAAATTAAACACAAAACCTAGGAAAAAATTAAAATTTTAGAAATATAAAATAACTTTTACTTACACATTATGTACACAATAAAATTAACACTTATGATTTTATAAGTTGTAGCATATCACTAATAATGTAAAAATTGTTGTTATGTGGAAGTTGTTGTTAGGGGTAATCCGAAGCAGGGCACGCTACGACCACCGGCCTTATTGCTCTTCGAAATGGGGGAGGTTCATTGCTCCAATACACCCAGGACCACCATACTACTTATAAATAATTTGAAGAGCGTGCAATTGGTAACGAAGAGGAAATCGATAGGTAATAGAAGGATTGAGGAAAAGTAAGTAAGGAAAAAAAATACCAACACAAAAATAAGTTTGAATAACGATACGAGGTGTTACTGTTATCGTATATAGCCCTCCCAGCCATGATCAAAATAAAACACTACATTCCAAAACAAATATTTAAATAATGATCCCAATTTCGAGTTCTACAACCGCTTGGTTTACCTTAGCTTAAAATCGAACAGAATATTTTATTGTTTAGCCCGAACTCATAGTGATTTTATTGAAACATTAACAAATTCATTTAATTGTGTTACTAAAGTTTAATTAAGTTTTAACACTATTCTCAATATCTATCTTAGCTGGACATATGGAGATAAGTGTCATTTAGTATATTAATAAATTTTGAAACAAACCAAAGTTAGGTAGGTGAGAAAAGTAAGGGAAAAGTATATGTTTAAGTCTAAATGATTTGTGATATATGTTTAAATAAAAATGAACGAAATTAAAGATAGAAAAAAAAAAATAATATTAAAATAAAAATTATACTGGTTGTGTCTCAAGGTTTTGCAATTATGCTTATAATTTTAATGTTTTTATTTCCTTTGTATTGATCATATTTCAAAATTATAACATAAAGAGATCAAATTGGAGTTAAAACAAGTAAGAAAATTATAGTCGGTTTAGACCGACTATACGATACCCTATACCATGCGTTTAGAGACCCTATTTCTCAGGCCCAACTAACTGGATATAGAAAATTAGCATAAACCAAATTTGAGTGGGATTTTTATTAATTGTTTCAGCTGCAGATATGAAAAAGTTCATATCGGATGCTATATCTATATGGGGACTAGGCCCAAAAATGAACCGATCCTGACCATGTTTGGTGATGTCTCTTGTATTTTGCAAAAATATATACAAACAAAATTTGAGAAGAATCAGTGCAATATTTTTGTTTTTTGATAGATTTAAGTGAAGATCGGGAAGCAGCTCTATATGGGGCCTATGACTAAGAGTTGTCCAATAGGGATCATTTTTGGACTACTGATTAATGGATGTAATATACACATACAAACCCAATTTGACTAAGATTTGTATGATAATTTGGATCTTATGGCAATATGTGTTGATTTCTTAGCGGTCATTTGTATGGGGGCTTGGTCTGAACATGGACAGATTCTCGCCAATTTCAATAGCGTTCATCCCATGGCCGATAAAGGATCAAATACCAAATTTCGTCAAAATATTTTCATATTTGCGACCTGCAGTTTGATTACAAGCATTACATGGACACACAGACGGACGGACGGACGGACGGACATTGTTAAATCGAATCAGATAGTGATTCTGATTCGATCGGTATAATAAAAGATGGGTGTAGGTCAAGTATTTTTGGTTGTTACAAACATCAGCACAAAGTCATTATACCCAAACCACATTGTGGTATAGGGTATAATAAAATATTTATAACAATCTCATGCATAATTTATAGCATGGTAGAAATAGTTCAAATCAAAGCTTTATTAAAAAGAACTTTATCTGGTCACCCAAAAACAAATATTCATACTTTATAAATTAAATAAGTTAGAATATCCATCCATGAGAACAGATGAAAAAGAACGAATAAAAAAAATTTATATAATTGTTACGCGAGAGAACAGCACCACAAAAAAAAAACAAGTAAGAAAATTATAGTCGGTCTAGACCGACTATACGATACCCTATACCATGCGTTTAGAAACCCTATCTCTTAGGCCCAACTAACTGGACATTGAAAATAAGCAAAAACCAAATTTGAGTGGGATTTTTATTAATTTTTTTGGCCGCAGATATGAAAAAGTTCATATCGGATGCTATATCTATAAAGGAACTAGGTCCAAAAATGGACCGACCCTGATCATGTTTGGTAAAGTCTCTTGTATTTTGCAAGAATATGTACAAACAAAATTTGAGAAGAATCAGTGCAATATTTTTGTTTTTTAATAGATTTAAGTGAAGATCGGGAAGCAGCTCTATACGGGGTCAAAGGGATCGTTTTTGGACTACTCATTAGTGGATGTAATGAACGCATACAAACCCAATTTGAGTAAGATCTATATGAGAATTTGGATCTTATGGCAATTTATGTCGATTTCATATGGGTAATTTGTATGGGGGCTAGGTCTGAACATGAACCGATTCTCACCAATTTCAATAGCGTTCATCCCATGGCCGATAAAAGCTTATATACCAAATTTCATCAAAATACATTCATATTTGCGACCTGCAGTTTGATTACAAGCTTTACATGGACACACAGACGGACGGACGGACGGACGGACGGACATTGTTAAATCAACTCAGAAAGTGATTCTGATTCGATCGGTATAATTAAAGATGGGTCTAGGTCAAATATTTTTGGTTGTTACAAACAGCAGCACAAAGTCATTATACCCAAACCACATAGTGGTATAGGGTATAAAAAATATATAAAATAATAAATGAGATTATAATACATTTACATTAACGGGTATTTACGTTTCTCCCTCGTCGAAAGATCTTTCGATGCAGGTACTTCTTTTTGCCTGCAGGTACTTCTTTTTGCATGCCTCACACAAGATCGCTGTTAGTTTATTTCATAGCAAAAGGACAGTTATTGTCATAAGCGTACGTTCATTGATCAATATATGTGAAACAATGTATGTTGTATGAACTTTGCTTTGGTTACAAAAAAAAAACTAAATAAAAAAAAATTTAAATCACTATACCGTAAATTGAAATGAAAATAGTTATAAACATGAAAAAGTAAAAATTTAGGAATCACTAATTATTAAGTGCTTTGGGTTTATGATATTCTTTTTCCTTTTTTTTTTTTGCAAATACATTCTTTTCACACCTTACTGATACTAGTGTTTGTTATTATTCTTTTCTGGTTTATTTTCAAAAAGATTTTTTTTGTTTTTTTTTTCCCCCTTAAGACAATGTTTTCTTCCCTGTAGCTTATATTAATGCGTTTTTCGTAAAAAAAAAATTGGTTTAGGAGTAGTGACTCGATGCACGGATCTGTTTTAAGCCTTGTGTGAACTGCTGCCGTACGACTTTTAACACTTGCGATGTTGTTCCTCTATATAAACTTACAAAATAACACAAGCGACTGTTTTTACTTTTTTTTCTTTTAGTTTTTACTGTTCTTCTAGGCTCGTTTATGATGTTTTATAACTTTCGATATTTTTTTGTTGTTACTGAACACAAGGTGCCAAATCTATACAAATTAAAAGTTGTATGAGAAAAAAAAATTTGTTCTAAATAAATTGTTATTTTTATTTAATGTTACCATTAGAGATGGCATCAGAGGGATTAATGTGGAAACAACTGGAGAGTAGTTAAATGTCCAAAGCAAAGTGATCTCTGTTCTACAATCTATAAATTGAGCATTTGTCTATTGATTTGAATGAAACCTCGGATTTAGTCAGCTAACCATACCTGGTAGTTCTTCTGTAAAATCAAATGTTGGTTGGTGCTGAAGTTACCAAAATGTACCCTGACAATAAGGCATTCCACAGCAGTAGAATAAATAATCTGGCCAATGCTGTTATGGATAACAGAAAAAAAAAATGCAAGGTTCTTTTGTTAGTAAAATGAAACCACCTTATTTTTAATGTAGAGGCAGACGTAGACTACTCACATTTGATTGTTGTTAATACGAATTTTGGTGTATATTTCGTCCCAAATTACTATGGGTTATTGAATTAAATATAATATAAGAATTATTACACAAACTTGAAGGCAAAAATGGTTTTTGCTGCCCTTTTTTTTTCTTATATAACTTTATTTAGCGTTTATATTGGATTTATGAAAACTTATGTTTTTTTTTTACACTGGCTTACTAGCTCTTTCACCGCAGGTTGTATGAATTACAAATGGCAGAGATTTTTGTCTTTTCGTTGCATGTAAGCTCGTATTCTTAAGCATGATTTAGCATATTTGATCAAATAGCATTGTATTTCCAGAATTATAGTAAAGTAAAGGGTGTCCCAACAAGAACGCAATTTTTAAATTTTAAATAAAACACAGATATTTAAAAAAAAATCGTGAAACTTTCTTATATCGTAAAGTAGACAGAATGAGGTTATGTATGGAACAATATATCATGCAGATGGCCGCCGCGGCTTTGCTGGCATGCACGCAATCTTTTAATGAAATTTTCAATGACCGTTTTGCATAAATGCTGCGGTATTTCATTAATGCAGCGTCCAATTTCCTCTTTTAAGACTTGAGTCGTCGTCGGCTTATTCGCGTAAACCATCGACTTCAAAAAACACCAAAGAAAAAAGTCTAATGGTGTTAAATCGCACGATCTAGGCGGCCAATTCTGATCTCCAAAACGCGAAATAAAACGACCGGGAAATGACTGATGCAGCAATTGAATTGTTTCTCTGGCTGTATGACATGTGGCGCCATCTTGTTGGAACCACATGCCCTCCACATTATTTCTTCAATTCGAGGCAAGAAAAAACTGGTTATCATTTCACGATACCGAACACCATTGATTGTTTGCGCTTGACCTGCCTCATTTTCATAAAAAAAAGGTCCAATGATTCCTCCAGCCCAAAAACCACACCACACAGTGACACGTTGAGGATGCATTTGCTTCTCGTGAATCACACGAGGATTTTCCTCACCCCAAATGCGACAATTCTGCCTATTGACGAAGCCATCAAGATGGAAATGGGCCTCGTCACTGAAGATGATTTTAGCGGCAAAATCAGCATTTTCATGTTGTCTCTCCAATACCCAATTAACGAACTCCCTTCGCTGTCCATGGTCAGCTGGCTCCAGTTCCTGAGTCAATTGAACTTTGTATGCATGAAGATGCAAATCTTTCGTCGAAATTCGCTGCATAGTGGATTTGGAGACACCAATTTGCTGAGCTCGGTGTCGAATTGAGGTGGATGGAGTTTGAGCGACATCATCACGTACAGGTGCGACATCGACCTGGTCGATGGCGCGTTGTTGTCTTTACATCACTAACAGACCCAGTTTCGGCAAATTTATCCATTAATCTCTTTACAGTTGACTCCTTTGGAGCATTATTGTGACCCCAAATTGATCGCAATTTGCGAACTGTAGCCGCAAAACTTTCACCATTTTTGTAAAACAATTTCACAATGAGAATGCGTTGTTCATTCGTGTAGCGCTCCATTTTTACTAACCTCGTACCTTCTACTAGCAAACAATAACAATTGTTCAAATGTCAAACAATGGCACTTCGAATGTTGCCAGATTTAAAAATTGCGTTCTTGTTGGGACACCCTTTATAAAGGGGAGAAAAAAAAAAAGAAAAAAACGTAAGCGTCAAGAGCACACTACGTAAACGGTGTTAATAAGTTCAGAGATGGCGTTGCATTCACCAAGCAATTTATTAGTCAGTATATTTGAAAACATTTTGATAAGAAAAATTTTTGAAAGTTAATGCAAGCGCCATTACAAAGTTTAGATTAATTTAACGAATCAGACGTACTATCATAAAAAATAAGAATTAGTGCATTAAATATTAACGTAACACTCACCTTGTATACATTTGAAGTTCAATAACAGATAATTGTTACATACACATGTTATATGTGAACTATTGATAAAATATTAAAAGGGAATCCCTAATGGGTACACTAACCTCTTAGCCATCGTTAAATATAACGCAGAAAAATTCCTCAGCTAGCTATAAAAAAAATTTATGCTATACATATCTACCAATAAACGCAAAAAAAAGAACAAATATAAAAACAACATAAATTCAAATCCGCATAAAAAAACGCATATAAAGAGACCTGAGCGTAATTGGAAAGGCATCGGCATTTTCTTTACTAGTTCTACAGCATGAGTTTTGAAAATTTTTCGCTTTACAGGTCTTTTTAGATATTTTGTTGCCTCCCAAAGATTGTGTTCACAATTTCGGTAATTTATGTCGAGGATTCGGAGGTAATTTCCTCTATCCCTATTTTGGTACTTTCAAATGCTATCCTATTGTTGTTTTGTCGCTAAGTTAAAATTGGTTTCGCCGATCTGGTTTCTGCTTGACTGACATATTCTACGAGTCTCCTTTTGTTTCTTATAATATTTCTTAATTTTCCAGAAACATGGATATGGCTGTTGTTGTTGCCTGTGGATTTTCATGTATAACATTTGTAAACATTTCCAAATCATAACTTAAATCTTCTCCGAACTTAATGGTAATTCTTAGTTCAAGGTTTCTGTTAATACAATTTTTAAATATTCTCCAATCTGTATTTGCTGTAATAAGTTTAACATTTTTAGCCAAAATGTTAACAAGATAGTTCAAATTTATTATAATTAGAGCGTAATCGGCTGAAAGTCATTATCATCTTTTATATCTAACAAATTTCTGGCTACACCATTATAAACTACAAAATCTAAAAGTTCTTGTATTTTGCTTGGATCAGTGGGTCAATAAGTGGGCGCTCCATCTGAAAGAGTTGAGTAATTATGCTTGCAGATACATTCGTATAACTGTCTCCTCTATGGTTGGTTTTTATGGTGTTTAGCATTGAAATTGCCAGCTTCTCTGAACCGAATATATGAACAAGTCTTCAAATGTGCCAATGTTTTTGCTTTGTCTAAAATAAAAGCATTTGATCTTGAGCCTGAATAATTTCAAACTCAATCATTAAGCCTTCATAAACTTGGCAAGAAGAGTATATACAGAAAATATGTTAGTAAAATTATTGTTACATTTATTTTTAATTCTTGACTAATATTTAATTTCTTTATTTTTTCATAATTTATCGATATTTTAATAAAACTAAATGCTCCAACATGGCATCTATTATCAAGATGATGTCATTAAATTCGATTATATGAATTGCTGAATTTAGTCCATATAATCGAATTAAGTTATTTTTTTATTGATGGTCACAACCATTTATTGGTGTAGCCAACTTCAAATACATAATTACAGTAATTATAACTACACTTTAAAATTATTTCAATTTCAATTACTTATTATATAGCAAACAAACAAAACAAAACAAGTAAGAAAATTATAGTCGGTCTAGACCGACTCGACGATATCTTATACCACGCGTTTAAACACCATCTCTTAGGTCGAACTAATTAGATGTAGAAAATCAGCATAAACCAATTTGAGGCATTGTTTCGATTTTTTTTGCCTTTGAATATGAAAAAATTCATATCAGGTCGAAAAATGGATCGATTTTGATCATATTTGGTAAGTTCAGTCATATTTTGAAAAAACATAAACAAAATGAATTTGAGAAAAATCTGTGTAATATTTTTGTTTATTGATTGATTTAAGTCAAGATGGGGGAATCAGCTTCATATGGGGGCTATGACTAAGAATTGGCCTATTGGGTATATTAATGGACGTAATAAAAACACACAAACCCAACTTGACAGAGATCTGTATGAAAATTTGGATAGTATGGCAATTTAAGTCGATCTAATAGAGGTCATTTGTATAGGGACTATGGCCAATAAAAGCTTATATACCAAATTTCATCAAAATATATTCAAATTTCGACCTTCAATTTGACTATGAGGTTTACATGGATACACAGACAGACAGACGGAAGATAGGATGGTCGGGCGGACATCGCTCAATCGACTTAGAAAGTTATGCTGGGTCTAGGTGAAATATTTTTGGTGAAATAGTTTGGCAGTTATTGGTATCTATAATATTAATATGCAAGGCGATTTCTTGTGACCGATGAAAGTTTCATAGTTTTACCCCGATTTTGAAAAAAAATTTATCATATGAAAGGTATTTTTTTTAAGCTGTTACCCAGATTTTCAGATTTTCATGGTCTGGAATATTTTTTTGGTATTATGGTCGTTTATGTGTTTATGTGTGTGTTTATTAAATTTGTTAGTGGGTTTGTGTTAATATGATGAGTTTGTTTTCTTCATTTAAAAGCATACCTTTAGGGTCCTTATTTGATGAAAAGATATAATTTCCTAGAATTTTCACTCGAATTTCGAGTGCTGGAATCTGCTAGTAGGGTATAAATATCTTAAATCTTGATCCGGATAACCGTTTGCACTTTTTGTATCGGTAGATGATAAATAATGGCTCGTTTGTTTCTGTTTGTGAAACATAAATATTAGTGGTTAACAAAAATTCCGAGTTGCTGCGATTACAAATATGCTATTTTAGTTGACCATGTATTTTTTTAACCTAGGCAGGTGATATATCCTTAGCTTGATGAACTTTTCCAACACCGACCATCGTGACCACTTAAAATATGATGCGAAGAGACGGACGAAGGAGAAGAAATATTATGATGATGTTATTCTTTGAAGAGCCATAACTAGTTGGTGATTGTATTTGTTGATGTTACAATTGCTGTTGAGTACTGGTGAAGCTGATATTTGGTGTAGAATCGGTTCCATTCTTTTTTGATATATCTGCATGTATGCAATATATCATACATATTCTTCTGATTATTCCTGAATTGTTAAAAGTCGAGACGAAAAGGAAGAAATTATAATCGCTGAAATTATAATCTGAAAAAAGGTCAAAACTCATATGCATAAGGAAAGATAGAAATTTAATAAAAACTTTGTTTTTATGGGTTAGGTTATTTTATAACCTAATTCTATTATTCCTATTACTATTTTGTTCATATTATGTTTACCACCAATATTCTATGGTGTCTATAAACACGTTTTCGGTTTAAAATATATTTTTTTTTCATAGAATTGGAAGTCGTTACTGCCAATAGTTAAGAACTAGTCATGTTATAGTAGGTTCAGTTTAGTTCCCTTAATTAAATCTTATATATAAAAATGGATTTTTGTATGTTTCAAGTGGGCATGGCATCTCCCATATAAAGAAAATTTTTAACATCTAATTTTAACATTTAATATCTGGCGTACTACGACAGCAACAGTTCTGAAACTGTACATATTAAACTATTTGAAAAGTCGCGGAAGAAGTGGTCCGAATTCGACCAATGGGAGTGGTACCTACCTGTATGGTAAATATTTAATATCATATATCTAGAGTACTGTAACAGATGAAGTCTTGGGACTTAGTGTGAGTTCATAAGTTAATAATAAGTTAATAATGTGAATATTCTGACAAAAAATGGACGGGATCAACCCATGGACGTTTCACCTGCATAAAAGTAAATATTTAATATCATACTACTGGAGTACAATGATAGAAAATTCCTTGCGACTTCGTTTGAGTACATAACTCATTAATGTGAGTAGTTGGTCAAAAATGGGCAGGTCCGAACCAATAGGGGTTGAGCGTCCAATATAAAACAATATGAAGTACTAATAAAATGATAGTGTTGAAAATATGGGCGGTATCGCTAAAATCAAAAATTTTCAAAACCGGAAATCGCGAATAACAAAAGTCGCCAAAATCAAAACTCACAAAAATTAAAAAACAAAAATCGTCAAAGTCAAAAATTGCCAAAACCGAAAATCGGGAATAACAAAAATTGTAAAAAAATAAAAATTGCCAGAATCGAAAACCGCGAATAAATAAAATCGCAAAAAAAAAATCGACAAACCAAAATCGCTAAAACCGAAAATCACGAATAAGAAAATCAAAAATCGAAAAGAAAAAAGACAAAAAACGCTAAGGCCAAAAATTGCCAAACCAAAAATCTGTAGTTGCGATTTGTCGTGTGAGTAGTCGCGGAAACTACGGGCGGGTAAAAATCTAAAATCGCCAAAACCGGAAATCGCGAATAACAAAAGTCGCCAAAGTCAAAAATTACAACAAAAATAACAAAACAGAAATCGCCAAGGTCGAAAATTGCCAAAACCGAAAATCGGGAATAACAGATGTCGCAAAAAAAGAAAACAAAAATCGCCAAAACCACAAATCGCGAATAACAAAAATCGTCAAAATCAAAAGCGCCTAAATCAAAAATAGGAAAAACCGAAAATAGCGAATAACAAAAATCACAAAAAACCACAAATTCAGAAATCGCACAAAACGAATAACAAAAATTGCCAAAAAAAAAAAATCAACAATTCGAAAAACAATAGTTGCCAAAATAAAAAACTACCAAAATCTAAAACGCCAAAAATAAATAAAATAGTTTTCTACAAAATGTATTCCAAGTTATTATACCCTATACCACTATGTGGTTTGGGTACAATGACTTTGTGCTGCTGTTTGTAACAACCAAAAATATTTGACATACACCCATCTTTAATTATACCGATCGAATCAGAATCACTATCTGATACGATTTAACGATGCCCGTCCGTCCGTCCGTCCGTCCGTCCGTCTGTGTGTCCATGTAAAGCTTGTAATCAAACTGCAGGTCGCAAATATGAATATATTTTGATGAAATTTGGTATTTGATCTTCTATCGGCCATGGCATGAACGCTATTGAAATTGGTGAGAATCGGTCCATGTTCAGACCTAGCCCCCATACAAATGACCCCTATAAAATCAACATATATTGCCATAAGACCCAAATTGTCACACAAATCTTAGTCAAATTGGGTTTGTATGTATATATTACATCCATTATTCAGTAGTCCAAAAATGATCCCTATTGGACAATTCTTAGTCATAGGCCCATATAGAGCTGCTTCCCGATCTTCACTTAAATCCATCAAAAAACAAAAATATTGCACGGATTCCTTTCAAATTTGGTTTGTATATATTTTTTTCAAAGTATAGGTGACTTACCGATCGACTCAGAATCACTTTTTGAGTCGAAATAGCAATTTCCGTCCGTCCGTCCGTCGGTCTGTGTGTCCATGTAAAGCTTGTAATCAAACTACAGGTCGCAAATTTGTATATATTTTAATGAAATTTGGTATATAAGCTTCCATCGCCATGGGATGAACGCTATTGAAACTGGTGAGAATCGGTCCATCTTCAGACCTAGCCCTCATACAAATGACCCCTATGAAATCGACATAAATTGCCATAAGTTCCAAATTATCATATATATCTCAGTCAAATTGGGTTTGTATGAGTTTATTACATCCATTAATCAGTAGTTCAAAAATACTCCCTACAGGAAAATTCTTAGTCAAAGGCCCCATATAGAGCTGCTTCCCGATCTTCACTTAAATCTATCAAAAAACAAAAATATTGCACATATCAAAAAACAAAAATATTGCACAGACTTTTCTCAAATTTGGTTTGTATATATTTTTTCAAAGTATAAGTGACTTTACCAAATATGGTCAGGATCGGTCCATTTTTCGACATAGTCCCCATTTAAATATAGTATCCGATATGAACTTTTTCATATCTGCAGCGAAAAAAAAATTAATAAAAATGTCACTCAAATTTGGTTTATGCATATTTGCTATATCCAATTAGTTGGACTGAAGAGGTAGGGTCTCTTAACCATGGTATAGGGTATCGTATAGTCGGGCTAGACCGACTATAATTTTCTTACTTGTTTTTTTTTACGATTGGTGTTGCGAAGTGCATCGGGTTAAACCTAGTGGCTATACATATAAATAAGTGTAACAACTTTGATTGGTAAACGGAACTTATTCTTCTATTGAAAGTAAAAATTATATTTTTAATTATGACAATAAAGAAATCGTTTTGCATTTTTAAACAGTTACTAATTGCAATAAAAATGCTGCCTGACAAATAATTTTTCTTCTTCTAATGGAGTTTTAAGTATCTGTTTTCTGTGTGTAAAATGAAGATCTTTAAGGACAGCTATATGCACGTTCACTTTTCATGTGATGCCTCTTAATTTTTAGTTTCTAAATATGCTACTTAACTAGGGATTTGGTTAATACTTTTACGTGGCCATCCCCAAGAGATTTATAGATAAATTATTTATTTGTTATAAGATTTTATACACTAATTATCATTTGATAGATATTAACTACACAAACTATAAAAATTGGTAGTGGTTTTATAGAGACTGTGCTTTTATTTTGTGCTTTTATATCATTTTCGTTATCATCATCATCATCACTGTCATCAGCAATAAGAGCTATAAATTAGTTATTATTGGAAAAATTGATTCATCATAATATTTCGCATTCTTTTTACTATTTACTACTTACTTTTTTTCTGAGTTTAAAAGAAGTTATAATTGCCAGTTTCTATTATCACCATCACTATTGAAGTAACATGCACATGAATTGTGCTAAAAATGTTGTTTCCAATTTTTTTTTGCGTGCACACAATATGTTACAGTTTTTATACCTTATACCACTATGTGGTTTGGGTATAATGACTTTGTGCTGCTGTTTGTAACAACCAAAAATATTTGACCTAGACCCATCTTTAATTATACCGATCGAATCAGAATCACTTTCTGAGTTGATTTAACAATGTCCGTCCGTCCGTCCGTCTGTGTGTCCATGTAAAGCTTGTAATCAAACTGCAGGTCGTAAATATGAACATATTTTGATGAAATTTGGTAAATAAGCTTTTATCGGCCATGGGATGAACGCTGTTGAAATTGGTGAGAATCGGTCCATGTTCAGACCTAGCCCCCATACAAATTACCACTATGAAATCGACATAAATTGCCATAAGATCCAAATTGTCATATAGATCTTACTCAAATTGGGTTTTGTATGCGTTCATTACGTCCATTAATGAGTAGTCCAAAAATGATCCCTTTGGCCCCATATAGAGCTGCTTCCCGATCATCACTTAAATCTATTAAAAAACAAAAATATTGCACTGATTCTTCTCAGATTTTGTTTGTATATATTTTTCCAAATACAAGAGACTTTACCAAACATGATCAGGATCGGTCCATTTTCGGACCTAGTCCCCATATAGATATAGCATCCGATATGAACTTTTTCATATCTGCAGCCAAAAAAATTAATAAAAATCAGACTCAAATTTGGTGTATGCTTATTTTCTATGTCGAGTTAGTTGGGCCTAAGAGATAGGACATGGTATAGGGTATCGTATAGTCGGTCTAGACCGACTATAATTTTCTTACTTGTTTTTTTTTTTGGTTCCTCTTTGAGCACTTAGTCTTTTTAACACACACTTAATTACTTTGTTTCGCTATTTCGATATTGTTTTTGCAATGTTTGCAAAAAGTAACAAAATTTTACGAAATGTAAACCTACACACATGATCAATGTTTAAATATATTTACGAGTTTTGATGGAAACATCCAAAAGAGTTTAAAGAAAATTTTATTTTGAAATAACCTGCAATGAAGTGAAAATATGCTTGAATTTTGTCAATTTGTCCAAAAATCAAACTTTCCACTCCACTTCATATTAACATAGAGTTTGGCAAATCACCCATTCTGCTGGCATGGTTTTCAGTTGGTTTCTACTTATTCCACATTTCCTACCAACAGCGCAAAAACAAACAATTTAAAAAAATTACCTATTTTTTTTTTTGCTAGGTATATTTTGCGTCCACTATTTTCAAACCAATTTTAGTGGTAGATTGTTGTTTCAACTAGTTTTTTCTTTTCTGGCAACCATTCATGCTAGTTTCGCTTATACGTAGCAGATTTTAAAAGAACTAATTCTATGAGTAAACTTGTTAGCAACCCTTAACATTAACGGTTTTTGTTATCGTTTTGGAAGAACAAACTTATTTCCAAACCGAAAAAATTAGCAATTCATCTTGAGTTAAGATCAGATATCTTGAAGCTGACATATTATTAGATACTATAAGATACTATAAGATACTGTAAAGAACATTTCAAATTCTCTGCTATTATAGTTTGAAGTTGAAGTGATATCTAAGAGAGATCAAGTATAAAAAGTATTTCTGAAAACAAACAAACCAAAAAAATTTCGTTAATGACTTTAATGATCGCGATTTTTTTTTTTTATTTTCCAAAGTTTCTACTTTTGAAAAAATGAATTTCGTGTTTTGGGGAAATATTTTTTTTTTAATTATTCGCTTTAAAGTATGTAAATAACTTGAAAAACCTACGAAAATGCAAACATTTCGCTGTAGCTAAGGCTTAAAAAAAAAATTTTTATTCATATATTAATATAATCTTTACATTTACATTACTTTGAAAAAGAAAAATTATTCTCTGCATTTTATTTTGGGATATAAAAAAATGATTTCGATCGAATAATTTCGATAACGAATGCGGTGATTTGGCTCCTTGTATATGTTTGATTTAATTTTCAAAATATCACTCATACGTATTCATCTCTTCTACTCTACTATGAGTAGTAAATGATAGTCGTACGCCCTGAATACGTTATGTTCTTCAAACAGTTTATTAAAATAAGGGTTAGACATGAAATTTTTTTTAAGATTTCATTCGATGAAATGAGTCCAACTTGATTCGCTGAAGATTGATATCTGAAATCAATGGTTCTTTAGTTACAACTGAAAAACTAAAACTATACTTCAAGATAAGGAAAAAATATAAAACATCACAAGGTTTGGGCTTAAAACGCAAACACTTTAAAAGTTTTACTACATTCGCCTAGTGCTTTTACCCTGATGGGGAATCTGACCCCCATAATGGTTGTTGCACTGTGTAATTTACAGTATTCCATACATCTTATAGCAAAGGGTGTCCAAAATTCACGTAAGGTTTGAATTTGCCGCCATTTGTGCAGCAAAGTGTTGGCAACCAAAAGAAAAATGCAATTTGATAGCCAACAGACTGGTGTTGATAAAATTGTAATATTGCACGATATAACTACCCAGTTTTAATGTTGAACAATCTTTCACAAATACCTAAAGTTTGATGGCTTGATCTAACTTCGTCATCTGTGATGAGAGAAATTGCTGAAGAGAGTCCAAAACAATTTTTGAATTTTATTTTCCTTAAATCACTTGAAAATAGATATCTGCAATAGTTGGAAATAATTTTTTTAATTTTAGTTTTTTTTCGAATTGAAGAATTAATACCTATGTGCTGCTGAACTGCACCAATTGCGGCCTATTCATGTAAAACATTTTTGCAATATCAATGCAGTTTAGTGCCACTAGCCGCCATGCATTGAATTGGAAAATTGTTTACCGATATAAGAAACAAATACATGAATGTCTACCGTGAGTATATACGCAACCACCTACACACACCACACATACACATTAAGTCATTTTGGCGGCCAAACTGAAAAATATAAATTTCAGTATTTGTCATTCAAGGTTTGTGCAATAAATGAGAAAAAAATGGATATAAAAATTAAAATTGTAGGTATTTCCAATGTACATATGTATAAAATGATATTCATTTGAATTAGAAAGCATTAAATTTGTTGGTAGCAAACAAAAAAAAAAAAAACAAAATCTCGATTATAGCCTCGTTTTTCGACAACACAATAACTCTGCATGCACATAACTTTAAAACTCTAATGAGAAATACATGACGTGGCTCAAACCACTGTTAGGACAACAACAAAAAAAAAAAAAAAAGAAACCTAACAAACACAGTTTTTATTAAAACTCTTCCTTTCCTTATGCATATGAGTTTCGAATCTTTCCGTAGCTGTGCGTGACTTTGCGTGACTATTGAAAAATTAATTTTTGGTCACAATAAGTCTATGGGCAAAGTTTCAGATCGATCGGATAAGGGGAAATGGGTTTTAAATCACTCCGTGACTGTGCGTAACTATGCGTGACTGTGCGTGACTATGTCAAAGTTAACCTTTTTGCACAGCAAGTCTATCGACCAAGTTTCAGATCAATCGGATGAGGGGAAATTATATTTAGATCACTCCGTGACTGTGCGTAACTATGCGTGACTATGTCTAAGTTTATCTTTTTTCACAGCAATGTATGGACCAAGTTTCAGATCGATCGAATGAGGGTTGATGATAGTTAGATCACTCCGCGACTGTGCGTGACCTCGTGTGACTGTGCGTAACTACCCCAAAATTAATCTGTAGTCACAGCAAGACTATGGGTCAAGTTTCAGATTAATTGGATAAGGTGAATGGGGTTGACCAACGACAGACAGACAGACAGACATACAGACAGAGAGTAAGAGTTAAAAGAAAGAGTTAAAAAAAACTTGACTCTATACCGCACAGAATCAATTTCTTCAACTACTGTGTTTCAACTAGCTTCAGTAATGCCCAATAGACTCTGAGGCACTACTAACTAAATTGTAAATAACAAGTTTTGATGAATAAGTTAATAAAAAATTTAAAGGCCAAACGGGAAATCCTGAATCTCGAAATCCCAGGATTACTCGGAATTAAGAAATCGCGAATCCCGGAATTTTTACCCCGGGATCCGGGGACAGCGAAATTCCGATATTTAAAATGATATTTTGTTTTCTTACCTAACTTAACTTACTAATTTATATTTTTCTTAGCAACACTCATGGTATTTGTTTTACGTGTATGACGGTAATAAAATTGTAACTTGATGCACTGATGCACAAAGGAAAAAAATACATTTTAAACGCAAACTTTTTTTGGAATAAATTATAAATCAAAATGAATTTCCTGAATCATAAAAGTAAAAGTTGAGATAAAAGTTCGGTTTGGTGTTACTTTTTTGTGGAGTCAATAGGTGCTTCTTCTTACAAATCTTAATGTAAGTTGTATAAAAAAATATTAAGCAATTTGGGGGGAAAAAAAAGTTAGATAATGAAGTAAATATTTACTACTTTAGATTCATAATATAAAGTTAGAAAAAAATGATAGCTGTGAGCCACAAGCAAAATATATTAAAATAACTGATTATGGATATCTATAGAGCAATTATTTTTAATTTTTAAATGAAAGTGACAACTGTTGCAAAAGGTGTTCAGAAATTGATGAAATTCGGTAACACTGTTTGCTTTGGTAACCTAAAAAAAATCGAAAAAAAAATTTGAAAATCCGGCTCGGAAAATGGAGGAGGATTTTTTTTTTTTTCGGCTGTATCAAAAGATACCATTTATTCGATTCTGCTCATTTTAACTGTTTTGAGTAAGAAAAA